>JAWNPG010000009.1:1877500-2232500 GCA_035045145.1 Drosophila meridionalis | reverse complement strand
GCACACACACACACAGACAGAGACGCCCCCACACACTCACAAGCAAACATATATGAATTGATATGAAACCAAACAAAACGCTTTTGTTCCACACATCTCGAATGCCGCAGAGGAACGAGGTGGTGCTCAAGGAGAACCGGCACGAGGATGGCTCGCGCAATCAGAACGGTCGCCTTTACAAGGACCGCAGCCAGGATGCCGACATGGGCAGCGGAACGGCCAAGACGCGGCAGCTAATAAAGCCGTTTCTATTGGCCCTATTTGTATTATTAACAGCCAAAGTGTGGTGCTCTGCCAGTCTGGCAACGGGGCAGGGCAATGGTTCGACTCGAGGCGCCGCATCCGAATCCTCATCCGCATCAGCATCAGCGACAACAAGGACATTGGCTGAGGAGAACGGCGTCGGCAGCTGCAAAGCTCGTTTCATATTATAGCTTAATTAAATTGTAATTATAAGAATGCGCAGGCAACAACAAAAGACGACAGCACACACACACACGCATGGCCAAAATTGGATATGCCACGCCCCCTACACACACTCACACACACAGACAAACATGAACAAAAGTTTAAAGAGTTTCAGCGTTTTTTTTTTTTTTTTTTTTTTTGGGGCTCAAGGCTTTTGGTCATATTTCAATACAAGATCTAAAAATAAATAAGAAATTGATGTAAACGTAAGTAGTTAAGATTGAATGGAAATTGAAAAACAACGCGTTTAAATGTTACCTCGTTACAGAAAATAAAACCAAAAGATAACTAAATACTTAAGATAAGTGGAAAAGCGAAGCGACACAAGCAAGAAAATGTCAAACTTCATACGTTACTCTCTCTGCTTTCCTTGGGTTCGACAGGCTTTAGCTACTTCAAGTATTACAAACGAAAAGATAAAGAAAGTTAAGAGTTCGGTTCACCGAAACTTACAGACTCTTGCAGTGTAGCAGTCAGAGGAATTGATTAATACTTGATTCATATATTTCATATATTTTAAGAAAAGTTACTTTTCTTATTTATTTTTACTATTCCTATATCTATTCTCGACTATAAAATGCTCTGCAGGAGTAAACAAAAAAACTAAGTAAGACCCAACCACAAATAATCTTGAATATGATAACAAGAAAAAAACAAGTAAGAGTGCTCTAGTCGAGACTGCTCGACTAGGGGATACCCTGAGCCCTGTGAAGAGCCAAATATCAAATCATTCTACGATTTTGTATGCATACATACAAACAACACATACACACATACATATGCACGCACGCATAAGCGCGCGCTCTGCCAACTGCGCAGTTGACGCAGCGACTGCGCTTGGGCTGCAATGTGGGCATTACTATGGAAACTTAATTGTTTAATAACTTTTCTTAGCGATAGACTAAGTGCATCAAACTTTCACAACTTATTAATGGCATTCATATTTGTGTACTTGCCAAAGCACAAGTCTCTAGTATTTGATATGCGCTTTCTACAAATAGGGGGCTATTGGGGGCGAATGGGGCGTGGCATCCAAAATCTGAAAATTACGTTATCTCCATATTCATTACACGCAACTACACAGCAAATTTGAAGTCTCTAGCTCAAACGATGTACAAACCCCGCCTTAAAAACACATTAAAATTATCGATAAATGCTCATAAAATCGAAATGGAATGAGTTATCGGAAAAATTTTATAAACTTGTGCAGCGTATGGTATTATCGAGTATTCATGTAAAATTTCAAGTCTCTAGGTTGCGTACTTAAAAATATCTCAGCGTTCACACGGACGGACGGACAGACGGACAGACGGACAGACGGACAGACGGACGGACGGACAGACGGACAGACGGACAGACGGACAGACGGACAGGGCTATATCAACTCGTCTTGTCGCGCTGATCAAAAATATATATACTTTATGGGGTGTGGCACGCCTCCTTCTGCCTGTTACATACATTTTCACAAAACCATTATACCCTGATTTCCCATTTTCAATGGGCTCAGGGTATAATAATTCAAACACCCCACTTAGCTTAGCCCCATATCAAGCCCCATTTATAGTCGTCTATAAGCTACATTGTTTCTTTGTTTTCAGTTCGACTTCATAATCGGTAGGTTAGGGGTATCTGTATATACAACTAGATATATATATATATATATATATATATATATATATATATATATATATATATATATATATATATATATATATATTTCGGCTCAAATCATATTTATGATAAATATTTATATACAATTTATGAAATACGATATATTGTAAATATTCGCACCTGTAGTGTTCTTAACATCTTGTTAACGCATTGTTCGCATTTGTTCATGAACTGGAACTGGTTTCATTTACATTAGCTGGAATTCAGTTCAGTTGTTTAACTATTAATTCAGTTCAGTACAACAAATATTATTAGTACAGCTGCTAAGTTCGCGAACTGGCTCAGCTGTTGAACTAGTACATTTTAACTTGATCTTATAGCTCAATAGAGCAAATTTAATATGTGTTTTTATCAGCAGTAAATATCATGCACATTTTCCAAAACTAGTTCCAATGAACCAAGTGATATAGTTTGCTTAAATTGGCACAATAAACACTGAACCAGTTCAAAAAACCTTTTGAACCAATATAATTATTAGAATTTAGTTGAAATTACCTATTTAAAATGAATCAGTTGAGTTGCTCAAATAAAACTAGTTCAAATAACCAGTCACAAAACACATTATACGAACCAGTTCACAGAAATAGAAATATCAACTGGTTCAACGGAACTAGTGTACAATTTGTTTAAGCTCCAATTTTTGATTGATTTTTAATCAGCTACCATAATGGAACCAGTGCAACAAAATTAACTAGTTCATTTGTGGTGGTTTAACTTAAGCAAAATGGAACCAGTGCAATCCGGACATGAGCAAATGCCGTGAAACCTCCCAGCTTTATTTCGTTAGGCAAACCAAATCCAATTCATTCGCTCTCTCCCTAAAGAACTTACATACATACATGCATATACGTATATGTGGATGTGTGTGTATGTCTAACTATCTAATGCGTGTTTCAGCTTAACTCCATGTTTGATATTGTGTAAAAATATTTGCAGCAAAACGTAAAAAAATGTGCCAAAAATGCATCTGAGAAAAGGAAAACAAAAAAAAAAACAAATAACGAAACCAAAAACATGAACAGAAAAGACATATATATGTATATCAATGGATAATGTATGTGTGTTCGATATTCAATATACCTACATTAAAATAAATATATATATATATATATAGTTATATATATATATATGCATGATACATATGTGTATATATGTGGATAACGAAATACTCGAAATAAATAATGCAAACTCTTGTGACACGATTCGGCAATATGCTAGGGGTATACGCAGCCCCAATATAGTAATCTAACGGTTAAATCAGCCAGACTCTGACTTAATATACGTACCATAAATGTATTAGCGAAATGGAAGAGAGAGACAGAGAGAGAGAGAGAGAGAGATGGAAATACAGCGAGGCAGGGAGAGAGTTCAAGAAATACATTTTAAAAAAAAACTAATAAATGAAAAGTTTATATACTAAATATATATACAACACAGACATATATATTATAAATATATATATGTATAAAGTATTTTTTTTTTTTGGAGATAAATGATATCGCATAGCAAATCAAAGTTACATATATAAGTATAAATAACAACAATTTAGCAACAATTCAAAACGGAGATCAACACTCGATTTTAAGCTAAGTTAAAGTTAACTAAGTTCTACATGTGACAGATCCATAAGAAAAAAAAATAAATATATATATATACAAACGACACACACACAGATAAACATACAAAACTTACATACATACATACATACATATATATATATATATATATATATACCAGAAAAACGTAATGCATTCAATGTCTACGCTACAGAAAATTCTCAAAAAAAAAAACGAAAAAAAAAACATTTCAAGAGTCAAAATACTCGCATACAAAAAATAATTAAACAAAACTATAAAAATATGAATGGAAATAAAAAATAAAAATAAAAATACAAAATACAAAATAAATACTTTCAAGTTTCAACAATATTTCATAGATCAGTGCAGTTCTCTTCTTCTTCATCAACATCTATTTTTTTTAGTCTATTTTCAATGTATATAAAATATTGTTTGTATTATTATTGTAAACTCTGATCAATGAACACAGCCCCAAGCAGTAACCGAAACCAATATCCAAGCCCCATATGAAATAAACAACAGAACAAACTGAAAATAATTGCAAAATAAATGAGAAATACGTATGGAAAAAAAATCTACAAATGCATGGAATGAATTATTTATGGTGCGTGGGAAAGTTGTTTATTATTAATTTTTTAGGCAATGCATGAATTTCAATGAACTCACAATGGAGGTGAACAAAAATAACATGTAGGACTTTCTGATGAGCTAATATATGAGTTAGCATTAACATGAACTTAATATGAGCTATTTTCTGGTTTCTGACATGCGCCTGAACATGAACTGTAATATAACATCAGGCTTAGCACACACTTTAACATAAGGTTTAACAAGAGGACTTCAAGTTCTTCATTAGCAAACGGTTTGTAAATTCTACTTGATCTAACTCACTCATACAGCAGCTGAAGTGCTTTTGGAACAGACACACAATGAAGTCTTACAGAAACTTAAAGTTTAAATTTACAAGCAGCTTGCAAGTGCGTGCTTCAAGTCAAGGCCAATTAAATATCTTAATGCAACTTTTTTCGGCACACACACACGCATAACTCATTTCGTGCTCAAATCCAAATGTAGCACTTCACTCGCAAACATTTAACACTCTGGCAACACTGGCAGCGCTGCCATCAACATGGATTATATTAAAGTTCAGCAACTTTGGCATTAAGTCTTGACTTGCCAGGCACTTCAACTTTGATGCAGTTGAGTTGAGGGTAGAATGGATGTGGAGGTTGTCTTCAGCAAGGCATACTCCAGTCTGAATCCCTTCCTCTCCCCCCTCTCCCACCATCCTGCTTTGCTTTCATTTAACTGCTGCCTCACCCCGGCTCGCATGACAACGTGGCAACTCTGGTCGCATGGTTTGAGAAGCTTGAGCTGTGCTGGAGACGACATCAAATCATTAGCAGTGCATACAGCGTGAAACCAGACACGCACACACACATACAGACAGACTCTCAGCACACACACACACACAGCTAACGCACTCACACGGTTATGCAGATGAATTTCAACTATTAGACAAACGTGAGACGCAGCTTCAAGTTAGTGCCACGCCCAGCTCCAGCAGCCGCCCACTTTTGCACTGGCTCCCTGAATATTTGGTTGCCAGTTGGTTCAGTCGGTTCAGCTAACTGGTTCTCTGATACCGGTTCGGATAGTCTGGCTCTGGTTCCATTCTAGCGAAATTTTTGACTGCTCTCAGCTCTGCGCTCGCCCGCCACGTCCCCCATCCCTTCGTTCCTGCTCACCAATTGCGAAATGTATAAGATGTAAATGTTAAGATATTTTTTCCATTTGCATTGGCGCTCACATCCCCACACCCCCAACCCCACTCCAGCCCTCTCACACACACACACAAACCCGAAAAGCAAAAGAAAACAGGAAACGGCTGCGGCTCAGGCTCAGGCAGCATTGTCACACAAATTATTCATTTTGCACTCGTTTCTTTGCACTAGTCGCTCGAAATACCCTGTACATTGAGTTGAGTTAAGTAGTAGGCTAAGATCGGAAGTATTAAGGAAATATGTATGTGCAGGTTGTATGGTATGGGTCTAGATACATATATGACTTGGTTTGGATTTCTTTGAGTAACGAGTCGAACTCACTTTTCGTAGAACCTCTGGGTAGAGTTATCTAGCTTTTTTTATAATTTAATAGAAATTATTGAAAAAACTTGTCCTTCATATCGTACATAGTTATGATTTATAAAAAAAAAACTGTTCAAGCTCTCTAGCTCACTTCGTAGAACATTTCCATTATCATATCTCAGGATCCTTAAGACCCATACATGACAAATTTGACTCTGTAATATTTAAGCTTGATTTATATAACTTTAAGTTTCACTTGTCTCCAATTGTTGAGCTTGGAAATGCTTAAAAATCACTCTGTAACATGAAAAGTGGGATTTACTCATGAGCTGTTGAAAACATCGATAACATTATCAATAGTAATGAAGGACATTGGTTTGTGCGATAGCTCGATAGATAGATGTTATTATCGATGTTGATATATCATCTGACTAATTTAAAACGGATTTATTTCAATTTATATATTATATATATATTTTGGAAATGCGATTTCAGTTTTATTTTCGTATTTTTATTTTTGAATAAATAATATTTCAAACGCATAGAAAACTTGTTTCTTTTGCTAAATCGATCGATTGAACCATGGATTGTAGCCCTAGGAGAAGCAATGAATTTTCAGCTCAAATTTAGATACATTTTTCAATCTAAGCTCAAATTTAATCGCGTTTCCCAATCTGAGACATAGATCTATGATCTACACATCTACACATCTACTCATCTGCCCATCCCCCCTCAAAACAGAATTAACCACGCTCAGCCGGAGCTATAGCTCATTTTAAGCACAGCTAACGCATCTAGCATATTTTTAAAAATTTACAGGGTATCTGTTAACGCACTGCTTAGCTTTCTAGTATATTTATTTGTGCTTTTGTGCGACATACAATATAAATAACTCTGCCAGACTTGTGCATATTTTGTAACTACAACTTAAAAAAAAAACAGACAAGCACACACACACACACATACACGCCCGCACAATCAACCACACACACTCACACACACACCAATTCGCACATCTGCTGTAGATAGACAGATGAATGTTGTTGCTGTTGTTTACCATCATTTGACCAACAAAACATACTGTAAAATATTTGTATAGAGTATGCTCTTTTTGCTGTTGTCGCTGTTGTTGTTGTTGGTTGCTAGATTTGTAGATTTGCATTTCTCTCTCCCTCTCTCTCTCTCTCTCTCTCTCTCTCTCTCTGTGTGTGTGTATTTACATAACGTTTTTCGAAACAAATCGAGCTCAAATGACCATTGTTCTGGCATGCGATGCCTGTCGCCTCCTACCACAACATTTGCGGTTTCTGTTTTTTCAATAATCAAGGCACGTGTGTGTATTTGTGTGAATGTGTGTGTTTATGGTTTGTCACAGCCCATTGTTTATGTGTGTGTGTTTGTTAAATGTGTAAAAACTAGCAGTTGCATTTCGGTTTTTTTTTGGTTTTTTTTTTGTGTGCAGCCTTTGGCAACATTTTTGCCATTGCAACGGGCACATTTTTTGGTGATTGACGCACAGCTATACACTGTTCGGCATTGCGCAAAAGGGGTATATTGGCTTGCTGGCAATTTGAGCTACCAGTTTATTAGACTAATTGTTTAAATACTCTATCTCTCTCTCTCTTTCTTCAAGCTAGATAATTACAATTTGCTTGCCTTTCCATACTCTCTCTCTCTCTCTCTCTCTCTCTTTCTCTTTCTCTCTCTCTCTCTCACTCACTTAATCTCTCTTTCTCTCTCGACATTTTCGACACTTAAGTCATAAACCTGTCCAGCCCAAATAGAGTATGGCGCAGTCGTGTATATCCGCCTTGATACTTGCATGCATTTGCGACACTTACAACTGACTTCTGTCACATCAAATATGAACACCCGAAAATCCATGCCTTTTACTCATTCAATTTCGCATACTTGCATCAATATATCAGCTGCAAATCGAATTTCTTGTGCGCCTTTTGGCATTCGAGGTGAATGTAAATTATTATCACATTTATGGTTGAATAGAGTTATCGGTCAAAGAAAGGAGAGAGAAAATGCTTACTTAAAGTTATTACAGAGAAAGGGAGAGAGAGAAAGCGGGAGAGGGAAAGTGAGAAAGAGGGTGAGCAACAGTGAGCAAGTCACACTTGCTAGTCTCTCAAATCGGAACTTCACTTCGATATCTTGGTTAGCTAACTAACTTACTGACTTATCGATTATTGTGGAAGAATTATGAAAGATGTAGTAAGTGCATTAGATAAGCAGAGGCATAGAGTATATAAAGTATATAAGATATAAATGTTATTTAAGGCGTATATATATAATATATATGGACTGTAGGGCTTAAGAAGTATACGGGATCCATGGATTATATTAAGTATATGAAGTATTTAGGATGCATGGATACATTCTGATTACTTTGAAATGAATAAATATGAAATATCAAACAAAAAATTGATGTGCAAGCTCGAACATTGGACACCCTGTAAAACAAATGTTTTCGAAGATAGAGGCTGTAAGACTATATGAAATTAGTACACTTTGAAAACATTATACGCATTCGGATAGCAAACCAATAAAAATTCATTACATATGATTAAAGATATTACCAATTCGATTCGACTGTCGACTTTTTATATACCCTGTTAAAAATGCTATAAGCATAAAACTTAGAGACTATAAGAGCTAAAGATAACCCATGTGGTATGTTTAAAACACAATTAATATATAGTATGGTACATTTGGTTTATATATTACATAGCATATGATTTGGTATATTCGGTATACATACATATATGCTATATGATACATCTTTAATTAACATTAGGGATATTCCCACACATAAACAGCTCTTTGGCTTCATCCTGCATTTCATGTGATTTCTTAACCCCTTTTTTCTCTCTCTCTCTCTCTTTAGTTCGTTTGGTTCTTCGCATTTCTAAACAGGGCATCATTTAGTCTATCATTTGCGGCTACTTATTAATAAATTTAAATTTTTTTGCTACTGTTGTTGTTTATTTGCCAATTTGTTGGCCATTTTGTTGTAGGCAAACGTAACCAGATCCTTATTTAAATAGTTGCCCAAAAGCCTACAAACAAGTCCCTTTTATTTGGTGTCAATATTAACACAGCTGTACAAGCGAGTGCATGTGAGTGTGTGTGTGTGTGCGTGTGTGTGTATGTATGCTGACATGACAACAATGCACACTGAAAGAATGAGAGAGAGAGAGCGAGAGAGAGAGAGAAAGAGAGAGAGTGAAAAACTGCGGCTTAGCGCCAGCTGCTGGCGATCTGCTGTTGACCAACTGCAGCTTCATATAAAGTATATCCTATATTTTTTATATTCATATATGTGTGTGTGTGTGTGTGTGTGTGCGTGTGTGTGTGTGTAGACAAGTATCTATAAAAAACGCTGACCGGCTTTAATATATATCTTTTGCCTATATATCTCCGCCTCTTTCCGCTTGCTGGTGTTATTGCTATTCTCTGCATACCCTGTAATTTGCCCAAAGAGGCGATACAGACTTGATGTGTTGTAGTTTAATAGACGGTTGAAGGTCGATTGAGCTATATTCAATATATTTTCAAACATTTTCGTTAGCTTTTCTAGACTTGAGTGTTGCAGCTAGTTGACTTGCCTAGTACAATTCAAAATCTTAAGCTAAAAAAATAGTAAAAAAAAAATTTATAAAATATTAAAAAAAAAAAATGGTCAAATTAAAATAAAAACTAATATTAATTTTTAAAAAATACATAAGAAGTAAAATAATTATTATAAAAAATATTAATAAAAAATAATAAAATTTAAAAAAAAATAATATTAATAAAAAAAATTAATATTAGAATAATTTCATTTATTATACTGTTTCATTATTATTAAAGTTTATTATAGTTATACTCTCATTGCAGGACATTTGTATTAGGCATAATCCAATTAATATTAAATTACAGGGTATTTACTTGCCTATCAGCCCAGTTCTAGGCGCATCTTAAATGTATTTTTGAATTTTCTTCTTTTTTTTGTATTTCTGTTTTTCCCTTTATTTTTCTTTTTTTTTCAGTTTGGCACAAATATTTAAGAATTTTAATCGTTTTGTTGCAAGGCGTGTGCCACAGCTGTGGGCGTGGCACATGCAAAAAATAAAAAAACTGCAGTAGGGCGAACAGCAGCAGCGGCAGCAGAGGAGCTGGGGCAGGTGGGCAAAAGATATTTGAACAATTCCAAAATGCGATAGTAAAGTGTTTTAAGCGGTCGCTGTTTGAATGCGAATGCGGCGCCAGTGCTGGCTGGTTGACTGTTGTGTGTGCCGAAGGGGCGTGGCATGGGTTAGGGGCGCGTCAAGGGAAAGCAAGCGAAGCAAAAAGCGTTGCATACTTTTAGGCCCAGCGATGTTTGTTCGCCTGTTTGTGTTTGCATGCAGCGCTGTTTACACCACACACACACAAGCACACAAACACACATTTATACACACTCACACACACACATATACACACTCACACACACACACACACACACACTTGTGTGCTGGCATTGTGAGCTGCATTTATTTACTGTGCGCATGTTTTATTGTTAACATTTAAAATATTTGCGCCTGCATATAATTTTGTTGCAACAAAGGCCGCCCACTCGGCCCAGCCACGCCCCCTCTCACACATTTTCTTTCCGCTTTTTTTTATGTTGGTTTATTTACTCGCCTGTTTCGCTGCTTAAATGCAGTTTAAAGCATTTTAGTATTTGCATTCGGAGGGCCGCCTACGAATTCGACCAAAAATTTGATCAGAAAACTGTTTGGACAACAAATTTTTGCATAGCTCGAAAAAAATGTGTAGCAAATGGAATAAAAAAACTGAATTGATCAAAAAAAGCAATTACAGCGCGCAGCTAGTGGTAGCTCTGCCTCTACCTCTCTCTGTCTCTCTCTCCCTCTTTCTGTCATTCCCTCTCTCTCTCATTCAAAAAATATGAATTTGCTGCATTTGCATAGCTTTTGTCAAAAAGCCAACACATAGTTTTACCTTTTGTTTAATTGTTATTCGATAGCTCTAAAATGCAATTAAGCCTCTTTTTTTGTCGCAAATCTAAAAAAATTGTGATTGACAATTGAAAACTATTTAATAAAACCAAATGCTTTGGCAAGCAAAGCTTGTCATGTGGTGTGACAGCGCCTGGCCGGCTATGTCAACAAAAGGCTTGTCAAATTGTCGAGAAGTGCGCACAGTTGTCAATCAGTTTATCAAATGCGCTGTAAAACTGCTTGTCAAACTCTATGTTGAGTGGGTTTGTCTGATATGTGTTTGTCTATATGTGATCAAGGGAAGAACTAATGGGGTTTGACAACATGGATACAAGTTTTCGAAGAGAAGTGGGTAAAGCTAATGATAATCAGGCTAAAGAAAGGCTTGTCGAACTGTTTATCAAACAAAAGATTAAACTACTTGTCAAACCGTTTGTCAAACGATCTGCCACAAATGTGACGAAGAGATGAGCTTAGAGGCTTGTCAAACTCTTAGTTAGGCAGCTTAGCTGATATATGATCAAGCGAAGAAGTAAGAGGTTTGACAACATAGACCCAAGTGTTTGGAGAGAAGTCGTCAAACTGCTTGTCAAACTAGTTGTTGAACCGCTAGACAAGTTTTCTGCCTGATAGATGGCGAAAATATACACTTACAGACTTGTGAAACCATCCTGAGGATTCAGCAAAATTCAGTTAATGAAATGGCTTGTCAAACGGTCTATCAAGCTGCTTGTCAAACATCTTCAGCTCACACAGTTTGTTTGACGATTAGCAAAACTGTTTACCAAATGAGATCATCAGATGATTCTCTGGTTTGTCCAGCCGCTTGACAAAGCTCATCAAATGGCTTGACAAGCAGACTAAAACTCATAGATTGTCAAAGTGTTTGTCAAACATTTAGTCCCACAGCAAGCCAATGGCATAGGAAAAAGCTCATGAAACATTATTCCAAAAAGTTTGCCACTTGACAGTCAAGGAGATGTTACCAAAGAGCTCGTCAAACACCTGGCCAAAAACAGTTAACCCAAGATGGCTAAGATGTTTGGCCGAGCGACTTGCTTGAAGCATTAGCACAAACAGCCTGAAGCTTTTGCCAAATCGATTTACTGGCCAATTCTAGCTAAAACCTAGAGTTCAACTCTTTGTACAATTTTCGCACGTTCCGTTGCCCCGTGGCGCAGTCGAAGAAATTTCATAGCCAATCGAGGCACGAGAACTGCTCGAATCCCAGGTACAGCTCAACTGCCCAATTCGGATATCGCAAAATAAATGCCAAGAACTGTGGTGAGGTTCTGCATTGAGCCACGCCCACTGCGAAGCGCGCCCACGAATGCCAGTTGGTATGCAAAAGTGGAAACGGAAATCCAACGTGTTGCCCAGCTGCAAAGCAGATCGAGCCATTGGCCTCCCGGCTGTTTCTTATTGTTCTGCCGAAAGCCGAATGCTCAATGCAGAAGGTCTGCATTGAAGTGGGCCAAACATGATACAGGTGAATGGAAGATGGAGAGAGAGAAAAAGAGATGGCTAAAGGGGAAAAAGAGAGAAGGGGGAGAAGGGGGAGAAAGGGGAGAGATGGTGAGAGAGAGTCAAAATAAGGCAACTTTGTTGTTTATGCTACTGACTGCTGTATACTCGCTCATAGTTCGATAATAGATAAAGATATAATGATAAAGTATCGATAAACCATATTCGATAAACGATATTTTATAAAAATTTATATATGACCTTTTTATATAGGATTTAATCTGGTTTTCGAGCTATAAATGATGAGACTTGCTGTCATAGGACCTAATATACCCTCTTTCACTTTTAAGGGAGTATACTGACGAGAAGCTGAGACAAGCTGAGAAGTTTGGGATGTTAAAGAAATTTAAGTAAGGCATATGGAACTAATAGCCTAGCATTGTGTGAGCGAGTATAAAAAGACTTGAACTTAAGTACTTATAGACAACTGGGGCAGAACAAATATGCCCCTCTTCAAGTGCCTGAACGAGTATAAAAATCTTTAACTGAATATAATTCATATTAAACACAAATATCTATACCCAGTAATGAAATTACTTCAACTAATATGCCCCTTGTTGATTTGTGAGCGAGTATGAAAAGAATATAGAAAATAGAAGCCAAATTTTGAAGCAGCTCTCCCACATTAATGTGGAGCACATTAGTGCGCATAAGTGTATTAAGGATAATGGATGCACTCATAGATATTTTGCTATTTGACTGTCTGCATATGGATAGAATAACACACACACACACACACACACACTCACACACAGACACACAGACAGGCAGACAGACAAATAGATAGACTGGTAAACTGTAAGCGGAAGGAATCGCACACGGGTCCGCTTACATGATATGCAGGCAGAGGCAATGTGTAAAATCCCGGCTAAATTGTGGAAGCCAGGTAAAAGACACGCTCTCTGCATGTGTGTGTATGTGTGTGTGAGTGAGTGTGTTGGTCTATATAAATTATAGAGTACGACTGTGCGAACTAGTTATATATACATGCATATATAGCATATAACTGCGCGTTTTATCTACACATGCAACTCGTCTAATCTAGTAGAGGGGGACGATGCCGTACCAAAATAAACCCCAAACTGGGCTTCACGTTTGGCCAAGTGCTTTAAGCAAATAACCAATGCATTAAATTTAACGTGAATGTGTAATAAGCGAGAAATATGTAAACCATATTAAAGGCATCGATATACTGCTCCATTTAGAGTAGCGTTTTAGAGGCATTTTATAGATGTCTTTAAGAAAGATAACTTTAGATAATATAAGTAAAGCTAAAGTTAAGTTGCTTCCGAAGCAAAATGATAAACTTAAGCAAAATGGAGAAAAAGTAAAGTTAGCTATAATTTGAGAATTGTAATCAGAGAAGCAAAGCAAGAAGTAAGCAAAAATCAAAGCAAAAAGCATGCTCAAGGCAAGCAGTTAACCAAAGCGAAAAACAGAAACTCAAAGTAAAATTGAAATGTCAAAAATGTAAAGCTGAAAAAAAGAGGTGAAGCTAAAAGCAAAGCTGAAGTCAGAAAAAATAAGGATAGGAGCAAAGCAAGAAACTTGACAGAGTAAAGCAAGAAGTAAAGCTGAAGAATGAAGAATCTAAGTTTGACCATAGCTATATGCCAGCTCAAAAAGTAAGAGCAAAGCAGAAAAGAAGCTTAAGGAGAAGAAAATCAAGCAAAACTTATTGAAGCTAAAAGAAAGAAGCTAATTGAGCAAAATATTAAGTTAAAAGGTAAAGCGAGACATCAGGAAGCTAATAATAGTTCAAAGAGAGAAGCATGCCAAACAAAATTTGAAGTGAAAGAGCAAAGCAAGAAGCATAGAAAGAAGTTAGATAATAATAAAAAAATGCAGCAAAGTATATCAAAAAGTCGGACGAGAGACTATAGAAGAAACAGTAGACGAAACTCAATCAAATAGATAACGTCGTGAGGCAAGACTAAAAAGCATCTTTAAATAGATTACAATATATGTAAATACCAAAAAAAAAATATCAAATACACTTCGATTACATCAACTTGAAAGAAAATACAAGCAAAGAAATCGTATCCAGGCACTCAGCGGCTGTTCAATATTAAATGCCGAATGCTGAATGGCGAATGGCGAATGCTGAATGCTGAATACGTATTCGCATTTGCGCTCGTCTTTACTAAAAGCACTTTTATTGTCATCATTGTCAGCGGGAATTGTCATCATAAATATTTGATTGTTGCATCAATAAAAGCTTATGACACATAAAATCCATAATTTCAATTGTCGCCCACGGCTTTTCCCTGACGGCGGTGCGAAAATTGTGAAAGTGACAATGCGAGGGTGGTTGGGGGATGGATGGTACTGCAATGGATGGGGAAGTTAAACGGAAATCGGATCAGCCGCTGGCATCAAGGTTAACGCAAGCAAGCAGCGAGCAATAAAAAAAACACACACACAAAAAAAAAAACAAAAAAAAATGAAATGATGCTGAGCAGCAACAGCTGAGCCAACGAAGCAAATCCTTAGCATCAGCCAGAACCTTCTCAGTTCCTTAACAAGCCTGCCTCGCCCTGGCACCCCTAACGGGGCAGCACATAAAACAATTTCCACCCCAGCCACAATTTTTTCATTTTTTACATATCTGTTTGAATTTGCCCATTGATTATAGATAAGTTGCATTAAAAGATCGACTCTAGAGCATATCACGTAGCTGCTCTTGTTGTACCCTATAAGAGCTTAAATTTGCAACTAATTTTTATACCCTGAGCACATTGAAAATGGGAAATCAATGTATAATGGTTTTGTGAAAATGTATTTAACAGGCAGAAGGAGGCGTGTCAGATCCCACAAAGTATATATATTCTTGATCAGGGCGACAAGACAAGTCGATATAGTCCTGTCCGTCTGTCCGTCCGAGATATTCTAAAGTACGCAGCGTAGAGTGTATGTATGCAGCAGAGGCAGCAGAAAATAATCTGATTGGTCGCTAACTGATAGAGAATTTAGCTAAGGCTAACTCAGAGAGAGGCTTAACTGTTGAGCTTGACTTCGAGTCGAGCTCCTTCCAGCAGCAGCAGCAGCAGAAAGTGCTCTGATTGGTCGCCTAATGATCGAGTATGAAGACTGACTCAGAAAGAGGCTCAAGAGCTGAGCTTGACTTGAGTGGAGCTGTCGCTGTCGCTGTCGCTGCCCTATATAAAGGCAAGTCTGCTGCAGCGCATCTTCAGTCGAAGTCTTTATTTTCTGGTGGTCAGTCGTCCAGTGCAGCGCGGTGCTTCTTCTGCTTCTCCTCTTCTTCTGTCTGTTGGTAAGTGATAAAATAGTTAAGTATGTTAAGTGAAAATGTAAAAATTATACTTTTAATGTTTAATCAATGTAAATATAATATATTTAAAATTTAAATATTATTAATTATTTTAACGATCATTAAGATATCGATAATTTAGCAAGTGCAAAGTAATTGTTCATATGTATAAATATCAAGTACTTTAACAGTCCGGATCTGCGTTAAGGCTATTTTTAGTCAGGCAAGCCCGACTAGCACTTCGACTTTCCCTCTAACTCTGAGTTGTTTAAACATGAAGCTGTGTTTTTAGTAATATATATATATATATATAATATAATATATATAATTTGTACAAATTAACTAGAAAACATAATAAACGGCTATTTACAAAGCGAAGTTGCATGCAATGAATACGGAGATTACGTAATCTATAGATTTTGGATGATTTGATATTTGGCCCTTCGAAGGGCTCAGGGTATCTCCTAGTCGAGCAGTCTCGACTAGAGCAGTCTAACTTGTTTTATTTTATTTCTTATAATTTATTTTTAATAATTTTGTTTTTCATATTGTTTTAATATATTACTATTATTTATATATATATAATAAAGTTGTTTTTATTATTATTAATTTTTTATGTAATTTTATATATTAATTTTGTTTTTAATATTATTTTTAATAATTCATTTTTCTTATTATATTTTGAAGTTTTATACTTTTTATGTTTTTTTTTTTATTTTTTTATTATTTTTATATTTTTTTTATATTTTTTTTTATTATTTTTATATATATATTTTTTTTATTATTTTTATATTTCTTTTTTATCTTTTTTTAAATATTTTATTACTTTTGTTTTCTACAATTTAATATGCTCCAAATTGCTTGTTAATTGCACGTTTCTGTCTAAGTGTGTGTGTGTGCCCGTGAGTACGTCTGAGTGGGTGTCCCTCTCCCCCTCTCGCTCTCTCTCGCCCTCTGCGTGTCTCTGTTTATGTGTCTGGGCAAATATATTATGAACTGGCTGCTGGCTTAATGATATATCCATAGACCTGACCCGCACTTCTATCTGTTTTATGCATCGCTTCGTATGACAAATTAATGAAGCGCGTGTCGCACATGTATCTGATGGATACATATGTATGTATGTATGTATCTGTAGCTGGCAGTGTGTGCGTGTGCGTGTGCGTGTGCGTGTGTGGCATAAATCAAAATTTATGTGGCCATCAGAGCTGCCCGATCAAACGTCAAGCGCAACATTTTCAACAATTTAAGACAGCGGCAACAACAATTTGGCAAGTAATTGCGACGCATTAGGGGGAATGGAAGGACTGAAGGAGGTGTGGCGTGAGTGGGCATGGTGTGTGTGTGTGTATGTGTGGCGCGTGACGTGACCTGCACTTAGTTTAAATGTTTAATAGAGCCAATGCAACAATATCAACAACAAAATGTTGCAAACGTCAGCGCAACTTTGTGCGGCAACTGCAAAGCTCAGCAGAAACTTTGCCTAGCTGCGTGCGAGTGTGAGTGTGTGTGCGAGTGTGTGCGAGTGTGTGAGTGTATACACTGGAAAAAAGAAACGTGCAAACGTCACTGACAATGGCAATGACCGACAGCTTGACAGCTGCCTCAGCATTAACTTAACCCTCAGCTTAGGCGCTCCGCCCCAAAAACAATTGAAATCACCACGAAATGTCTCTAATTGGTTCAATCGCTTGTCAGCTCCCATTTCAAGGTATACGAACGTAAATGTTGCCTCTGTCGGCAGAAAGTAGAAAAAAAAACAATACAAAAATAAATGTATTTATCTTCTGATTACAGGGTATCCATATAATATGATCAGGCGAGTAGTGATAATTTGCTTGAATGTTATTAAATGCTGTATTACTTATAGGGCAACGACAGAAGGAGATTTCACACAGAATCTTTTACAATCTCAGAGAGTAGTCAATTCACAGCACAAATATTGTGTACGTGAACCAGAAGTCAAATTATAAGTCAATAAGTTAAACTAGATTTATACTTGAACCATATTTGCTTCAAAATCTCTGCTCAAGTTCAAACCAAATGTTAGACGCACAGTTACTCTAAACTAAGACTAAAATTATGTATGTAGGCATTTAAACCTTTGATTTCTTTTTTCTTTTTTTTTTTTGTCATTTATATACAATACTTTCACACAAACCAAATCAATCCGAGGCACAACGTATACCCACTCTCCAAACAGACAACAGACTCATATCATGCACTCATCATACCCCAAATATATTATACTTGTAGCGCAAATATAGAAACTAAATTCACAAATAATTGCAAACATTCACAAATATTCAACAAATATTTGTCGATGTTTAACAGTGTACACTGTTGGGCAAAACTATTTCATTGTTTGCCTGTGCACGGAGCATAAATAATGCAGTAACAATATTTAAGAAGGCAATTATAAGTTGCGAATATGGCGCAATAGGCAAACATATCAGACATATGTATGTATATAGATGCATAAATACAGCAGATCAAATAAAATGTGTGAAGATGCGAGCATGTATTCAAAAGTATTCAAGAGTATTCAAATTTATGGTAAAGTGAAATATGAATCAAGCACTTGAAATACTCACAAATATCACATGTCAATCAATCGATTTCAATTGAGTTTCTGAGAGTCCAATGAAAAGTAATCGAATAGAAATTAGAAATATGATAAAAATCAAGTGTCTAAGGTGAGCATATTTTTGGTATTTATTTTCTGAATAATAGATCCCATTCTCATATTCCCCTTCTCATTCAAATCTACACAAGAGTGCTGCAATCGGGCATAACCGACTGCTTGGTACTCTGCTTCCGCAGCAGGCAGAGCAAGATAATTTAGGGTCAGTCCTTAGGAATCTAGGGCTATGTTAACTATATAAGAATGTGAAAATTACAGGATATTTTACCAAATGTCAAATATATATATATATCGATAATTTATCGAATATGTAAACGCCAATAATTGAAGTGACAAATCTATATCTAATATATCTGAATATAACTTCAAAACTTAACGGTTGAGTTACTGCAGTTGCCCTCTTCAGATTTACCCATAGAGCTTTGAACCCCGAACAAGTATTATGTGTTCGATAACACCCGATTGCAATATTCTTACTTCGCCTCAATAAAAAATATTTCAATATTTTATATTTTTCAACTAATTTATTCGCAAGCTTATGAACTATGCGCCAAAGTACTTGCAGCTGCTAGAAAACTTCATATTCAAATCCCATAATTTATCGTATGTATAATATTTATTGAGCTCAATAACAAAACAATTGTCAACTTGTGAATATTCAATAATCTTATTTAATTTTAGTATTTTTTTTACATTTTTTAGCAGAATATTTAATAGCATTATAATCATATTCATGTAACTTGAGTCTTTTTTTAGTATTTTTTTACAGAAGTTTGTTTGATTTTTGCCTTGAAGGCATTCCCTACTGTGTATGCTGTGTATATGTGTGTGTGTGTCCATGTGTGTGTGTATGTATTTTATTGCATTTAATTTTGTGCTCTTGGCCGCAGCTTGATGTGAGTTTTTATTCCTCCTTCTTCTGCTTTCGTTTTTGTTGTTTGTTGTTGTTGATTTTGTATTTTAATTTTAATCCAATTTCAGCAAGCACACACACGCACACACACACATATATATATATTTATATATATAAAGGCAACGACAGCAGAGTCGAGCGATATTTTTTTATTTATTTATTTTCGATTTTATATATATATATATTTTTTTTTTTTTTATTTATTTTTGTTGTAGCTTTTATTTTCTGGCTTGTGGCAAAATATATTAAAAGCTACTTACAAAGTGCACAGCGAAACGGTTATGTGTGTGTGTGTGTGCAGTCACACCCACACACACACAATTACAATGCTGTGGTTTCATATGTGAACTGTAAAGGGTTTGCCTAGGCCATAGCAGCTGCACCGAGCAGGAGCAGGAGCAGGAGCAGGAGCAGGGGCAGGAAGCTGCCTGATGATGATGATGCAAGTGATTCATGCGGAAAACGAGCAACAATTTTGGTTTACCAGACAGACAACGGCAGTTGCTCTTAACAACAACAACAACAACTACAACAATGAGAGCAACAATGTGGCCAGGCATTACATGTGTTTACACATTGCTGCTGTTGCTGCTGCTGCCTCTGCTGCTGCTGCTGCTTCAATTTTATTATGAGCGCATTTTGTTTTCATGATTTAAGCAACAATAAAATATTGAGACAGCACCACAAATGCCCAGCCCCCCCCCCTGGCCCAGCCCTCTTGTTGGTCATGTTTTTTATTAAAAAATAGATTAAATCATCGGCAAAATGCAGTTGCAGCAACAATTTGCTGAGCTCAATAAGTGGGCCTACTGCAGTTACTTCTAATGGACAAACGGTGCGTATACGTAACGCAATTTAAGTGGCAATCAGGTAGAGAGAGCGAGAGAGAGAGAGAGAGAGAGAAAGAGAGTGAGTAAAAGAGAGATAAGATAAGTGAAAAGCTGAGATAGATGAGTGATAGAGAGATAGGAAGTAATCTATCTAAGCAGTTACTTCAAATGATTATATTACGTATACGTAAAGCATTAAAGAATTATTTCGCTAGAGCAAAGTAAAATTAAGATGGAGTATACAAATAAAAAGAGAGAGAGAGATACATACAGGGAGAGCGAGAGAAACAGATAGAGGGAGTAAAAAGCTTATACAGCATCCAGTAAACCACGTTACGTATACGTAACGTGTGAGAGTTCACAAAGTCTAAGATAAAAAGAAGCAGTGAAAGAAAGAAGAAAAAAGATGAAAGAAAGAAGAAGAAAGAAGAAAAAGAAAAGGGAAAAGTCAAAAAAAGACTAAGATAAAGCGAAGCAGTGAAAGAAAGAAGAAGGAAACGAAAAGAGAAAAACCAGAAAAAAAGAAAAATCAAAAGAAAAATAGAACAAAAAGAAAGGAAGAGCCAGGGGGAGAAAAAGTAAAAAGAGACATACATTATCAAAGCAGAAATATAACGAAAGAGTGATATAGAGCTAGAGCGAGATAAAGAAAGAGATAGAAAAAAGAGAGTTTGAAAAAACACATAGCTCAAAGAGAAAATATATCTTATAAACGCTCATTATCATAAGCAAGAAATCGAAATTGAATATATATTCTTATGCCTTTTGCGATATTCAATCGATAACTATCGATTTCGTTAAACTTATCGAAACAAGCCCAGCTTATATCTAGTATGTATGTGACTCCCCCTACGTTTCTGCTAGTCTTGCGTCAGCCCACGAACAACCTTACCATCAAGCTTAACAAAGACTATTCAACATGTGCTTTGGTTTTTCCTCTTTCTTTGCACAGCCAAAAAACTTGCCAAGTTTCTCAAACAAACACAATGAAACAGCTGTGCGTGGCTGATGTCATGATCTTTTTATAGAATCGTTTAATTAGCTCGGGTTATTTTTAAATTAATAAAGCTGTTTTAATCTGCTCTCAATATTTGCCCTCACAAAGCTTATTTGAAGAGCAAATATTTGAATGTTTATTCAGCGTGCGATGACTCAAGTGAATGGTAATGCGAATGCGTAAATAATTAGTTGGGGACTGCCCCAAAATTGCCGCTTGCTGTGATCCAACTAATGCCCAATCGAATCGAATCGAATGTCAAAAAACAAGGCCTTGATGAGCCTTCTTAACGCAGAACTTCTAATCGTTGACCGTGCGCGAAGCCTCGTCTAATAACCCGGATGCGATTGCCCAATCGAGAGGAGTCCCAAGTGGGAGCCGAGTCTCAAACACACACACACACACACACACAAACACGAAAATTTCAGCTCATTTCGTTGAGCCGGAAAAGCAGCCAGAAAATATGACAAAAAAAAAAGTAGCCCAAGCGAAAGGTAGGGGTATTCACTACAGGGATTTGTAACTGGAAATATATATATATATATATATATATATATATATATATATATATATATATATATATATATATATACATATATGAAGTGTGGAGCTTGAAGGAAATACGTTTTAAAGTTGAATCTTACATTTTTTATTTGAACTCAGGAAATTAAAAGTGTTATGATCGGTCCAATCGTTCTCTCTTTATAAACTAATCCCATTATTCATTCCCACTGTTAGCTTTATGTCTTGCCACACATCAAAGCATCTTATTTTTTCGTTCTTCCAACAAACTCTTTCAACTGTCCATCAATTATATCAATACACAACTCACTTGAATACCCCTAATGCACACATAAGATATGCTTAGATATAGTTAGAGTGGCCCTGGGCCATGTGGTGCGGTGGGGGTGGAGCCGGATTGGGTCTGTGTGTGATACCGCTGGGTATTTCAGAGCAGTTGCCAGAAATGTTATTATGCAAAATAATAACAACGCATCGCACTATGAAATTAAATTTCGAATCCCAGCAGTGAGTAAACTTAAAATACAAGTTATTGCACTGCCACGCCCCCCACATGTGCTGTGTGCGTGTGTGTGTGTGTGTGTGTGTGTGTTGCCACATGACTGCCTTTGGTTGAGGCAATGACTGCTGCCCTGGCTGGCTGCCATCTAATACCCTGCCATGGCATATGCGCAAAGATCTTAGCACGGCCAAGCCAAACACTTGAGATTCATGCTCACGAGTTACTACTGTAGAAGTATGGATGATTGAGTTACTCAGTAATATATTTCAGGCAGCAAATCTTTAAGCTGAGCAAACCATTTGAATTAGCTGAAAAAAAGCTGAAATTCATATTTTCTTTGAAATTCTATCTTTGTTTCTACTTGATAATTTTTATAATAAATAATAATAAAAATAAAAGAAGCTTTTATTATGTTAGTAATACCTATAGGGATATATACTGTATGTTACTATAATGATAAGCATTTCAGCATTTCTTAGAATGTACTTGGATGGGTATTACAAGAGATGGAAAATTACACACATATATAACAAGTCATCAAAAGATAAACAGTTTTCCAAATAAGAGATCATTTTTATATGTTTTTCTATATATTTGTTTTTTGTTTATATTGTTTACATTTATTTGTATTATTTATATTTATTTTTTTTAATATTATTTATATTGTTGTTTTTATTAATATTATTTATATATATATTTTTTTTTTTATTTATATTTATTTTATATATATGTATATATTTACTCCTAAAGAGCATTCAAGTCTCCCCCATTGTGGTTTGCTGCTTTTTAGCCTTTTCTGGCTAGCAATTTTTGGCTTTTTTTTTTTTTTTTTTTCTGCTTTTGGCTGTTTGGCTCGTTCGTTGCCCGTTTGCCTGTTCGCTGGCGTTTGGCTCAGTTTTTATTTTCGTGGGAGTTGGAAGACAAATTGATTTCATGTCTGAAACTTCTTAAGCGCTTGCAACGGGGGAATCCTTGCCGCTGCCTGCAACACATTCCATTCAGTCAGTCTCTCTGTGTGTGTGTGTGTGTGTGTGTGTGCTCAAAGTTGATATTATGCTCGTACACATGACGTCGCCCCACCCAGCCGCATTTGCTTTTTATTTAGTTTAAACTTGGCCAGAAATTGATGCGCCTGTTCGAAACAATATAACAGCAACAGCAACAGCAACAACAATGGAAATGTGGCACATACATGCAGTAAGGCAACATGTTGCAATTGCCACGCCCACACGTATTGCATGCTTGTAGCACATACAACCGTATATGTATATATGTATATATATATTTATATATGTTTTTTCCTTCTTGCTGTGGCTGCCGTCGACTTCTGCTTCTGCTGCTGTCATAGACCTGAACGAAACACACAAAACTTCAACTGAGGCTCTGCACGGCTTTTTCGTTTAAATATTTGCCAGTTTTCTTTATTTTGTTTTTTTTTTTTTTTTTTTTTTTCGATACACAAAATGTGTGGCCGCAAATTGTTCACTAATAGCGCAAACATCGAACCCTTAACATCAGCCCTAACTAGGTCTGATAGGCACGTCAAAGCTTCTTTAAACTTCGATTGGTTAAGTATAGGTATATATAGTTTTTATAGCTTTGACTAGTTAGCTTTAAAAGGCCTTCTCCTATACAGTTGATATAGCTTTGACTTCTGCTACATAGATAGTTTTTAAAGGACTCTTTCCTCTATAGTTGATATAACTTTAAAGACTATTTCTCTTGAGTTTCTCTGTTTAAATCTGTAATGGAACCTACATCTGCTTCATTAGCAATGATGAAATATGATAACCCCTAAGCCCACATTGTCAAACAGTTTCACCTGAAAAATGAAATTAGCTAATTAGAAATATAAGAAAGCTGTTTTCCCTCTCTCTCATTCTGTATCTCTCTTAGGAAACTCTTCGAGCAACCCTCTCTTTTACCAGATTTCTGCGAATTCAACAAATTTCGAAATGAAATTTTCCAATTTTGATTATGAACTTTTCAGTTCTTAGCTCTGCTAATGCATTTAACTTTTTATTCCACATTGTTGAACTTGCGTTGATTCACTTCTGCTTCGATTGCTGCACAGTCGCACTCTCTCTCTCTCTCTCGCTCTCTCTCTCTGCTCACCTTTGCTGCATATTGGCAATTCCCGTAGAATATTTTCAATATCAATAAGTTGAACGACTTTAGTTATTAGCACAGTTTATCCATACTAAGTAAGTGCAAGTGCTACATATAACCGCCAAGTTTTCTCCATGACCATGCCCCCGTCCCCTGGCCCCGCCCCTCCCCACTCGCTCGCTTTGCCCATTCAGCTGCAAGACACTATAAAATGTTTGGTAAAAACTTGATGTTTTTTTTCTCTTTTGTTTTCTTTTCACACTACTTTTATACCCTACTCCCTCTCTCTCTCTCTTTCTCTATACCTCTCTCTTTCTGCTTTGCCTGCTGGCCATGTCCAGTGGCATGGAGTTTGCGTGAAAATCCTGGCAACTTGTTAGCTTATCCGGTGATTACATCGATAATGCTACGTGGTGTTTTAGCTACACAGCTACGTGCTGCTTATAGCCACCGTGCCACGCCCCCTCGACTCCGCCGCCCCACGTCGGCAGCACTTGCAGCGCAGTGAGCTGCAGCTCGCCTTAAATGATATGAATGCCCATATCCAAACTCTATTCATGTGTGTGTGTGTGTGTGTGTTGCAGACAGTCATACTCAGTATCTGTCTCTCTCTCTCACTCCCTCCCTCTCTCTCTCTCTCTCTCTCTCTGTTTTTCTTTGCTTCTTTTTTGGCACCAGCGTAAGCTAAGAGCAATACGAACAACTACAACAATGCGATTCGGCAATTTTTTTTTGCCTTTGTTTTACTGCACCTTTTGCAGGCAACACAGCATTTACCATGCACTTTGCAACCAGCTTGTAAATCAAAAGTAAGCATGCAGTTATGGCAAGCAAAAGTATCTTTTAAAAAATATTTAAGATTAATTTTGTATAGAACTTTTAATACACATATGGCGGCTGACAGGCGAGAGACATAAACTGACTGCTAAATTTTAACATTTTTAACATAAAAATAAATAAAAACTATAAAAATATATAAAAATATATTCAAACTTCTTGTTAATCTGACTGTTAACAGTGACTAGAAGTTAGAAAGCAACTGTTTCTAGATTCCGCTCTAATTACGATTTGTTTAGAGTATAAAAATAGGAAAACTCGAGATCTAACATCTAGTCAGATAACGTGTTAACGCAGATATATGTATAGATGGCAATAAGAATATCTAGCTAACATAACATCAATAATATTAACAACATTCCGTTAACATGCAGATTTAACTGTATAACTGAAGTTAACATTAACAACATTCACTTAACATACGTATTTAATTATATAATTTAACTTAACAATAACATGATTCAGTCAACGAAAGAAAAAACGATTTATATTTATTTGTTATAAATTTGATCAAAGCTCTATCTATGTCTATGTGTGTATGATTCTGTTGAAACAAAACCAATAGTAATTTTGATGACATTTAGTGAGATAACAGCGCTGACTGTTAACATGCACTTTTAACAGCATGTTTAACTTGCCATTTTTGTAAACAGCTGTCAAAGTGCTGTCATAATAAACAGCTAGGATTTAAGTCATCTGCTATATGAGGTCATTTAGCTATAGCTAAAAAACAACAATTGTCTGTTAGCAGTTGACATGCAGTTGGCAAGCGTATTTAAGCTTCGGCTTCAACAGTCCACAGCAACATTTGCCTGTGCAGCGTATTATAGTCCCTGATGTAACTCCCTTTTTTTCGGCATACAAATGCGCAAAATGCAGTTGGAGGATCTGCTCTGCGTCAACTCCCACGCATGTTGTACATTTTATTGCCAAAAGGAAGAGAGAGAGAGAGGGAGAGAGAGGGAGAGCGAGGCAGAGGGAGTTGGCTAACGGTAAGCAGTAAGCAGATACATTTGTATGTGCAAACATGTATCTGCTTGTTGCAGTTGCATTTCAGTTCCTGTTATTCACGTGCTCAATCAATTTTTCAAGTTTTTACAGCCGCATCCGGCGGCCCAGCTCTGGCATAATGTGTGTGCCAACTGTCTGCCAGCTTTCTTATTCCTCTTACTCTCTCCCCCTCTCTCTCTCAATCTCTCTCTCTCGGTCTCTCTTTCCTTCGACTCGTTTTCGACTTGAGGTTTGCTGCATGCCAGTGCTGCCAACTTTGGGGTAAGCAATGCAGGCACTTGGCTGTATGTGAAAAATATCCGACTAGAGTATACCCATACTAAATTAGAATAAATTAGAATACTAAGGATATGATTATATATGAACTTCGAAATTAATTGATTATTAACCTATTCTTTTTGCCTACCTTACGTAAGATTACATATCGTTCAATTTAACTGTTTAGTTACTTGTGAATAATATAATCATCTATAATCTGTCAATCATAGATTATTAAACCCATTATAATAATCACCCTCTTCTCCTTCTCAGCCCGTCACAAATTTATAGCCACATTTTTAGCCATTTTTCTCCCCATAAAAACAGCTAAATTTAGCATATAAAAGGCTAAATTGGCAGCACAATCGATGCATACCTCACGCTTTTCTGCCAAACCGCAGTTGGTTCGCTATTTTGTTTCGCTTCGTGGCGAAGTTCGACTTGGTCTGGTGCTAATGATATTTCATTGGTACTGATTTATAGTTGGTTGCTCGCTTCTTAGCTCGTTTGGCTGCCTTCTGAATGCACGTGTATGTGTGTGTGTGCGTATGTCCTGGCACGTCTGGCAATTTTTGCGCTGCCGCTGATAAGAGGTGAAATGTTGTACGAGACACTCATATTATTCTCACACACTTAAGAGTCATAAAAAGCCATACGCGTGTTTCAGAAAAACTCAAAGAAAATTTTAAAATAGTAAAAACTGCGTACATTAACAACAGATGGCGCCACAAGTCAACGGAAGCTGCGATTAGACAGCCAAGTTGACTTATTGTGATCGAAAAAAAAGGAGGTGGTCCAAAAAAAATATTAAATTATTATATGATATTTACACTGAAGCTGTGATAGTGAACAGCAGTCATGATTCAACGGCAGGTGGCGCCACCAGCGCATCAATCACAGACGATCATTTGAGGAGTTTGATATAGATCTGGTGAAGCCAGTGTTACCATATTGAAGAGCTCAAAAAGATAAAAGAAGTTCAAATCACAATCATTTCTCTAATAAATATCCACAACAGATGGCGCCACAGCATGCTTATAGATTGAGGTTAAGTGTTTCTCGCCTAAAACTATTCAATATGAACTTCAGATGGATTAAATGAGTAACAAAATACAGCGAAATAAAGAAAAGTATGCTGAGAACTAGTTCAATTGAACAGCAACCATTCTTTTGCTTAAAAGAACTAGTTCTTCAAGATTATTAATGATATTAATGACTATTAAGTTGAATTATATCTGAAACTGAGCAGCTCTTTTGAACAATTTGTTCAATTGAACTAGTTCCATAGTTTCTATATTTAAGCTAAAAATTACTTATATGCATATGGCTATAAGAAACATATTCCAAGTCCATTATCAAAAGCCACCTTTAATCACCGCTAGGTGTCGCCCTCTCTTAAGATGAATTTAGCTGAATTGAATTCCGGATAAGAATTAAATTTTGTTAAAATAATTCGAGTTGTTGCTGCTGCTCGCTGTTCATTCGAGTCTTTTATTTGTGAAGAATGCTGCTGGCACGCCCATTGCGTGTTTGTGGGCGTGGCATTATGCGGCAATACCTGCCAAGATGCTGGCCATGTACAAAGTTGAGAGCCCGCCCGGCTGCCTACCTGGCTGGCTAACGCAATTATTACGCATTTCTTATGATGTAATCAGACGCAGCCTGCCATGGGTTTTGCCAAATGAAAATATGCTCAGGTAGCGGTAAAACTTTTTCCCGCCAAATGAAAAACAGAAGCTGGCGCAATGAATGGGGCCCAGAGCCGAGAGCCGAGAGCCCAAAGCTCAGGTCCTGGCAGCCGCAGCGAAAATGAAGCGAAATAAAACTAAATTATGGCAATTGAAAATGAAAAGCGAAAATTAAGCGCATAATGAGTCGCAGTGCGACGTGGGCGGAATGGGGGCATGGCACAGGGGCGGATGGGCTGGATGGCGCTCAAGGAGCTGGGGCAGATTAAAGCAACAAGCTGTGAGGACTTCATTCAGCACGACAACAATACGAGGCATAATACAATAAGCAACAGCTAACAACAGCTAACAGCCAACAACAACAGCAACAACAACAACTGCCCCCAAACAGCGTAGGCGTGGCACGTGGGAAAGACAACGAGACTCGAACCTAATGCAGGTTCCACGCAATGAAGCGGCGCAGCGAACCGAATTTCTGCGCCACTTAACGAGCGCGTCTTGTCTTTGTCTTTGTCTTTGGGGCTGAATATCTTCTACAGCCGCTGGTTGGGGAGGTCGTAATGCTCGTAATGCCCCAGTCCCGACAGAAAAAAACACGCGCGTTTTACTAGTTAGTGGATGGGCAGGAGAAAGGAACAGTAGGAATATTCCAAAGCGACAAAGCTGTTAATAGATGAGAAGAGAAGAGAAAGAAGAAAAGAATTGGAAAAAACGAAATAAGAGAAGACAAGAAAAGAAAAGAAGAAAGAAGAGAAGAGAAGAAGAAAGAAGGATAAATATTTCCAAGTGAGAAAAACTCAACTGAACAGAAGACGAGAAAAAGAAAATAGAAGAGAAGAAGAAGAAAAGAGAACACGCAAGAACAGGCGAAAGGAGGATAAAAAATGATAAAAGTAAAGAAAAAAATCAAAATAAAGAAGACAAAAAAAAAAAGAAAAAAAGAGAAGAGACTTAGAAGAAATATAGAGAACTATTGTGAAATGTCAATAGTATAGGAGAAGAGAAGAAATAAGATAAGAAAAGAATAGGAGAGAAAATAAATCAAAAGAGGAGAATACAAAAGAGAAAAAAGGAAGAAGGTAGAAAGAAAAATGTCAATACCTAAAATATATGTCAATAAAAGAGAAGATAAAAGAAGAAAAGAACAGAATAGAAAACAAATAAGAAGAGAAGAGAGAAATTGGAATATAGGAGAAATATTATCAAACGACAAAATGGCAATAGAATAGAAAACAAGATAAAGAAAAAGACAAGCAAAGAAAAGTCAATAGAAGAGAAGAAAGAAGAAGAGATCTATCTAAACGAATTGTTAATTTTTGTCGCCTGCGCGTGGCTGGAACAAAAAGTGCATCCGCTTGGCCTTCTGCTGGGCTTTGGCATTCTGTGGGCAAAATAGAACAAACTGCTCTGTCACTCAAATCTGACAGAAGACAAATCGCATCGACTGTCGGCGAATGAAATTGATCGCATCCAATCGGATTCAATGACATTTTCGATGTGCTTCCAGCGGCCCTTCCTCCAGGACTCGACTCGTATGCGAATGCAACTCCATTGAATTTTGCTACACTTCAGCAATCAATTCACAATTACCTCAAGCCTCTGTTTCTGTAGCTCTATCTACATATTCCACCCCTGCCACTGCCACCCCACCTACAACTACTCCTTCCCCATCTCCCACTTCTCCTCTGACCATTCTTCCGTTTACAATTCCTACATCGTTCGAATGCAAAAGTTCAATTCAATCTTTCAGTTGTCATTGGCAAAAACAATATATGCGCATCGGGTCAAAAGACACAGGCGACCCAGTAGGAAATTTAGTGACAATTCGCTCATTGGTCACATGGCAGGTGCTGGAATGAGAAATCTAGGGAATTCCTTGTCAATGTATTACAGAGTATAGATATATGGAGAGTATAAAAAGAAAAACTCTTATTAGAGAGGGAGAGAGAGTGAGAGAGAGAGAGAGAGGAAGTGAGAAGGTTGGTAGAGGTAGAGATAGAGGTAGGTGGCGGTAAAGGTAGAGGTAGAGGTAGAGCTCGAGGTAGAACTCGAGGTAGAGTTAGAGTTAGAGGTAGAGCTAGAGGTTGCGCTAGAGTTAGAGCTAGAGATAGACATAGAATTAGAGGTAGAGGTAGAGGTAGAGGTAGAGGTAGAGGTGAGGTAAGGGTAGAGGTGAGGTAAGGGTAGAGGTGAGGTAGAGGTATAGGAAGAGGTAAAGGTTGAGGTAAAGGAAGAAGTAGGGATAGAGTCATGCAGCGTATTTTCATTCAGTTAACTTTTCATTTAACGAATTTCCAACTGGGCTGTGTATACACACACCAGCATACACACACATACCCACACACACACACACCTATGCACCCACACAGACACCTAAAGCACATATGTCGAACTAGAACAGCATTCAAGTCTTTCTCTCTCGCTCTCACTTCTTTTGTCTTTCTCTTTTGTTTTCTGTTTAGAATTTAAATGTTGGTAACTCTCTTTGTACACACACACACTCCTAGGCATGTGTGTGTGTGTGTGGCAATAGTATTTCCAATGGAAAGTCTAATGAAACGTGTTTAAAAACAATTTGTTCACCCATATTGAATTATCCACTCGAATGCATTTCGACTTCTTTGCAACTAAATGGGCGCATCTGGGGGGCAGATATATATATATATACAATATATATGTATATATATGTGTGTGTAATGCTTTGTCGATAATGAAGATGCCGCAATTGCAATACGTTGCAAACTTGAAATTGCAAGGGTAGTCAGATCGAGAAAACAAATCTATATAGATATACATATATATTGGAATTGCACAAGTTATTGCAGATATATACATATGTATCTGACTATTACACATATATAACAAACATATATATAAAGGTTATTCAGCAAAATGGTCAAGCGAGAGGTATGTGTGATACACAGCACAGATGATCTTCGATCTAGAGTACTGAGTACTAATAATATTTTGATTACAATTACAATAATTTTATCTTATTATTTTTTTTTATATATTTGATAATAATTATAGGAAAGTATTATATGAATTTTAGATTTTCATTTACTGTTAAAATAAATTAAATTTGGACGTAGCTCGAATAAATCGAAAATTTGCTGAAATCATTTTAGCCTTTTTTCCACTTATATTTATAAATTGTTCCTCAACTATTTTTGCTACACGTAATTTGATTTATGTTAATAACAAAGCATTAAATTACATTGCATTGATAGAGCGAACGGAAATATTTGAGTAGCTCCGTCTTCTGCTTGTGTGTGAAAAAAAAATGAAGTATTTGGCTGCACTTGGTTGGCAAAGCATGAAAAGACCGCGACTCGACGCGAGTTGCGCTGAGTTAAGTTGAGTTGATACCTTCTTAAGCTCTTTGGCTGGATTTGCGCAAATGCAAGCTGAAGCTTGCAGCCTCCGGCCCTAGACCCTGCCAACAGACATCCTCCGCCAGCCACTTGAAGACATAAAAAAGAATGATGAAGAAGGGGAAGCAGAAGCAGAAGCAGAAGAAGACGCGCAAAACTTATAAAAATTTCTACACATGATTTCGCTTTATTGCTTTATGACGCTACTCTTTGCTAGGATGTGGGCGTGGATGAAGGTGGGCGAGTGCGAGTGCGAGTGCGAATGTCTCGGGGTTTCGGATGAAGTGCGCCTGGCGTGAAGTCTGCCTTTGTGGTATTGTAGCATTTCCGGTGCTTATGCATATTTCACAAAACTGCCAAGCGACAAAGACTGAATTGCTATCGGGTATAAACGGCAGCATAATACTCTGTTTTAATAATTGTAATCAACAAAAATACCTTAACATTTAGTTAGACATACATACATATATGGTGCTCGAAATTGAGGTAGAGAGAGTACTATTTGAATGATATACTATTTCAAATACCCCACATATTATTTGTAATACAGAGTATATTAGTTTTTTATGCCCTATCTTTCGAAACAAATAACAGTATTTGCTCAAATGTAAATGTTGTAAAAGACATGAGGACTAAATGAACAACAAAATTCAAATAAAAAAAAAAAATAAAATAAATATAAAAATAAAAATAAATTTAAAATAAATCACATATTTAAAATTATATATAAAAAAAATTTAAAAAAAATCAAATTAAAGTTTCAAATAATATTTAAAAAAAACATTTTTAATAAACATAAAATAAGTAAAAATAAATTAAAATAAAAAAAAAAATACAAAAATTTTAAAAGATATGAAAAAAAATTTAAAAAAAATAAAAAAAAATTTAAAAAATAATAATCAAGTAAATAATAAAAATTGTAGTCCTTTTTTTATTAAGCAGAAAAAAATTAAGATAATTATTTTTTCTATAATATTTATTGCAATTAAATACAAAATTAATTTAGTAGATTTTTTTTTATTTAGTTTTTATTATATTTTTTTTTTTTTGTATTAATTTTTTATTTTTTTATTTTTTTTTTATATTTTTGTATTTTTAAATTTTTTTTATTTATTGTTTTATTTTTAATATTTTTTGTCATATTTTTCAATTACAATATTTTTTAAGCAGGCAGGCTCGATTCTGATACAACTCTATTTAAACTCTGCGAACAGAATGTATAAAAAAAAGTATATTTTGATTGCTCGGCAGTTGGTGACAAGCCTGATTGTCGGCAATCATGCCCCGCACACCTGCCTTGTCACCTGCCTCGAACAAATGTCAAATTTTGTGCCTTTTTTTACAGTATGCTGCTCGTACTATTTGCGACTCGATTGCCTAGTTTCGCTCGCTTATGAATCTATTCAGAACAACCGCAACAGCTTGGCAGAGAACGGGCTGTGGTTAGGAGGAGGAGGAGTGACTGGGGAGGAGCAGTTACGGAGGGAACTGAGCAAAGTCAAAGGGTAAGCGTTCCCCTATCATAACTTTTGATGTGCTTGCTCTTGCCCAGGGTGCGTGCTGTGCATAGTCAATAAATAAACAATTTTTGACGCTCTAAAAATACGCAATGAAAATCTTTTTGTGGCTCCCCAGTGTATCCAGTGAAACGTTCCCAAGCCACGTCCCTCTCGCTCTCACTCGTTCTCTCTCTCTCTTTCTCTCTCTCTCTCTCTCTCTATCTCCCTCTTCTCCCATATGTGGTTGCCCGCTGTGTCTCTGTGTTTGTCCTTTGTCCTCGCCTCAATGTGTTTTGTCTGTTCGCTTTTATTGCCTTGATAGATGTGGGCAAATGGCGTCGAAACCTCTTACCCAGATTTTAGATCTCGAAACTTTTCTCTATTTCGAAGTATATTTTATCATAATTTTAAAGTAAATGCGAATTCCATTTCTCTGTCAATGGCATATTTTCAAGCTCTTCAGTGGAAATTTATGTGAAAATTAACATTTTTCCTTTATCGAGAAATTCTCATAAATTTTCTTTCCACTTCTAATGTGTGGAGTATAGTTTCAATGTTTTCGAAGTTTATTTTCGAGAGAATTTCAAGCTGGTCTCACGATTAATCTGAACGATTATTTTATAAAGCCTTTAAAATGCGTTATGTGTATGAACACAAATCAACAGCTTATCAAGGAGTCAACGCTTTAACTCCTTAAGAATTACAACGAACAAAGCAGAGCTAAATTTAATAACTGTAAAACGCGCCGAAATAATATGCCAAGAAAATGCAATTCAAATAAATAAAACTGGATTTAACAGAGTAAAAGAAATATATAGATTTTTTTCATGAAATGTGCAGATTTTATTAGCAAGCTTCACACACGACCTGCAAATTAAACGCCCACAGGCGCGCTCGATGCGGGGTGGGCGTGTCCAAATCGGCTGCTTAAATAAGAAATCATTTTATTTGAAAACTTCTTCTTGCCCACTGTGGCTGTTCCTCTTGTTGTTGTTGTTGTTGTTATTGCGCGCCATTTTGGTTTTTGTCGTCGTTTGTCGCATTGTTGTTGCAGCAAAAGCAACAACAACAATAACAGAAACAGGAACAGAAACAGCTACAAAATGAAACAACAAAGCGACAGGCGCAAAGCACATGGCACACAACAGCAACAAAGTTTAACTGTAACAATAACCAAAGTCAAAGTTTGTCGGCAAAGTTTTTTTGTATTTGTATTGCATGCGTGCGAGTAGGCGAGTAAGTGTGTGCGCGCCTATGTGTGTGTGTGGGTGTGTGTGTGTCGGCTGGTAGAACATCAACGGGAAACAAATTCATTTCAATTGTTCATATGCCTGTTACACGCACACACACACATACTTACAAAGGTACATGTGCCTGGTTGCCACTTGGAAAAAATCAGCGTATCAAATATACCAAAATTGCTTGAAATTCGTACCATTTAACTGCGCATAGTGCAAAAGCAATTTTATTCAATTAAAATTATAGCTTTATCTAAAATGTAAGCAAATGCTAAACAAAAATTCAGATAAAATTCCCGTATTATGCCTGCAGCTTGGTAAATTGCCTACATGAGCAGAACTCAAATGGTACAATTTACTGCAATAAATTCCCATTTTAGGTACATTCTGCACGCCATGTGGCATCACTGTCGGCGTGAGCGCAACGATCGGTGAGAGAGAGGCAATTCAAAGATGGCGGCCGTCCTATTACACGATTGCGGGCCACCACGTGACGGCTGCTGGCGGCGCTGCCACCAGAGACCCAAAAAGGCTGCCCCACAGCTCAGCGTGGTTATACCTGCAGCTTTGGGCCGACTTTGCTGCCAGCCAAAAGTAAACAAAAGTTGCAACGGATTGCGAGGTGAATACAAAAAAAGAAAAAAATGCCAAAAATACAAATAAAACTTTTCTTTTGATTCCCCCGGCGCAATGGTTTAGCTCAATGTATTTTAGAAGCTTTAACACAGCACACACTTTAAACACAACGCACAGCATCATTACAGTTTGTTGTTGTTGTTGTTGGTGTTAGTGTTTGTCTGTCTGTCAGATAAGCAAAACTGAAGTGAAACAATTTTATTTTTAGTTAAATGCAGCGCATTGAAAATGAAAGCTCAACCCGTTCGCTCAGTCGCTCTCACTCACACTCAGTCTGCCTGCCGTTTACCACCCTGCCCTCTATTGCGCTCTCGCTCCCTCGCGCGCTCGTTCAGTTCATTGCAACTTTTGGCACAACAACAACAACAACAAATTTTGTCTGAAACAACTGGCGAACATTGCATTTGGCCAAATATATGTGGGCAAAAAAAAAAAACTTAATTAAGCATTTTGTTGAGCAGCATTTGCTATGAAATAAATCACAAAACAGTTTATTCCAATTAACAGCGCAGCAGCAGCAGCGGTGGCAGAAGCAGAAGCAGCAGCAGCCACGGCAGAAGCAGCGGCAGCAGAGGCAACAGCACCAACTACCACTGGCCACATGTAAATGCGATTCTCTGGACAACTGTGCATGTGTGTGTGAGAGAGTGAGTGAGTGAGTGCATGTGTGTGTGTTTGTGTGTTCGAGCTGACAGAATTGAGTTAGTGTTGGACAACACGTTTTTAATGAACACAATTAAACAACGAAAATTTTTGAAATCATTTTTTTTTTTTGCAGTTTATTTGAGCAGTTGCATTGAGTTGAAGAACGAGAGGAAGGGAGAGAGAGAGAGAGAGAGAGAGAGGAGTAGAAAATCAGTATTACAGTGAGTATGAGAAGGATGATGAAATCAAGGTTTTTTTTTTGAAAGTGCGAAAGATTTATTTATTGTTTAAATTATAGATTCACAAAATTTACGAAAACTTCATTTAATTGGACTCGAATTCGATATTCTCTTTAGCATCTTAATTCTCGTCAACTTCGGATTGACCACCTCGTGGACCTCCACGGGAACCTCCACGGGAACCTCCACGGGAGCCTCCACGGGAACCTCCACGGGAACCTCCACGTGAACCTCCACGTGAACCGCCTTGTGGACCGCCTTGTGGACCGCCTTGTGGACCGCCTTGTGAGTCGTCTTGTGAGTCGTCTTGTGAGTCGTCTTCTAAGTCGCCTTGTGAATCGCCTTGTGAACCGCCTCGTGAACCGCCTCGTGAACCACCTCGTGAGCCACCTCGTGAGCCGCCTCGCGGACCTCCTCTCGGAGGTCCATCACGTTCTTCGCTGCTCTGCTCTTCGCTACTCTGCTCCTCGCTGCTCTGCTCCTCGCTGCTCCGGTCCCGGCCAACCTGTTGATTATCCTCAGAGCGTCCACGATTTCCTCTCGGCCTTTGAGCAGCGGCCACGGCGACCAGCACGAGCAGCGTGATGAAGATAAAAGTGCGCATTTTGCTATTTCTGCTATCAAATGATTTTTGATATCTTTACCAGATCTAACCCCGTCTTATATACCAAAAATTCGGCTGTCGAACAATATGTGTTTAGCGCAGCTGTGCTAGCAATTGCGTGTTTCGTGGCATTCGCAAACAGACGTCATGCATTAGACTCGAAAAGTTCGACGCGTAGATATAGCAGATTGTCAAATTATTTAGCCTGGTTCGAGAGAGAGAAATGGTGTGTATCTGTCAATACTTTCTATATCTATCTATATTTATATATCTATTTAACTCTATAATCCATTCATATAGAGCCCAATTAGCTGTCTTAATATCACCCCCGTCATTTAGGCCAACCTCCATTCTCTTGCAACTAAGTTAAGTAGCACTGCCACGCCCACACACACACATACATATATATCTATTGCATTATTGGTTAATGGTATTGTGCATATAATTGGAAATTTAGCCAACATCCAGTATGTCGTGGCCTGCGGAGCCCCATTGCCCGGAATTGTGTGCGGGGCTCTGGAAAATTGTTTACTATTTAATTTTATTTGGTCAATTTCCTGCAAACAACATGTTAACTTGTTGGAACTCGCCCAGCAACAGCAACAGCAACAGCGAGGATAACACAGGCTGTCAAATGCTGTGGCGACAAAATGAAACCTCAACGAAACAACAGAACAACAACAACAACAACAACGAGGACGACAACGACGACAAAGGATTATAGGTATTAAAAGTTATAAAACAACAAGATTATGGGTTTAGCAATACAAACACAAACGCAGCTCTCTGTCTCTCTGTGTGTGAGTGCGAGTGTGAGTGTGTGTGTGTGTGTGGGTGTGGGTATAAGAGTGTAACTGCTCTTGGCCTGAACTTGTTATGATATTTGACCAAGAGCAACGAGAACAACAGAAACAAACAACGCAGATCAAATACTCTTCAATGTATCTATATATTTATATATCTATGTATCTATGTATCTATTATGTATCGATGTATCTATGTATCTATGTCTATGTATCTGTGTATCTATGTATCTATGTATCTTTATATTTATGTATATATGTATCTATGTATATATGTATCTGCGTATCTATGTATCTATGTATCTATGTATATATGTATCTATGTATCTATGTATCTATGTATCTATGTATCCATGTATCCATGTATCTATGTATCTATGTATCTATGTATATATGTATCTATGTATATATGTATCTGTGTATCTATGTATCTATGTATCTATGTATCTATGTATCTATGTATCTGTGTATCTGTGTATCTGTGTATCTATGTATCTATGTATCTATGTATCTATGTATCCATGTATCCATGTATCTATGTATCTATGTATCCATGTATCTATGTATCTGTGTATCTATGTATCTGTGTATCTATGTATCTATGTATCTATGTATCTGTGTATCTATGTATCTGTGCCTATGTATCTATGTATCTATGTATCTATGTATCAATGTATCTATGTATCTATGTATCTATGTATCTATGTATCTATGTATCTATGTATCTATGTATCTATATATCTATATATCTATGTATCTATATATCTATGTATCTATGTATATGTATATTATTCTATATATCATTTTAACTAATTATCTCTCTGCCTATGTATCCATGTATCTTACTCGAATCACCTGCTGATTTGGTAAATGCTAAGCTGCTTAGCTAAAGCAAGATATCCACTTCTTGCAAAAAGGGGAAAACTTTTGCTCAAATTATATTTGCCAGAAGTTTTCCTGCCTCCGAGTTGACAGCAGAGCAGAGGCTGGTGGTAGGTGGATGGTGGCAAAGCCGGTTGGATGGGTTGGGGCTCTTGTAATAACATTTCCAGCTCACATACGTGTTAATTATTTTTTGGCTACGAAAAACGAGGCGAAACGCAAAATTAGCTGAATTAGGCGCATTAAATCTATTATCAGACAAGTTTATTTTGTCTTTTCGGCTTCGGGTTAAGTGTCAATTTGCCTTGGCTTTCTGGCATTGTCTTCGACTGCCCCTCGGAAGTGGAGTTGGTTGGCTGAGGTAGATTAGGCAGTTGGTCCAGCCGAAATAAATTAATCCATATTTATTTGGCAGCTTACAAATTGCGGACACAAATTAAGTTCGGCCCAAGCACAGTTTACAAAATAACTAATGAGGTTTCCATTTGCATTTAATAACCATTTAGCATGACAACAATTTATGCCTACGAGATATGTAAAACTGTTTGTAATTCTGTTACCAACTGCAGCAGGAACCGCATGTGACAGTGTCTTACAGTGTTTGGGAATGAATTGAAGGTAAATACATAGTTGTGGATGTGTGTAAATGTCTATTGTCCTTGCTTTACTTTCCAGTTTTTCTTATCTTTCTGCCAGTTTCTATGTTCTATCTATTATTGACTATCTCTTATCTCGTATCTCATTTTTCCTTTCACCTTACACTAATCTCCCATCTTCCATCTCCTGTCTCCAATCTCTTATCTCATAACTCTTAACTCCTATCTCCCATCTCATAATTCTTATATCATAACTCCTATCTCATAACTGCTATCCCATCACTCCCATCTCCTATCTCATAATTTCTATCCCCTATCTCACAGCTCCTATATCCTATATCCTATATCCTATATCCTAACTCCTATATACTATCTATTATCTCCTATCTCATAACTTTTATCTCATAGCTTATATCTCCTATTTCATAACTTCTATCTCATAGCTTCTATCTTCTTTCTTATAGCTCCTATTTCCTATCTCCTATCTGTTGTCTCATATATTCTATCTAATATATCGTATCTCCTATTTTCTATATTATATCTTCTATCTCCTATCTCCATTCTCCCATCTCTCACCTCCTGTCTCATATCTCCTATTTCATAATTCCTATCTCACAACTCCTAGCACCTATCTCATAACTTCTATCCCATAACTCCTATCTCATAAATCCTTCCTCCTATCCTATAGCTCCTATATCATAACTCATATCTCAAAACATCTATCTCAAAACTCCAATCTCATAACTCCTCACTTCTATCTCCCATCTCCTCTTCTCTCCGCCCTTCTTCAATAAACAATATATGTAATGCCCGCAAATTCTAGCAGCCAAACACTTGCCTCACCCGAAGGAAAATCCTGCATCAGAAAGAACTGAATTGCGAACTAGATCACATGCCACAAACACATGAGCCACTTGTCTCAATTAAACAGAGCAACTATTGCACAGTTGAATGCACTCGAATTCGATTCGATTCCATTCGATTCGACTCGGTTCTTCCATTGGCACTTAATCATGTAGCGAAGCGTGGCAAAAAGCATTTGCCAAAGCAGCCAGAGGCAAAAACAACAGAACTTCACTTCAAGTTAACTTCATTTGGCCAACGGCGTAATTTTAACTGCTGCTAACACCGCAGCGCAGTTGCTTAAGATGAGCATTACACGACGCGTCGCACCCTTGGCTTAAGCTCCTCCGGCTGCTGGCTGTTGGCTCTTGGCTGCTGGCTTGTCGTCCTTGCTCGACATTTCAATGCCTTTTTAATCTAGAACAAAAGCAAACTTAATTTGCCACAACATCTCCGATGGGCGCACGGAAAAGCCAAAGCGTTTCCTCGACATCGCCCTGCGATGCCCCCGCGTAACTCCAGCGAGTATTACGTCACTTGGCACATAATTTAATTACAACAACAGCCCCTTCATACCATCCACTGCCTGGCCTTAGCTACTTTGATCTACCTACCCTCAGCTCCCTCGCCCTATCTCACTCTCTCTCTGTCTCTCTCTCTCTCTCCCTCTCTGGCTCACACTTTGTGCAACAATTGGCGGCACTCGCTTCGAGTGTTGAATGAGCAACAACTTTCCCGAGTGCAACGCGTCCTGAATTGTAATTAGTGCCTCCTGCTCGCTGTCTCCTGCTGCCCTCTACCTCTACCCTCTGTCTACCTCTACTCCACCTCTTACGTATGATAGTCTAGTCCATAAAAGCGAGCTGCTCCCAGCTGCTGCCTCCCTGGTCGAGGCATTTGCCTCACTTGATTTGTGGAGTGCGCATTTGTAATTGTTATTACGTGTAAAGTGGAACAAGTTCGAGGCTTTAGCTCCAGTTCCGGCTACATTTTCAACTGTTTTGTGCAGTGTTCCTCAATAGCACCAACTTTTACTTTAACTTTAGTTCTCCAACTGACTCCGGCTTCAACTTCATTCTTTACTATTAGTAGTTCCAGCTCCAGTTCCAGTTCCAACTTCAGTTCCAAACCCAGCTCCAGTTCCAGTTCCGACTTCCTTTGTATTTGTTGCTTTTCAACTCTTATTATAAATCCTATATATTTTTAGCTTCTCCCTCAGTCCAACTTTAGCTTCAGTTCCGGCTACTTATACTTAAGCTCTCGTTTTCTAAGTTTGAACCGCTTTTAGTTCTCGCTCTAGTTCTTTTTTGTAAATCCTACATCAACTTTCAGTCCAACTCTAGCTGGAAGCTTCTGTCATAAGTAGTAGCTGTAACTTCCGACCCAACCCAAACATTTTTTCCAGCATCTCTTCCAACTCAAGTTTCCTTTACTTTCTAGCTCCATTTTCAGCTCTTACACTATTTTCCCTTTCAGTTCTAACTTACTATCCTTAAATTTCTAAATATTATAATAAAAATACTTGATTTCCATGTTCATAGAATTTATTCAATTGCAAAGCCAGTTGAGAGAGGCTAAGGAGTAGGCCGAGTAGTGCCTGACTACTCGGCAACAATTGAGCTCTCCGTGGAGATCTCTTGCACAATTTGCGTGGTAGGCGCAACAGTTGTAGTGCTGGAGACGGTGTTCCAACGGCCTGGACGTCCACCCGAACGACCAGATCGACCGCCCGAACGACCACCAGAACGACCTCCAAAACGACCACCTGAACGACCTTCAGAACGTCCGCCAGGGGAACCACTACGACGACCGCCTTCAGAGCTACCTGAGCGTCCGCCGGACGAACCACGACGACCGCCGCGAGATCCCTGGGCAGCAGCCACAGCCACAAGCGCCAGCAGAGTAACCAGTACCAGGATACGCATTTTGCCTAGATTGTTCAGTCATAAACCAACATAGCCAAACCCCTTCAAAGCACCGGCTTTTATAGCGCTCCACTCGTGCCATCCGAGCAGCTTGTGCAAATTGACGTCACATTTTTGGTCGTTGGAAAACCCCAATCAAGTCTAGACCCAAAGATCAACTGAAACATAATGAAGCGACAGAGAAGACAAATGCAAGCGCAAGACAAACAACAGCTGAAAGTATATAAATTGTGGAATGAATAAAAAAAAAAGAGAATAGGCGTATATGGGGCTTGGTAAATAAGTTTAAGTTGTAAATATAGGGAATGTATGCATATATCGATTATTATCGATTATTACTATTATTATTATTATTATTGACTTGTAGTTAAGTATTCCTAGATATTTTTAATTGAAAGAATTTATTATTTAAGCAGCAATAACTTTACGGAAGTCATACATACCCCAGTTCAATAATTACAGGGTATTCTGCAGCTCAAGTGCTTTAGTTTCATGCAAAAGACAGCAACAACTGCGGCATATCAATGCAAACACTTCAGAGTAAAAGCCAAATTAAAAAGAAGTCAACAAATTTACAATCGGGTCTGATTGACGGCGCAATACCTGTACTGAAAAAAAAAAAACAAATTTTATATATTAAAAAAAATATATTGGATTTTAAATTTAATTGTTAATTGTTAGAGAAAGTCGAGAGTAGAAGAGTGAAAGAGAGATATAGAGAGAGATATATAGCGAGATATATAGATATAGAGAGATATATAGAGAGAGAGAGATAGAGATATAATGATAGAGAAATCGAGAGATTGAGAGATCGAGATATAAAGGTATAGAAATATAGAGAGAGAAAAAGAGTAAGAAAAGGAGAGAGAGAGAGAGAGAGAAAGAAAGATATAGAAAGCGACAGGAACAAAGAGAGACAAATACATAGAAAGAGACAGAGACAAAGAGAGAGAAAGAGATAGAGAGAGGGAGAGTTTTCCTCCCAACTGCCACGCCCCCAATGAATACGAAGATTTCCCCAGCTCGTGATTAGCCCAGGCCTATGTCACACTCCATAGCTAGCTCCAAATTCTACAGACTACATCCATCACATAGCCCAAAACCAATATACCCCTTTTCACTCCAAAAACGAGTGTTAAAAGTAAATACAAATAAACAGTGAAAAAATTCGAAAATCAATTGAAAACGCGGCGCAGAATTTCCATTAAAGGCGTTGGCATAATTTGTAAATATCAAGGCTATGGGCCGAGCCCTTTTTGGCCCAGCAGCTGCCAAGAGAGAGAGAGAGAGAGAGAGAGAGAGAGAGAGAGAGAGAGAGAGAGAGACAGAGAGAGAGAGAGAGAGACAGAGAAAGAAAGTGAGAGTGAGTGAGTGAGCGAGACAGCAATAGGAACTGTGTGCCAATCAAATAGAAATTTAATTTGCACAACAATGTGGCCAAAAAGGAATGGAGGAGGGCGTTAGGACACTAAGCCAAGCCGAGGCCATTCATGCGGCCTCAGCTTGAACCCATTTGAACCCCTTGAAACAAGAGAATTATTAACCTCATCATATTGAGCATCGACTTACACCTTCGTCCGACTTCAGCCAGCCCCAACTCCAACTTCGAGGCCCACTTCATCTCTGCTAGTCCATAAAATTGTGATTTACTTGCGTTTGAGATTTCAATTACGTTCGCTTTATTGCCAATAAATTTTCATATAAATTAGGCAAACGAAAAGTTCGAAAAACCCAAACAAAATATTTCGAAAAAAAACCCTTTTTATGCCCAAAAAAATCAACACAAATCGGACTGAGCATAACTGACTGCATAATACTCATTCGCGATGGGGAAGTAAGAAAAACAAAAAATAATGTAATAATTTCAGATATAACGAAGAAATATACATATAAGAGATATATAAGTGATATATAACAGATATAAAAGATATATACACATATATAAGATATATATAAAAGATATATAAGAGATTTTTAAGATATATATAAAAGATATACAAGAGATTTATAAGACATATGTAAGAGATATATCAGTTCTATGTCTTTTGTATAAGTCAACAATACTTGGATATTTGGAACACGCCTTCAATAAACAATTCTATATCCAACTGACAACACATTATTGTCCCCAATTTATAAACTTGGAATACTTCGATAAACTTACATATATAATAGACTTCGCATATATACGATTATATATACAAATTTTAGCTCAGTGCAAAGCTAATATACTCTTCTCAAATGCTTAAACCGTGCGCGCACGTAGTCAAAGCCCCAAAAATCCTTGAGCATTTACAAAAGGCGCTTTGCGGCACGTCCTTGCCGTGCAATCAATTGCTTTCCCTTGGCATCAGGCGGAGTTGTTGACAGGCTAACAGGATATATATAAATGTATATGTATATATATAATGATGTGGATGGGTTTTATTAAAAAAATATTTATAACTTTATGTATAATATAATATTTGAATTACTTAAACTTTATTTAATTAAGTGAACTCTCTTTAATATATAAAGTATATATATTCTTGATCAGCGCGACAAAACGTGTCGATATACTCCTGTCCGTCTGTCCGTCCGTCCGTCCGTGTGAGCGCTGAGATATTCTAAAATACGCAACGTAGAGGCTTGAAATGAAGTGAAAGAAGAAGAGCTGCAAAAGAGTTTAGGTTCTGCAGAGGAGACGTTAGTTTGCATATGTATGCGACAGAGGCAGCAGAAAATACTCTGATTGGTCGCTAACTGATAGAGAGTTTAGCTAACGCTAACTCAGAGAGAGGCTTAACAGTTGATCTCGACTGCGAGTGAAAGTCTCGCTGCCCTATATTAAGGCAGCTGAAGATCAGAAGAGCTGCTCCTTCCAGTAGCAGCAGCAGCAGAAAGTGCTCTGATTGGTCTTCTAATGATCGAGTGTGAAGACTGACTCAGAAAGAGGCTCAAGAGTTGAGCTCGACTTGAGTGGAGCTGTCGCTGTCGCTTCCCTATATAAAGGCAAGTCTGCTGCAGCGCAGCTTCAGTCGAAGTCTTTATCTTCTGGTGGTCAGTCGTCCAGTGCAGCGCGGTGCTTCTCCTCCTCTTCTGTCTGTTGGTAAGTGCTAAAATAGTTAAGTATGTTAAGCGAAAATGTAATATTTATACTTTTAATGTTTATTTAATGTAAATATAATGTATTTTAAATTTAAATATTATTAAGTATTATAACAATCATTTAGCAAATGCAAAGTAATTCTTCGTATGTACAAATATCAAGGACTTTACCAGTCTATATCTGCATTAAGACTATTTGTTAAAGCGAACTTCAGGTGCAAAAACCCGCTAAAGCATTGAGAAAAAAACGTGAAAAACTTTTGCTGCTTCCTGCTAAAGAATTATACAAAGTTGTTTGGCATTAAAAGCTAAGCTAACATCCATATTTTTTAGTTCATTTTAGTACGAACCCTTAAAAAAGTTGTATTTTTTGTATGAAAAAGCTTTTAGCACATTTATTTAAAATTTAATCGAATAAAAAAACGATTGCTGTAAAAAATGTACCAATTTGTGTAATTTGGTACAATGTTAAGTTAGTACATTTGTGGCATGATCTAAATCTTAACATATTTTTAACAGCAGCGCTGTTAGCACACAGTGCAAATATGTTATAAACAGTGGCTGCTGATGTATGCACATAGCTGAGAATATTTAAAAGTATGTTTATAGACGAAAAGAAATGTCATAAATACACTGATTTACAACTTAAAATTGTACAGTTAATGTATTAATTTAACAATTCAATTATTAATTTAATCTTAGCGCAATTATTTTCCAAGTGACGCAATTTAGAACAATTCAAAGCTTGCACATTTGTTCTGTTAAATCACAAAACAAATATCGATAGGCATCGATAAATTAGCGCGTTTTCAATCCAAATTCAAATTAACGGAAATGCGCCAAACGCCAACATTCAAATATTTAACGCATTCAGCAGGTGATATTAAAATTAATATAAATAAATATATATAAGCGTGTGTATTTATTCTCAATATATGTGTGTATGTGATTTTTATGAATGTGCTTTTGTGTTTAGTATGAATGTATGCTCGTATGTTTATCACAGATTTAAAGATACTGAGAATCTTCGTAGTTGTCCCTGAACTCCAGCAGCTTGTCGAGTGCCGTGTTGTACTCATCTTGCTCGAAACCCGACCGCGTGTAGCTCTGCAGCTTGGCCAGCTTGACGCGATGCGTTTGTCCATGCAGTGCATCCAGATGCTCGCCCAGTTTGCTCGAATTCTGTACGGCCGCTAGGGCTGGAGCACTGCCCACACGTTGCTCCTTCTCGCGCTCCGCCTCGCCGAGCAGCTTGAAGCCATCTGCTGCGATGCGTGCGTCAAACAGTTCATAGGGGAAAGGTAACTTGGTGTTCAGCGGCAGCGGAGTGGAGGCGGCATGCGTCACGCTGCCATGGTAGGCACACTGATAGTATAAGAGAAGCATCTGGGAGACGCTGTCGCATTTGTAGGCGGACATGCGTAGCTGGGGACCGGCCTGGTCCACGGGACGCTTCAGCCGGGAGTAGGGTATGCCGCGTGCCACAACCGACTGCACAACGTGCGCAGTGCCCGGGTCACAGCCTGGCGTCAGCTGAGTCAGCAGCGACCCATTCTCGGCTCCATCCAAGTAGTCAATCAAATCCTGCTCCTGCTCCATGCCCAGTGGCAGTGATAAGGCAGCCGCTGTCATCTTGCGGTTAGCGGGCGAAACGCGGTCACAGAAGCGCAACAGCGTCTCCGGCGTATTGCGCAGACGATAGCCAAGCGTAACCGTATCCAAATAGGCAGCTAGCACGGCAGAGCTCTGATACAGATTATCCGGCTGCCAGTGGAGGCCGGGCATGCGTCTCGACTGCAATGTCGTATTGCGCCAAATGGTCTCCAGCGTGGAGAGAGGAGTAAACATGGTCGCCTGCTCGCTGAGATGGTAATAGCTGAGCACGCTATTCACCACACGGATGCTGTGTGCCGTGCGCGGATCTGCAATGCACAAGCGACGGGGGATTAAACGGAAAACTGTCAAAAACTTAATACAAGGAACTCACCTGCTTGGGCATAGGAGATGTTTCGAGGATAGTGCAGGGGCAGGACATAGCTTGCTCGACTATATTCATCATTCAAGTGCTCCAAGCACTTGGTGGCCAATCCACTGAAGCCATCGTCAATGTCGAAGAGCATCTGAAAGCCTTGCAGCCCATCGCATTCCTCGACATACAAGCGAATCCGATCGCAGAAGTCGTCGTTGAAGGACACCGACTGCCACAGGTCGACGCCGGCCACCTGGGTGCCCAGCACCTGGACATCTGACTGGCGTCGCATGTCCTGGAGCACATTGATTGAGCGCGGATGGTAGCGTGCATACAGATAGTCCGCCCAGCTGCTGCAGGTTTCCGCCAAATTGTAATCTTTAGTCTCGGTATTCACCGCGCCCTTTACCAAGTCGAGTTGGTATTCGGATAGCTCGATCGGTGGCTCTTTGCGCACATCCAGACCGCCGGGCTTCAACAACTGACTCTGTTCGACTACGTCTTTAGTTTTCTGTAGCTCCTCCGCGCTCTGCTCATTCGTCAGCGGCAAAAAGTTTCCATACAATTCGCCGACAATTGGCAGATGTCGCAATGTGCCCAATAAATCAACTGAGAGCAATCGTGGCGTGTATGTCATCTGTTTCTGATCGTTGAGGCCCTCCCTGTACAGAACATCATTTTGAGGCAGCTGCTCCTCCGGCACATTGCTCTCGCTATCATAAACAAAGTTCGCCTCCTACGAAAAACATATGCAAATGCATGCAGTTGACCAACTGTTGGGCATTCGGTGTTCGTAGCTCACCTGCTGGTTCCAGAAATGTGCACCCACATAATTGGCATATGTGCCAAACTGAAAAGTGAGTATCTCACGTGTATGTTGCATATTTTTCGCTTTATTTTCCACACAATAAAATGAAATGAAATGAATTGAACGCGCGCAGAAAGCTGCTCTAGTGAATTGGCGTGTTATCGATAAGTTACAAGTAATTATATCGACACAATCACGTTCACACGTGACTGTCGCCCACACACAGCTGATATTTTCTCACAGTTAGCAAAAAAAAACAACGTGCAATGTGTAACTTATGTATATTCGCTATTGCATTTAGATTTATTTTCACACTTGTATAATTAATTTCAGTCTGGTTTGATACTCGCACCTGTTAAAAAAAAATATATGCCTGATACGCATCAAGCATTTAGAGCACCAGCTAAATAACAATTCCAAATTAGGGCCACTATCTGAACGTAAATCACTTGATACTGAGATGGCACCGCAATGAAATTAATTGTTTGCGCCAATGGCCACAGCATCATACTATTCTTCAATATCGTGAAATAGGTGTCGCGGATATTTTGTACAACAGCATCATGCTTCTCCCCATTCACCCGCGGAACCAAATAAGTGAGGAGCAATGTGAAGGGGGGCGCAAACAGACATTGATCTAATAACATCTTCTTAAAGCCTCGCTTTATTGCCGGCTGCTCTTTGGATACGTATCTGTCCATCGTACTATACCATTTGCGTAAGGCGGGTCCAACGACAACAAATCCCACACAACTGAAACGGGCCGTTCGTGCGATATTCCACGCCGAAAAATCTTTCTTTTCAATAAAAAACTGTGAGATCATATCACCGGCGCCCATAAGAAGGGCCACATTGATGCCCTCGCGTAAATAACCAGATTTTCCCATAATTTTGAGTCTATAAATAACAGCAGTTAGCGAAAAATGTATTAAAAGATCAAATTTCATACATACAATAGTCAAAGAATTGCGCTGCCGCGAAATAACTGTTAATTTGGTATTTTTCTACTGTGTTCTGATGCTAGGCATGTTTCCAAAACAATTTGTTTGGTTAGGGCGATTATTTATCGAGGCATGCACGATCCAATATCGATACGAAATAATCGCCTTGCTGCTTCTTTCTACTAAACTATTCACACAATAAATAAATAAAACAAATTCGTAAAATTAACTAATAAAATATTTATATACATAACGCATATCTAAAACGAGAGTCTATAACATAAGTTAGTCTAGCGCCTTTAGACTTTCTTCTTTTTGGGGCTTTTGTTAACTGTACTTTCACCATTGTCCAAGCTCTTCTTTTTGCTGGACTTTTCTGCATCTTTATCTTCTGTCTGCTTTTCCAATTTCCGTTTGCTGGATTTCTTCTTTATGGCGGGCTGCTCCTCCTCATCGCTTGATTTCAGCAAATTCACATAGTCGGGATGGTCGCTGTTCTGCAAGAATTTGGGAGCCACGCCTGTTAGCACCGATTGACGTACATCGTGCTCCTTCTGCCGCAGCGTCTGTGTGCTGGCCAAAAGCTTCTGGCGGATCTTGTAGAAATTGCCCGTGGAACGCAGTTTCGCTGTCGCTTCGGCAACCATTTTTTCCGCAGCGCGTAGCTTCTTCTCCGTCTTCTTGTCGACACCAATGCGCGTCGTGTAGTCACGCCCAAAGAACGGATGACGCACGGGCAATCTGAACTTTTGTGGTCCAACCGTCTTTGGAAATGCATTCGCTTCTCCATTGACATGCACATCGGGTGTTTCCATATTGAGACGCTTACTGACGACCACATGACCCTCTATGGGCAGCAGACGTATGGCATACTTGCCCTTATTGGTCGCACAGCCAATGGACTTGGTCAATGACTGTTCATACGGAGTGGCCCTCACCTGGATATCACCCACATAACGTCGACCGGGCATCTTAACCCGCTTGCCGGTCAATGAGTTTATGCTGATTGCCTTGGGGACCTGAACGATCCAAGCATCGTGTGTGGCTGGATCAAACTGCTGTATTTCCTCGTGGCATTCATTGGAGATCCCATTTGAATCAACTGCCTCATATTCATTCTCTTCGAGAAATTCACTTTTGCATTGTTTGTACAATTGGCGGACAACCTTCTTGTCATTCTTTACCACGCCATTTTCCGAGGTCAAGTGCTTTATCTGTTAACATAACTACATAGTTAGCATGGTGATTATAATTACTTAGTCTTATATTATTTACATACTCTTTTTTTATCATCATACTCTTTTGTAAAACTCATTTTGCATAAACAACTTATTCAAGCGGAGGACGATGCTGCACGTGGGCCAACTGCATTAGTGTTGAGCAACGCTCATCCAAATATATCGATAACTAAAACTTTTTTGCCGCACATTTAATTATCACTACAAGTCGCTGTCGGTAATCGAGATTCGCTTAATTTGTCCATTAGTTTATATGCCTGTGCAAATGAAAACAATATCAAGAAATTTTTAATGAACTACATTTATTTGTTGTTTACACTGTGTGTTTACGCTAGTGGTGGCATATGTAAGTGGGGTGCACAATTCAACAGTTATTAACAAAGTTTTGTATGCCGACAACAGGTGTTTTTTGTATATTAATAATTGGTATTGATATATTTATTCATGTAACATGATCAACAGCAAAATTTACGAATTTATTCCCTCCAATCTGCCCAAGTGAAATCACTAATCAGCTGAGCGCCAGTTTTTTCACAAGCAAGAACTATCGTTATCGCTAATCGAAATTCTTAGTTTCGCAAGCCGGCAACAGATATTTGCCGCGTTTTATACTTAAGCATAATTTATATTTTATTGTGAGTGGTAAGCAAGCAAAGCGCTAACGCAAAATGGATGGTAAGTAGCCGTTATCGACAGCAAGCATAAAATGAACATGAATAATAATTAAAATGTTTGCGTGCAGGAGCTGTGCTTGAGGACATGTGGACGCCCTACAAGCGTCTGTACGACATATGCCAAATGGCGATAAGGAACCCAACTGATATCAGTGCCGATTTTGAAGTCAGTCTCAAAAAGTACAAACAGAACTTTACAAATTTCCTACGAAATCCGGTAAGTGGAATTCGTATACAAGCCAAGTAAACCTAACCTAAAGCATCTTCTCGAATCCTCATCCTCATCCTCATCCAACAATCACATACTCAATGTAGCCGAAGAGCGAAAAGAGCCGGACACATTTACGCAACGCCATGCTGGAGGGCGTCATGCTAGCGGGGCAAACACGGAAAGTGGAACTCTCACAGGATATAATTGATGAGGCGATAATAATTTCGGATATGTTCGATCTGGACGAAATCTTTTCCTTGGAACTGCTCTGCACCGCACAGCGTCAGCAGGTGCATCATCCCGGCCTGCCGCGCGGCTTGGTCGCCGTCCTGCTCTACTACGATGGCCGCAAAGCAATTAGCTGTACGCTGCGGGACATGTTTCAGGCGGTTAGCGGCGTCGCCTGGAGCACCGAGCTGCCCAGAGAGGTAAGAAGCGCTAAAAGCATCGATATATATGTATATTGAACTAAAGCATACATGTCTACCCCTATAGATGACCGGTCTGATCAACAACTATTGCCAGAATCTCGTGGAGGATTCCAATATACTTGGGCGTCTGTTGGAGCTGCTTATGGAAATGGACGTCGAAAAGGAGGTAGAGTCCATGCTTGACTCAACTACAAGCTAAACTCCTAATGCATACATTTTGCAGGTCAATTTGCTAACCAAGAATCGCGCCTTCGGCTCGAAGAGGCATCAGAACCAGGTGCTCGCCCTCTATCAGGATATACGCAGAGCCTTGGCCATGGCTCTCTTTAATTGGTCCGCGCAGCGAGGCTTGCCCAAAAACATTGCCATACGCCTGCTGCAGCAATTGGCCAGCACAAAGTCCACCGATCCCGATGGCAATTTGGAGGACGTGACGCTGATCATGCTAATGGCCCTGATGTATGGCTACGATACGTCCGTATTGCTGATAAACGAATGCCACACGCCGCATACGTCAAAGCTGCCTATACTAAGTGATCCGGACTATGCCAAGTGTTTGATTGATGCAATCTATGCCCAGAACACCTGGCAGACGCCCTATTTGGTTATCCTAATCAAGTACAGCTTTGGGCTGACGTTGGCCAGTCTGCGCCATGCGCCCAGCGAGTATCAGGCCAATGTGGGCGCCCTCATCAATCGGGATGAGCAGCTGATTGATGAGGCGCTCGCCGCCAATGTGTTCACCTACTTCTACCACCATCTGCTCAACAAGGATGTGGCCTTTTCGTAAGATCTATAAATTGATATATAGAGATTATGCATTGACTCTTGCTCTTCCACTTGCAGCACGGAGTTCATCTACCGCCGCCTGCATCTACTCATCACGGACTTCATAGACTTTATGCACGCCAAGGTCTCGGAGCTGCGTGGCCGTGCCGATGAGACGGCCCGCACCGTCGTCAGTTTCCAACACGAAGGCCTTGAGCCGCCACCCAATCTCGACTGCAGCTTCGAGCTGCTGATGCTGTGCGTGGCACGGCTCTATGGCGACAAGCGTGCCAAGATCATCCTGTGCAACGAGTACTGGGGTCCGACCGATGCACCCGCAACAACGAGTACCTCCAACTACGTGCAGAACACCTCACGCGCTGTCTCCCTGTTCAAGTTCATACGCCTGGCCAGCGAGCTGCTGCCCCAGACGCTCTTCAAGTCCTACCTCAAGATGATTGCGGGCCTGACGCGCACCGAATTCGCGGCTCGCTGCGCCTTTAATCTGCTCAAGAACACACACAGTATGTCGGCCAGCTATGCCGTGAGCTGGGACCACTTCTTCAATGCGCTCAACAACTACTTCAAGTGAGTGCAGCCAGCGGATGCCACTGATTCCTTGATAATCAATCCTCTAATCCCTCGTTACAGCAATATGCGCACCGACTACGATACGATAGCAGCGGAGACCGGTGCGATTTATCGTACGTCTGGCATGTCCCGGAATATGACGCCACGCGAAACGGAGCACATGGCCGCCGCGCTGGGCATCATTCAGGCCGTTGCCGAGAAGGATGAGATCTCGCGCATCATGCTGTGCGATCAGTCCAGTTGGCAGACGCCGCAGGTGCTGCTCGGTCTGGTGGCGTGCGCCACGCCCATAATGCTCAAGGGCGAAATACTGTCGACGCTGGCCGCGCTGGCCCTTTCCAAGGAGACGGCACGCACCATTTGGTTCCACCTGGAGGAGTCACAAATCATACCCACCATCCCGTCGGTGTCCACGGCCTATACCGAGTTCAGCTTGGCGGAGGAGATCAATCAGAACGAGTGCCGCATGGAGGAGTACAAGTTGACCCGCGGCATCCTCAAGCTGCTGTACAATCTAATGACCACCTACATGCCAAGGAGCCTGGGCTGTGGCCCGCGCAAGCCCGGCTACGATCCGTATCTGAGATTCGTTGTCGAGTGCATCATGCTGAAGTTCTACAACCGCGCCTACAAGAATATCAGCGAGAAGTGGGAGGTGGGCGCCAGCTGCCTGAAGCTTCTGTATTTCCTGCTCGCCAGCTACCGGCCCAAGGCATCCGATTTCCTGGAGCAGCGCGACGAGCATCCCTATCCCGGCTATCACATAATGCTGCAGCTGCACGTCAAGTCGGACATGTTGCGCCTGCTCCTGCTTATCATTGAGGACGCACGCGAACGCCTCGACGACTTCAATCAGTTCAATGGCAAGGATCTGCTCGAGGACTGCGCCCTGTACGCGCTGCTGATGCTCGAGGTGGCGCTATCGAAGCAGAATGCCTTCTTCGAGGCGCACGCCTCGTCCAATTCCTCGATCCTGTTGCTGGGCCTCAATCGGATGCTTCTCGATCTGAATCCACGCTCCCGCAATCCCGACTACGTGGTCAATATCATCAAATTTGTCAACTTCAACAGCTGGCTGCCGCGCCACACGCTGGCGGCCATCAAGATCCTCAGTGCGGTCAGCCTGCTGCCGGACGTGGTCACCCAGATCTTGAATATGTATACGCACGGCAGCACCGAGAAGCTGGAGATACGTCAGCGCTTTGTCGAGTGCCTCGAGATGCATCGCCTGCAGCAGGAGTACGACGAGGAGAACGACCAGCAGCTGGACACCAATGATCCGTACAGATATGCGATCAATGGGCATCAGAGTGAGGCTGAATTGGACGTGGATTGGGAGGCGCTCGTTCACCGGAAACCGCAGCGCATCGAGCTGCAGATTAAGGAGGCGATCATCCATCTCTTCGAGGTGAATATCACTCAGCCCATGCCGAACTTTGTTTACTTCCTGCTGGGCATCGACGTGGTTCGCGACTTCCTGGGCAACGAGAAACAGCCGCAGCTGACCCTGGAGGTGAACTGTTCCTGCATCAATTCGATGGTGCTGTTGCTGGAGCGTCATCTGGAGGTAAAGTGAAATGCATATATATACATATATAACCCATGCTAATACTAATGGTCTCTATCCAAAGGAACAGCGGCAGAACGACGAATATTGCGAACATACGGCCCACATTGTGGAACGTATTTACCATCTGTTCCACGGGCTCTGCGTGAATCGCCGCACCTCGGAGACAGTTCTACGATACTTCCGTCTGACCTGCAACGACTTTCTGCTGCGCCATCTCACTGCCATGCCATTCCGTCACTTCGACGAGGACAACGTGCTGCACGCGATGAGCCACATCATGAACTGCGTCTCCATCGAGATGAAAATGGCAGCCACATATGGCCACACGACACGCTATGCCCTGCTGTCGGATATACTGCTGGCAGTCAACATGGAGACGCAGCAGGGCGGACTCGGGCTGCCGCTGGAGCTGAGCAACAACTTGTTGACGTCACCGATATCGACTCATTACGGCGATGTGCTGCCGACTCGTGGAGCTATGCATGCCGGATCGTTGGGTCTGCACGTGAATCGTTTGCTCGACGGCTTGAAGCTGGATACACAAACACTGATCCAGCCAAAGCTGGAGTTTTTCGACGAGCGTCTGCTGAACAGCCTGCTCACGGATTGCGAGAGCAAGGGCAGCGGCGGGCTTGCGGCCGGCATGATCAATATACACAAGCTGCACGACATCCTGCACGACGAACTGCGTCACGTGCAGAGCACCATTGCGAGCGGGCAGCGCAAGGCAATCGTCGAAGAGATCACGATCCTGCTGCAATACGCCATCAAAATGAACGGCGTGCGGAGGCAGAGATTCGCCACGTACAACTACATGAGCGGCTGGTGCAATCTCGTCCAGGTGCTGTTCAGCCTAATGCCCAATACGGTGCTGCCGCTGAATGTGCGCAAGCAGCACATCATCGACATCATTGAGAGGCTGATGCTAAAGGTGGAGCCGGAACAGCCACTGATCAAGATCACCATACAGGTGACCGATACGATTTTGTTGCTATCGGCGAACCTGCGGCACTGCTACCACCAGTTGGAGGAGCAACGTTCCCTCGACGACCCCGGAAACGCTGTCAATCTGACGGACATGTCCAATGCCGTGGACGCCGACGACATGGGCAAAGGCATCAGCGTTGGCATTGGCACTGGCAATGGCAATGGAAAAGGAAATGGTAATGGCAAGAGCAGTGGTCATGGGAATGGGAATGGGAATGGCAGTGGACATGGGAATGGCAACAATTTAACCCTATGCAACAGCGCCAACAACAGCAGCCAATTTCGGAACAAGAGCGGCTGCAGCACCAACATGCGATTCATACTGAAGCGCCTCATCGACTGGATCATGACCTGCGAAGTGAGGTCACAGAAGCTGAACATCAATCTCTATGCCACGCTGCTCAACTGTCTGCGGATTGTGAAGCGCGTACGCAGCGAGGCGGAAGTAGAATACGATGAAACGTAAGCGCAAAGACAACAAAACCCTGATCTGAACTCGTCATATCTAACCCCTCTCACATTTGCAGCTTCTTGGATGGCAAGGACGACCAGGATGACACGGATGACGATGAACCCTTCAAAAAGGAAATGGCCGCTGAGATCATAAGCAACATGGGCGATAAGCTGATCGATACCATATGCCATGACGCCATCACCGGTCACGATGTCTGCAGCATGCTGGCCCTGTCCTGCTTGGATATGATATCGGAGCTGCGGGCGTTCAGCACGCTGAGCGAGACAGTGGCAAGGCGCGGCTATTTGAAGCACCTGCTCAGCAGCCTGGCCAAGTCGGACGAGAGTTTGCGCGAGGTGCTGAAGCCCATGCCCGATAACATGCGGCCCCTGTTCGTCTACGAGTCGTGCCTGGCGTTCCTGACGCAAATGGCCGACAGTTACCTGGGCGCCACCCTGCTGCTGGCGGACGGCGCCTTGGGCGTGCTGGCCAATATGACGATATTCGATATGCAACCGGATCTGCAGTCGAGCGAGACGGATTACAGTGCGCCCAACAACTTTATACCGGCGGTGGATGAGCGCTTCCGTTCCATACTCATGCCAGCGCTGTCCTTGTGCGACAGCATCATCGACACGCTCGGGATCAGCAACAATTCCGCCTCACTCCAGGTGCTCAATTTCCTGTTCGCGCACATTGAGATGATCGAGGGCATGCTGCGAGCCGCATCGCCCTTCATGCAGCTGGGTAACCTTAGGCTGCTGGCCACGATCACCAATCTGTTTGCGCGCACCACAACCTACGATGTGTCGGCGATTGAGAAGTGCTTGAAAATCCAGCACGATGTCGAGATGAACAATCGCCTCAACCGGCTGCAGCAGTTGATGATCGTGGTCTTTGGCCGCTTCACGATCAATGAGGAGACAATGGATCGCATGGTTGAGACGGAGTCCAGTGAGGAGGACGATGTGAACGAGGAGCTAAGGAGTCAGCACATTAAAGTCTTCCTCGACATCACAGCAAATCTGTCCCTGTTCTGTCGGCATGCGGTCACGAGTCACGTGCGCGATGGCATCACGTCAAAGTACTTGATAACCACAATGATAAATGATGTGACGCCGCTGTAAGTGGATCAAATAAACCTATATATCTACTATATACGACTAACTATTTCCATTTCCAGTTCGGGCAAATCGGACTGCAAGAAGCTGACGACTGTTATGCAAACCATAATGAATCAGCTGAAAGGTTCGATTGAATACTTCCTCTCACAGAAATCCATTGCCGACAATCTGGTGCAACAGCGCGCCTCACTGCCCCACATAACATTTGGACCGACTGGTAAGCTCCACAAATAGATCTGACACTAATATCATCTCTAATGTGATACCATCTCGCCCCTTCAGGCAAGCGCAACTATTTGGAGCTGAGTCAACGGCACTCGGAGAAGAGCAACGAATTAATTTTAGCTGTTTTTATCGCTGAACAGAATTTGTATTTGTTGTGGATTCATTTGGATTTCTATTTCCGCAACGCTGTCATCTATTCGCGCGAGAATCGTACATCCATCAATGAAACCTGTTTGGGTGCGTTCCACATATTTGAATTTATAATTTCAATTCTCATTATTCATATTCATATTTCGTGTTTTGCAGATCCCAACAATATGTCCGTGCTGAATGCCTCGCACGATGAGATAGCGCAGCTGAAGCAAATGATGATTTCCAGTTTTAATGAAAAATTCTGTACAGATCTAATTAGCGCCAGCGAAGAGTATTCAATGAAATGTAAAAACTTTAATGCCGCTCTGTTGCGTCGCATTAAGTCGCTAATTCAATTCGCACCGGTCGGCTGATTATTATCAATATGTTTCTTGTTTTCCATATTATATTAATAAACTCATCATCATCATTGTCCAAATGTTGTGGCGATTAACTGTATTCATTACATTCTTAAATATACAAGAATTTTATAAACATGTATCAAAGAAAACGAAAACTCTATTTGCTATCTCTTTCATAAGTATGCACATAATACAAAAAGGCCCGTTATTCTCTTATTCAAATTAATCGATTACTATTTTGAAATGCATTTAATATTCAATGCTAAATGCTGTCTCTTTCTCTTTTATGATAAAGGCATTAAATAAATAACTAAGTTAGTGTTGAATATTATAAGTCTTTTAATATTAAACGAATATTCAATGCATTTACATTTCAAATCCTGTTTAACGCAAGGGCTATGCAAAACCAAAAAGCGCGCCCATTAATATATCGAATACTTATGGTGCATGAAATATCGATGACTCAGGCACTATCGATGATTTATGGTATCGCTACAGTGTTGCTCTCTTTTCTAATATCCGGTTCACGCAATTGGTTCGTTTCGCTATTTTCTCTTGCAATTTTGCATAGAAATAAGGCTGTTTTGAAAGTTTTCGCAAAAAACGTAAACATAACACAAGTGCTACACACAATTGTCTAACAAGAAAATCAATTACAAATCGTAGATGTGCAAAAATGGCACAGATGTTGCAAAATTACATATTTGTTATTTTTTGTTTGTTTTGTTTTTTCTGTGCTGTTTGTTTGTGTGATAACAATAGAATTAAAAGGTGATTGCCACTTTTGGCTTTATTCAACAGTAGTTGCCGAGATAACATGGCGCCCCGTAAGGCAAAAGCACAAAAGGAAGAAGTGCAGGTCCAGCTCGGCCCACAAGTGCGCGACGGCGAGATCGTCTTTGGCGTCGCTCACATCTATGCCAGCTTCAACGACACGTTCGTGCACGTCACTGACTTGTCCGGCCGTGAGACAATCGCCCGCGTCACCGGCGGCATGAAAGTCAAAGCCGATCGTGACGAGGCGTCGCCCTATGCGGCTATGTTGGCGGCTCAGGTAAGTGCTATATAATCACCTGACTGAGCTTATTGCAGTATATTTAAATCACGTAGTCTTTGCTTTTAGGATGTCGCTGAGAAGTGCAAACTGCTCGGAATCACGGCTCTGCACATCAAACTGCGTGCGACCGGCGGCAACAAGACTAAAACACCTGGACCCGGTGCTCAATCGGCGTTGCGCGCCCTCGCACGTTCATCCATGAAAATCGGTCGCATCGAGGATGTGACACCCATCCCGTCGGACTCCACACGCAGGAAGGGCGGCCGTCGCGGTCGCCGTCTGTAAAGCAGCGGTCAGCTGTTCGTGTTGTGGATGCTGCAGCGTCGATGTGTGGATGAAACGAATAAAGCAAAAGCGCTAACTCTAACATTTAATACAAATAAATACATCTTATAATGTAGTAATAAACAGTCTAAGCATGATTTGGTCTTATTTATTTTGTGCTTCATTCAAGAGGGACGGACGCAGGGCTGACAAGTGCCGAAATATTTTGTCGAATTGCGATAGGTCTAGTCGATAAACTAATCGAACATTTTATCATACGTATTCTCTATTCGCATCATGCAGACAATTTTTCGGCAACTAGTGAAATTTGATCTGCTTATATAGCTTATTTCATGCAATTCAATTTAATTAAATTGAAATATTTCGGTAAATTAAAATTGAAAATAGTGCATAAACAGCTGTTCGATACTTAAATGTCACATTGCTTATCGATGACGAATGACTTGATTTGACTACAGTCTTCTTCTTGCTGTGCGTGCCAACGCATCGCTGTGAGTGGCAGTTTTACAAGAACCACATAGCATTGAAGAGATAAAATTCACATATACAGAGACTGTAATTTCAACACACAAGAGCAAGCGAAATCCGACGAAATCGAGCACGTTTGTGGGTACAAGAAATTAAATGAATACAAATGAATTATTAAGCACGAGCTAACGCCAACCCTAACGAGCAAAACTAACCGATATTGTAATTGGCAAGTTCATTGCACGAGTAATATATTTGGTTATATGCATACATACATACATACATATATAAATATATATATATATATATCTATATATACATATATATATACGCGTTCGTGTTCGTGTGTGTGTGTAAGTGCGTGTGTGTATTTGTGCAGTAAGCATGTGTGTGTGAATAAGAAATTTGCGAACTCGATAAAACATCGTGCAGATTGTTAAGTGGCAGTCCGACCTACGTTCGATACATATATATATATATACATACATATATAGATAGATGTATATATATATATATACATACACATACACATACATATGTGCACAGAATTCGTATTCGTGTTTCTCCTGGCAAAGCAGCGCATAAGTTTATAGGATGTTCATAGATAATAGTAGGTCGGGCGAGCAACGTCAAGAGGCAGAAACCAAAAACAGAAGCTGAACCAGAGCCGGAGCGAGATGTGAGAAGCGGTTAAAAAAAAAAAAAAAAGCTAAAACAATAGTGAGTCAAGTGTTTTGGTGCTGTTCAATTTTCCGTGTGTGTTTGTTTTGTATTCTATTTTTTTTTTCGTAATCCGAACATTTTTTAAATTTATTTTTATATACCTATACATATATACACATATAAATATATATATTTATATATTTATTTATATTTATATATATTTATATAAAACCAAAAAAAATATATATCCCTAAATCGTTAGGTAGCATAATTTTTATTTATTTTTTTTTTTGTGGCATGTTTCACGCCAAACACAAAAATCCCGCAGTGTAAAACGAGGCAGCAGCAGCAGCATAAGAAGAAGAACCAAAAAAGAAAACTTGTTTGAAACAAGCAAACGCCAAGACGAGAGACAACGACGACGACGACGAACAAGACGCTAAAAGGCAATTTAAACTCTGAGCTGAGACGTGCAAAGCAAAGCAAAGCAAAGCAGAAACAGAAGCAACAACAGCAGCGGCAGCAGCAGCAGCAGCGGCGGCAAAAGCAGCGGCAGCGGCATTTGCAGTCGTCTGCCTTTTCAGCCAAAAGCGAAAAAAATATCAAACGCGATTGGCGATTAGCGATAGGCGATAACAGACAAGACAATATAGCAGCATGGACGAAGATGACAACATATCCAATGCTGATATAAGTATCGATGAGGAAGACGACGATGAGCCGGAACAGCAGCAACAGGAACAGCCACAGCAACAGCAGCAGCCGCAGCATCCGCAGCCACAACATCATCACCCTCATCCACAACCTCCACAGCAACAGCCGGATGGCAGCAGACGAACAGCAGCGAGCAATCAGGATCGCATCGAAGTGGACGAGGTGGAAACATATCCACAACAGTTTCAGCTGGCCAATGTGGCCAGCAGCAGCAGTAGCAGCACAAGCAGCAGCACCACGAGCGCAGACAGCGGCGCAGCGCGCACTGGCGCCGCCGCGGACGCTGGCGCAGCCGGCAATTCGCCATTTCACGATTGGGACACACAGCAGAGCAGCGCACGCAGCAGTCACAGCAACGCGGGCGGCGGACTGCAAGCGAATCCGGAGGAACTGAACGATGGCGGCGCTGGGAATACGGGCGCCAAGCCGAGCTTCTTCTTTGGCACATCGTCGTTCATATTGCGTAGCCGGAAGGAGGTGGCCGCCCTAATCAATACAGAATGTTGCCGTGGCGGTCCGACGCCCGACCTGGATTCAATTATGGATACGTTATTCAATCCTGGCACGGCCATTGACAATCCGGATAATATTGAATGGATACGTTGGCTGATCGCTGGCGGGCGAACGCCGAAGGAATTTGTCAAAATTGGTAAGTGCGAAAATTACAGAGCGTCAGACAGAGATAGCGATAAAAAGAGAGAGCGAGAGCGCGCGTCATAACAAAGTTGTCAAAATTGTTAGAGATCAATTTATCGATAAATCGCGTTAGCGATACCTGTATCGTTAACACCAGGGCTAAGCCAGCTGATCGGGCAAGTCGTTGCCCCTGAAATTTACTCCGTGTGAGTGCTTGCTGTTGGTGTGCGTGTATGTGTGTGTGTGTGTGTTTGTGAATTGGTTGTAGGGCATGGTATATGGCACGCAAGTAAAAGCAAGGTGCAAGCAGCGTGACAGTGCAACGCCATGGTAACAAGCAACACAATCAAATTATATACGAACATAGAGTCTAATGAAACAGATACACACACACACACATCTAAATAGATATATATATATATATATATATACATAGATATACAGAAAGCGACATTTACATTCGTTAACTTCAGCCTATTTAGCACACATTTAATCTGGCAACATTATCTATTTACATTGTGCCAGGCAGAGTGCGTCGCGAACATTGGCAACCCCCAGATGGCCGTCGCTGTCCCACTTGTCACACACGCACACACGCACATGGCTAGCTGTTGCACCTTGTGCCTGTCAGCTGTTGTTCGGTTTGCCGTTCGCCTTGCGTAATGCTTCCGCAGCGTTCGTCCAAATAAACGCATCTGCGTGTGTATGTGTGCGTGTCAAAAAAAAAAATGCGATTGAGTGGTCACCCTTGTTAAAGAGAGCGATTGCTCTGCTCTCTTTTTTTCAAATGTTTATTTCTGCTTTAATTTAGCAAGAAGCTTGATTATATATGTCTGTATTTGTGTGTATGTATGCGCAAATAAGAAAATCATTTCAAACAATTGCAAAATTGCAAATGAAAACGCTACGTGATAGTGCCATGGAAACACACACACACATACATAAACGGTAATATCTCGGCACACACACACACACACACATATGAAAGGTGGTACACTGGGAAAAGTTTATTGACCGTCATTGTTGTTGATTTGACAATTGTGTTGACACGCCATGTTTCATGCACAGTGCAGGCTGAGCGAAAGCTACATATGTTCGTAAATATCGCACACACACAGTTTACATTAGAAATGCCGGCTTTGGCACCACGGTGCAATCTGCATACATTTTGCTCGTTCGCTCACTCGCTCTTGTTCTACTTTTGCAATATACATATGTACTCTCTTTTGGGCCTTGCAATTGCTTGTTGACCGACCGTTATTGTTGTTGTTACTGCTCGCACACATGCCTAAGCATTTGTGTGTGTGTATGCGCAGTATAAATTGCATTTGCTCATTCAATTTGCTGAAAGAAATGCAAAAATCATCCAATGGCTATTAAATCAAACTTTGTCAACAAAAAAAAAAAAAAAGGGAAAGAAAGAAAAGACAACGGCAGCAAATAGGATAGGGGTGGGGCATACGCAGAGTTGCACGGCAACTTGTCGATCGCCATTGCCAAGTCGTTTTACAAAATTGTCAATCAATTTTACAGTTTTGCTGCGTTAGCTGTTGTTGCCGGTGTTGCCCTTTTTCGATTGCTTCTGCCTTCCGCATTACGTTTGACCTTTTTTTTTTTTGTTTTTGCCGAGTCCCAGCCAAAGACAAGTCACGCAACACATTAAATATGCCAAACAGCAATGAGTGCATCATATTTATTTTTGGAATTTAATCAAATCAATAAAAAGAGCGTATCAACAGCGGCAGCAACAACAACTACAACAAGGACATCAACAACAGGCGGTTTTTCGTCTCTGGGCGGCTGATCACGCCCAATGAATGAACTATGCATAATATTCTATCGTGACTAGTGCTGCCAGTTGTTGACTAAAAACAGCTAGTATCAGAGGGCAAATTGAGAAGATATGCCAAATTACATACATAAGTGTGTGCTATGATCTAAATTATAGTTTTATTAAAATTTAAGAGCATTTCAATAACAAATAGGTCTCTTTTTCAAGTAAAAATTAAGAGATAATAGAACACCTAGCTTTTAGCATAACTAGAAAAAAAAAGCTGAATCGTTAGCACTGATTAGTCTGATAACAAGTACTTCAGCTTGCGATAGGTACTCAAACAAACGATATAAGTATCGACAGCGCATGCAAAATTTGCATTTATATTTGACATTTATACTAACTAAATCAATGAGCATAGAATTATATATTTATAATTATTAATTTAATTTCAAAAACAAGTGAGTTACGTAGATTATCGCGTAGAATACAAATTATTGCAGATCGATAACAGCGAGCCAGTTCTTTTTTGAAAAGGTACTAAATCACTTTTGTCATTCCGATTAAAGTCACAGCACTGACTATCGAACTGTTATACTTCAAATGAACAAATATCGCTATGATATCTTTTTGTTTTATTCATTTTTCTCGAAAACTAACTGAACGTGTCCTCTCTAGTTCGCAGCTACGATAATCATGCCAAATGCGGATTGGTCTGGGTGCCTCATGTGGTGGCCTATCGCTGTCGCACCTGCGGCATTTCACCCTGCATGTCCATATGTCGCGATTGCTTCAAGAAGGGCAATCACAACAACCACGACTTCAATATGTTCTTGTCACAGGCAGGTGGCGCCTGCGATTGCGGCGATACATCGGTGATGAAGGCGGAGGGATTCTGCAGTGATCACGGCATCAATAATCGCGTCAATCGGGATCCGGTGCCCAATAATCTGCTGGCCGTGGCGGAGGCAATCATGCCCAAGTTACTGTTCCGCCTGCTGCAGCATTTTCGGGAGCACAGCGATGCCTCGCTGCAGGCGCATTCCATCACCTCGTACCCGTGCGAGGCATTCGCCAATATGCTAATCGATTTGAACAATATGGGCGAGATAATGCGCAAAGTGATGACCCGCACGCTAATCAATGCTGATGTCTACTCATATTTTATGGAAACACCCTGCCAGGACACGCGCAACGGTCGCTTCCTGAAGGCCAATCGCGAGAAGTATGAGGATGCGGTCAATCGGTTCCCCAATCCCGAGCCGCCCGATGAGTATCGCGATTTGCCAGCCTTAGGCAAGAAGCTGGTGCACACGACTCTGCTCGAGGAATTCATATTTTGGACATTTAAATTTGAATTCCCGCAAACGCTGGTCTGCTTTCTGCTCAACATGTTGCCCGATCAGGATTACAAGGTGAGCAGCACATCTCTTCATCCAATTCGCATTTCGTACTATTTCAACATTTCTGGTTTAAATTTTAGGAACATTTGACGCGTACATTCGTGATGCACTACAGTCGCATTCCATCGGTGCTTGAAATGTCCAGGGATCCGGATACGCTTAGCAACCGGGTTGTCCATATGAGCGTGCAGCTCTTCTCCAACGAGAGCCTGGCCCTTAAGATGGTCAACGAGCTGTCGCTGTTGCATGTGATGATAATCAGTTTAAAACTGATGATGTCCAAGATACTCATACAAAACACGCTGCACGGTAATGCATCCCATCAATCAATCAATCAATCCATCAAGCAAATTATTTATTCTATTATATCATCCGTTTCTTACAGATCCCTCAAAGAATTTTCACTTTGTGATCGATTGTACGCGTCAGGTGATGAAGGATCATTGCTATTGGCCACTCGTATCGGACTTTAACAACGTCCTCTCGCACGAATCTGTCGCACTGGTCTTTCTGCGCGACGATAATCTCATTGATATGTGGTTTCAGTTCCTGCAAATGTTGCAGGGCATGAATGTGAATGTCAGAGAAACGGCCTCGCATGTGGAGTTCGAGCCGAATAGCTATTATGCGGCATTCTCGTGTGAGCTGGAGGCGAGCGCCTATCCCATGTGGTCCATCATATCCCATCTGCAGGACGGCACACACGCACACCTGGCCAAGAAGATCATCAACTACTGCGTGACAACGCTGCACGAATGGCTGGACTCGATCTACTTCCGGGAGCCCAAATTGTCGCTGGTAAAATTCATTGAAATCATTTCTTCCCATTTGCCATTGCTAATTTAAGTTTATTTCGTTCTCTTCTAGGAGGAAATGATGCAGGCCTCATTTCACTTCCCACTGCATCGATATCTAGCCGCCTTTGTCTGTCAAGCCGTCACCAAAATGGGCATCAGCCTCAGCGATGTGCTACCCTCACGGCCCGACATTTTGCCCTTGCTAATGATACATCCCTTGCGTGTGCAGGTGAGTTAAACTGTTCCAATATATGTATGTATGTATGTCCATATAGCTTGTAAGCATCATTGTATCAACTGTTTTGAACTATGTCGTAACTGATGGCATAAATTCTCATGTTAAATACAAATGGGAAGAAGATATACCCCATTATATATGTATATCTCTCTATATCTGTCTTGTTTCAACATGTGTAAAACATATGTCAATTTGTAAATATATCGTCCAATATTGGACTGAGATACTGTTTATTTATAGATTTCAAAAATCTTTGAAATACATGTACAAAAATAAGATAGTTGACATTGTATATAATTGATAATCGGTTATAGATCGTATATTTCTGTTGTGCTCGTTGTAACTTTGAAGTAAATGCATGTTTTGTTATGAGAATTAATAGTGTTCCATGTTTTCACTACTCTACTACCTACTCACTCCTACTACTACTCTATTTCTATATACTATTGATAACTGCTATGAAATTGTTAGAGACTCGTCTTTATATGATACCTTTACTTATCTTAGCTACAAAGATATAAACCATTATAAAACGAACTTTGTTATATAAATATAGTCTTTTGACTTTATAGCCTTTATACCTATTTTAAACTTGTCTATTTATAATGAAAAATTATTCTCTGTATTCCAATGTCTTTTGTGTAATCGACAAATGTTATCATTGTTATCGATATGCTCTGATAGCCGATAGCTTCAATATCTATTGTTAACTTTGTTATCTCTATTAACGAGATTATTCCAATTATAACTTTAAAAATATGTTATATTAATCGATAAGCTTCGATAGCTGATAGATGTTATCTTATTTATCGATTGTGATTTTCATTATAGAAATCGAAAAAGTTTTCAACCGTTTGTTTTTCTATTTTTTTATTTTTTTTATTTATTAGTTACATACGCCTATGTATTTTTTATATGCCAATAGGTAACGTGTATTTGGTTTATAACTAAAAATTTCCAATTCAAGTTTGTGTCCGCTGGTTTTTCATATCTGTCAGCAGACTTTTCTGTAATATCGATAAGCAGCAATTAGATGTACACCTACATATATACGTGTATATATACTTATATATATGTATGCATAGAAAGCTATAATATATTATCTGAGAGACGTCTTTTGTTGTGTGGTGTTGTGTTGTTCTACAATATCATCGAACGATCAGCATCTAGTTAATTAATGCTCTTTGGCACCTGGACGTGTGGCGTAAAGTCGTAGGTGATAATTTTGGGTGCCAGAAAGCCGCCATAGCCGGGACGTCCCTTGTAGTAGAGACCGATGCCGGCTAATGGCACCGGCGGCTGTGACACCACATCCTGTATATCCAAAAAGGGCACCGTACTCTGTGCCGCATCCTTGTCCATGCCCGAATTGACAAATTCGATATACTGATTGTGCTTGGACATGGGCAGCGAGGTGACCACCGTTCGCGTGGGCACGTCAGCATTATAGATGTTTATCTTTTGTCTGTCATGGAGAGAAAGTGGTGTTAATTGACGACAGATTAGATAGTTGTATTATGCCTGACTCACCTGCGTTCGCCGCTGACGTCGGTATTGTCATTCGATTGCCAAACGCTATTCACTTCCGGCTGTATGAGCTCGCCCTTCTTGAAATCGAATTCGGTGAGCCGCGCCTCCAGATTCAGATGGGCACCGAGGACTCGGAAACGCACTCCGGTGACCACAAAGCTATTGTCGTCCGTTTTCATGATGTCATCCAGATCGATGGAACGACTCTCATAGCTCAGTGTGTGATAGTCGATGCCTTTGGCAACATTTCGATCAAAGATTTTGTACTCGTCGACCGGTCTCCAGGACAATGTTGACTCATTGATGGCGCCGCGTGGCAGCAGTTGACCCTCCTGTATCTGCAGATGGAACACACGATTCCGTTTCACAAAGCGCAGGCCGGTGACAACGCTATGGACAGAAAATAAATGAATATGTTAATAACTGTATTCGAAAGATGATTCATTTGATTTGTCTATGGAGATGTGCACTAACTTGTTCTGCTTGACATCCGCCACGGATTCGCGAAGGTTGAAGAAACGATCCGACATCAGGCCCTGCTCGTCGCACAGACAGAAACAGTAGCTGCAATGCCAGAACAGATAGCGCCACCAGCTGTCCACCTTGGTGGTGCCTCGCACACACTTCTGCCGCTGTCCGAGGACACGTCCATTCTCGTATTCGATATACTCGTAGCGACGTGTGCTATTCTTTGCCGCCGGGCACACCCACATGTCGGAGTCAACGAACTGGCAGCTGTAGAGGCGGCCCGTGCACTTGGGCTGTCGCGCGCAATAGTATTCCTTGAAGCAGCCCTCGGTGCGAGTCGACTGATAGAATGAGCATGTCTCGCGGCATGTCTCGTCCGCATTTAGGTCCACCTCGTTCTCAATGTAGCCCTGCAGCAGGCGTGTCACCTCGTCATATGTTTTGCTCAGTACATAACGATCGGGATCGCATCGCCAGACAATGCGATCGGAGCGTCGCATCACCTCTTTGAGTAGCTTTAGTGTTCGCTCTGTGCGCTTCTCATAGTCGCGACGCATCAGTTCCGCTTCCTGGGAGTAATTGCCACGCCCATAGACGCGCAGCATCATCCATGAGAATTCCATCATGATGTAGCCCTTCAGTTCGGTTAGTGCGATGTCTGAGTACAGTGAATACACGAATTGTTGGGCCGATTGCTTGGTGTGGCACATTTCGTCCGCGGATACCTGAATTATAAATTGCAAGTGCATCAAGATAAATATCTAACTATGTATAAATATTTGTGTGCAATTTGAACAAACGGTATTCAGTTACGTGCAATATCGATAACACAGCTGAGTTGTTATAAATTCCAATTTAAACAAAATAAAAACAAACATTCGCTCTCCCTATCTCGCTCATTTTCGCTAAAGCTCTTGTTTACGTTATCGATAGCACATCTCAATTACAGTTACGACCTGCCATACGTTCCAATTAAAAAGCTGCAAAAGCAATGCTCGCGCCCTCTCGCTCTCACATTCGGTATTTCATTTTATTTACATTCTATGAAAACAAAACAAAAAAACATATTGCCATCATTTCGTTTCCGCTGTGTCGCGCTGCTATTGCGTGCTGCAAGGGTGCAAACAAACCCAGGCTATGATGGGGCCGATAAGCGTACGAAAACAGTTGTGAATGAGAGGGAGACGGAGAGATTGAGTAATTTGGCTTGTGTTTGTGTGTATGCGTATGTGTGTATGTGTGCATGTGTGCATGTGTGTGTGTGGTTCCATTCTAGCAAATGCATATACAAAGAAACTAACTAACTGACTAACCACCATCGCCCTGTAGTAAAGTGTTTGCTTGACCATATATTCTTCGATTGTTTGGAATATTTGCGACATCGAAAAATGCTGATCGTTGCGCAACACCGTCCTGGTTAAATCTGTTACGGCGAGCTCCTCCAGTCCATCGCTTGAGACGGGTTTCATTAGGGTGTTCTGATAAGAATTAAGAATCGTTTTAAATTATATAGGTTTTTTTTTTTCGTTTTTTGCCTTGGCCTTGCTTTGACACTACCTTATAAAAGTCAAAGATACGATTCAGTTCCGTTAGTTTCATTTCCAGCTGATTCCATTCGAAATGATGCATAATTTTGTACCTTTCACTCGCAAATTCACGGCTCATTTGGCGCTTGTTGATGAAGTTGCGATGCGAATCATACACCTTGCGCAGCTGCGTGTCCTTGTTGTTTTGGCTATTCGCAGTTTTGTTCAAATAAATCCAGAGCGCACGCTCCAAGCTTAAATATTCGGTGCGCAGGGCATCCACCTCAGTCATTGGCGTTCGATGCATATACATTGACTGCGCAGCAGCAGCGCCAGCGCCGACGCCAACAGAAATCAGCATCAGCATTAGCAGCAACAACAGCATTATCGCTGACATTGTGTTTTTTCTTTTACTCTTGTTCCAAGAATTGACAGTTTATCTTTGGTCACTTTTTCTCCTTATTTCTTCTTTTTCTTCTTTTTTTTTATCACTTGTGCCGCGTGCCAAAATGACCAGCAGCAGCGTTGCCAGCCTTTTCGAACAAAGGCAGCCACTTAGTTTTCAATATGCATATGTATGCATGCATGCGCATGCATAAATATCTATGTGTCCGTTATATTCACACTAGCATATGTGCAGTGTAATTTGTTAAATGCTTAATTTCAATTGAGTTTCGTTTGCGTTATTTGATTTGCGATTTATTTTAATTTGCTGCTGAACACTTTTCAGCTTTGTGTCGCTGCTGTTGCTGGTTGTTTTGCTACTGTTTGCTGCTTTCAGCCGCCGTGCTGACTTTTGTGAAACGCGTGCTGTATATACAAATACGTGTGTGCATGTATTTGTGTGTTGTGTGTGTGTGTGTGTCGCTCACACATTCAGAATCAGAATTTACTCCCGCTCACTGTGTTCGTCGCTCCCTTGAGCCGCACTCGAGTACTCTTTTTTTTTTTCTTTTTTACACAATTCTTTTTAGTTTTCGTATTGTGTTGTATGATTCTTGCTGTATTTCCATACGTCTAGTGCTCGACGACGACGACGCTGAGAGTTCGTAAAACAAAAAAATCGCTGTCTCTGAGCTTTGTTTTTTTCCCATTGTGCGGCCAGACGTGGAGCGTTTTAAGCATTCGAACAGAGGCTGCTGTTACACACACACACATACGCGCGCGCGCACACACATGCACTTTTCGCACACTGGTTTGAGCAAGTGAGAGAGCGCGCTCTATTGGACGTCCAACTAAACCTGACAGTATTTACGTCGCAAAGGGGCGGAGTCGCGCAACAATGCACGATCAGCTGTGTGCACCTGCTCAACATGGAATTAATATCGATAGCCGTGACGTCACATTTACATATTTCTGCAGCACTATCAGCTGTATAGACGACAATTAACCCATCTCTTGTGCCTCCACTCTTTCTTCGGCTTCACTGCTCTCACGCCAACGAACGCTCTCTCTTTGTCTCTCTCTCTCTCTCTGTCGAGTGCCACCACCATGACATGCATTAAGAAAAAAAAAAAACAAAGACATGCTGAAACGCTGTTGGGGGCAGCGCAGCTGCATTGCCCTATTCTCAAATAGCTCGCGTTTCGTTGGTGTTTGTTTGTTTGTACGCATTGTTTACATTAGACGAGACCTTTGACCTCAGCTGCGTATGTAAATAGATGTTTACATACATACGTATATATCTCGTGTGTGTGTGTGTGTATATACAAATATCAGCCTTTGCAAATTTGAAATGTTTTTTTTTTCGCAGCACCTTCAGCTCTGATTAAATAAATGAAATTTGTTGCTAATTCGCATGCGTGCGCTTGTATATGTATTTAGCTTTCTGTGTGTGTGTGTGTGCGTGTGCGTGAGTGGAGTGTGGCTCATCTTTTGGCTTTGCTTTGTGTGTCTGTCCGTCCGCCCATTACATACCGTTGTTTCTGCTTGCGATGAGTAATTCATATGAATATTCAAGTTATGGACTTTCTTTTGGGGTTGCCCAATTGGCAAAATAAAGAAGAACATATAAACACAAAGGCGAGAAGCGTTTAACGAGTGGACCGGAAAGTCGAGTTCAATTGGATCCATTTCTGGGAACGCTTTAACGTCAACAACAAACAACAAACAACTAACTAACTAAACTAACCCGACTCAATGCGATGAATCATTCACTCATTCATTCGTCCATCCATTCATCCATGTAGGAAGTCAAATTCACATGCACAAATTGGAATTGGAATTGGAATTTGCATCGTTTAGGTTACCTCATAGCTGGCCACCAGTTGGGTTAGCAAATTGCTCGATGATGAATTCAGTTTATCATCGTTGCCATTGCCCAGCAGCGTCAAGTGTAATCGATCCATCAGATGATGCACCGAGTAGGCGTTGGGCGAAACGGTCCATTCAGCGAATGTGATCAGTGTGCTCATCTCCAGCTTGTCTTTGTGTGCCTCGTAGTTCTGCATTTGCTGGTAGCGCGACGAGATGCGATTCATCGTATCCGATATATCGTTCATTTTCGTCAATAACGGTACATTTTTACTGATGAAGTTGTTAACGGACTCAATGGCCAGCGCCACATACTGCGAGTGCTGCAATGCGATTGAATAATAATAAACATGTGATTAATTGTATGCATTAAGAGTCAAAGTTAAAGTCTTGTCTGGCCCACCTGTGCCTCCGTTTCGTCGATCTGCCTGCTGACCTCCTTCAGGCGCTGCAGCACTTTCCGCTGCTTTTCGCGCATCAGCGGAAACTCAATGTTGGCCGCCAATGGCGACGATTGTACAATGTCCCACGCTTTAAGCACGCCGGTGGTCACCTCCTTGACAATGTGTATAATATCCAATACATCCTCAATGACCGCCTCCGTTGGTGTCGGCCGGCCACCCAGTAGCAGAAGCAAGCTTAGCAACAATGCCAGTGTTGAGCATTTTCCTTGTAACTGCTGCAGCTGCATGATTTCGGTTTATTTGTTGACTCGCTCAAGTTTTTTTTTCTCCTCTTTTTCGTTTTTGCAATTAAACCAGAAATACTGACACCAGAACAAATAAACACGAACACAACAACAACAAAAAGCAGAAACAACCGCCTAGCGACTACGGCTCACGCAACTGCGTCAGTTGAAAGGCGAAACGCGAATGGCGGCAACAGCGGTCGCTTCTATCTGTGGCTCAGTCACTGTCTGTGTGATGGCTGCTCTCGCCGTTAGCTTAGTTTGTTAGTGTTGCTTTACTTCTTTTGCGCTCAAGACGTTTTCTCTTTGTTAAATTTTTACAGTTGCATGCGGGCAGCATAGGTCAAACGCATAAGTGCGAGGGAGCAAACAATAACATACAAATAACAACAAACATGCGTATCGGCTGTTGCCGTGCTGCCACCCTGTTGAAAAGTGTTCTTTTGAATATTTTTTATATCGATAGCAGGATAAAAATGTTTTCATTTTGAAAATTTAAATCTCTTCAGCTGTTATGTTATCGAATTGAGTTTTTATGAATTTGATGACCATCGCAACATACAACCCTGGTTTCTTGTTTTGCTTGCTTATCGCGCGTTTATTGACATGCAAGTAGGGGAATTCCCGTTTATTCTGCAAACAGAACTAATTATGAGAATGAGAAACATTTTATGACAAATGAAATAAAATAATTCTAATTAAAATTAAAATTTTACATTATATCATTCTTATTTGCTTATTTTTTTTCTTTCTTATAGAGCTTTTTCTACGAAATTCTTGCCGGAAAATGGGTGCGCAACGGTTTGCAAATCAAGGGCCAAGCGATGACCTACATTCAAGCGAATTTCTGCAATTCCATGGCCGACATGGATCTATTCTTTTTGCAAATTTGCGCCACAAACCTATCGCAATATTCGTTTCTGCAGAATACGATTGAATTATTCGATGTGGGCCAATGGTTGGAAACGGCGCCTCTGAAGCAACCGCAGAAACCGGAGCAATCATCAATGCTCGAGGGCTTTCTCACATTCCTGGCCACCCTGGTGACGAGTCGCACCAATTTGGGCAACGATGAGGCGACGCAGTGCATCATCGAGATTAGCGCCCTGTTGGCAACTGAAAACAAGACACATTCACAGTTGCTGGAACTGATGCCCGAGCGATCGGGCAATGTGCACACAAAGAACTTTGAGACGTTCCTCAAGAAGCTATCCGTGTATAAGGCGCCATCGAGCGGGTCGGAGAATCTGGAGCAGGGTCTCTTCACGCCCATCGATGAGGTGTGGGAGGAATATTATGATCCGCTGCATGTGCTGCTACGCGCCGTCCATCGGCGCGACTTCCAATCATCGCTGGATCGCTTCACCAACTATGTGAAGTCCAAGGACAAAATGCCAGCCAGTGGCAATCTATGGCCACCATTTCGTTTGCCATTGCCGGTGGGCAGCGCATTCACCGATCCCTGCAGAATTCTCAACTCGCGTCTCTTCCATTCGACTATACTGTCGATCTTCTTCCGGGCCGTGCATACGCGAGACGTGTCCGAGCATCTGCTCGCCCTGGCCGTCTTTCTGCTCGAGATCGCCGTGGAGACGAGCAGCGACATAAATGCACCCGGCGCAGGAGCAGCAGCTGGCACATCCTCGAACTCATTTGGGGCAGCGGCCGCCTCACCCGTTGCCATGGTCGAGTGTGATCCGCAGCACAAGTCCGGCTACTACTACGGGGGCAGTCGACGTGAGCCACCCAAGCTCTTCCACTGCTATCCCACGGACAATCTCAGCTGCAATCTGCGCCACGTGGTGACAAAGGTGTCGCTCAAGTCGCGCGATCCTCAGGTGACCACGTCCAGCTATCGCTCGAATCCGTTCTTCTCAGACCTGGACTTCGATGTCGATACGGGCGCGATGCGTATGATTGGCGATAGATACGGCCTGGACGATCTCGACGAGACATCGGGTGCCATGAGCGTGGCCCGCACGCAACAGCAGCGCAACAGCAATGCGTTGACACGCATGCGCATGGAGGTGGCGCTGGTGCCCGATCTCTCGGTGGTTGCCGAGACGGGAGTCGTACTGCTGCAGCCTGACAGCAGCGATAGCGATGGCCATGATACGGCCATGGACATGAGTCCCGCAGCGGCTGAGTTCCATCATTTCCCATTGCAACAGATAACGCTGCCCGAGAGCGGCATGGAAGTGGCCATAAGACGTGATCTCCTGCTAGCCGAGACGACGACGGCAGCGGCAGCAGCAACGAACGACGATCGTGATAGGGATCGAGACAGGGATAGAGAAAGGGATAGGGATAGGGAGAGGGACCGTGATCGGGAGCCACGTCACACGGGCTCCACGAGCGCAACCAACGAAATGTTCTCACCCACATCTCTCATGGCCGGCATGCTGCTACCCTTCCAGCGGGTGCGCCTGCCAGTGGCGGTGCCCAGCAGCAACAGGGATGTGGTGCCATCGAATGCGCTGAGCAGCGGCGCTGTTGTTGGTGCCGGCGGTCGCATGACCTACGATCCAAGTGGCGGACGCAAGCGAACCGTGGACATTGCCATCGGCGGGCCCGGCAACAAGGATGAGCTGCACATGGACGAGAGTATATTGTCGCTGCTGCTCAAGCTGCACTCGCAGCTGAGCGGAAACTTGGACAGCTTCTCGCTCAGTGATGGTGGGAACAGCAGTGGTAGCAGTGGTAGCAGCTGTGACAGTGGTGGCTCCACGTCCCTGCCCATGGATGTGGACTGCAATGAGGCGTCGACCTCGACGAGCACAGCGCTGGCCGAGCGTGGCCATAACTTTGGCAGCAACTATAAGCACATCCAGGTGTCCAGCTCACGCATCGGCGACGGACCCTTTTTCATTGGGAATCTGCTGCGCAAGATTGCGACCAGGGATGAGCAGTGCGCGCAGAGCATCGACGATATCCGTGCGCGCCTGTGGCCCAATCAGCGCGAGAAGCAGGCGGAGGCGCGCGCACGCGAGACCAAGGAAAAGGAAGAGCGCCGCAAGAAGGCGCGCGAGCGCCAACAGAAGATGATGCAGGATTTCGCCAACAAGCAGAAGCAGTTTATGCAGTCGGCCGCGGCGGCGGCCAACAACATGGACTTTGGGCCGGAGGATGAGGACGAGGAGGCCATGTATGAGGAGCAGCCGCGGGAGAAGGAATACGACTGCATCATATGCAATTGCACCACGGCCAGCACTGAAACGAATCCCATTGGCCTCGTTGTCCTAGTCGAGTCCAGCGGCATTGTTGGCCACCGGCGCCGCATCGCCGAGCGCCTGCCCCTGCCCCTGAATGATGCGGACAAGGAGCGCTTGGCCCACACCACGCGCTTGGCCAGCGAGTTCGCCCGGCGCACCGAGCTGCTGGGGCTGAAGTTCGGCGACGAGTCCTGGTATCTGTCCAACAACATGGCCTACGACAACGGCGTCCATGTGCAGTCGTGCGGCCATCACGTGCATCTCAGCTGCCTGGAGGCGTACCTGAAGACGCTCTACACGACGCAACGGCAGCCCGTGCAGGATCGCGGCGAATTCTACTGCCCGGTCTGTCGCCAGCTGTCCAATTCCGTGCTTCCACTCAGCCCGCAGCTGGACAGGCCGACGCATCTGGTCCGCTCCGGCAATCAGCCGTTCGAGCAGCTAGTCGCCGATCTCACGGATCTGATCAAGGAGAACGAAACGATACCGGTAAGCGTTCATTATCAATGCATTCCTAATTTTGTGCAACTGTTATACGCTGTTATATGGCATGTAGTAGATGTATAACAGATCACTGTTAACAGCTTAACAGCTGTTGACGGTTAACATAGAACGAATTCTTAACAGCAAACCGACGGGGATATAGAGAATGTAAGAGATAGAGATGGCAATGGGAGAGAGAGAAAGAGAAATAGGCAGACAGAAAGATAAAGAGAAAGGAGAAAGACAGAAGGAAAGAGAATAACAGAAAGAAAGAGAAAAACACGGAGAGAAGGAGAAAAGAGAAAAAGAGAAACACCGAGAGAAAGAGAAAAAAAGAAAGACACAGAGAGAAAGAGAAAAAGAGAAAGAAACAGAGAGAAAGAGAAAATGAGAAAGTTATAGAGAGAATTAGATAAAGAAAGGCACAGAGAAGGAAGAGCAACATAAAGAACAAGTAAGAGTGCTCTAGTCGAGACTGCTCGACTAGGGGATACCCTGAGCCCTGTGAAGAGCCAAATATCAAATCATTCTACGATTGTTTTATGCATACATACAAACAACACATACACACATACATATGCACGCACGCATAAGCGCGCGCTCTGCCAACTGCGCAGTTGACGTAGCGACTGCGCTTGGGCAGCAATGTGGGCATTACTATGGGAATTTAATTGTTTAATAACTTTTGTTAGCGATGGACTAAGTGCATCAAACTTTCACAACTTATTAATGGCATTCATATGTGTGTATTTGCCAAAGCACAAGTCTCTAGTAATTGATTTGCGCTTTTTACAAATAGGGGGTTATTGGGGGCGAATGGGGCGTGGCATCCAAAATCTAAAGATTACGTTATCTCCGTATTCATTACACGACAAATACACAGCAAATTTGAAGTCTCTAGCTCAAACGGTGTACAAACCACGCCTTAAAAACACATTTAAATTATCGATAAATGCTCATAAAATCGAAATGGAATGAGTTATCGGAAAAATTTTATAAACTTGTGCAGCGTATGGTATTATCGAGTATTCATGTAAAATTTCAAGTCTCTACGTTGCGTACTTACAAATATCTCAGCGTTCACACGGACGGACAGACGGACGGACGGACGGACGGACAGACGGACAGGGCTATATCGACTCGTCTTGTCGCGCTGATCAAGAATATATATACTTTATGGGGTGTGGCACGCCTCCTTCTACCTGTTACATACATTTTCACAAAACCATTATACCCTGATTTCCCATTTTCAATGGGCTCAGGGTATAAAAACACAGAGAGGAGAGAAAAAAGTTCTAGATATACATAAAGAGATAGGGATACGAAGGGATACAAATAGAGAGACAATAAGTATGCAGATATAGAGAGAGAGAGATAGAGAGCAAATATAAATAGACAGATCGAGAGAGATTTCAGATAACAAAACAGAGAACACAGAAACCGTTTTTCATATCGCTGTTAACATCATATTTAACAAGAGTTAGAAAAAAAAGAGATAACTATTCAGATAACGAAGAAGCAACGATGAATGTAAATTGATAACGATGAATATCGCAGTTTTGTAAGTAATATTTCAGATAAAAGATCTGAGAAAGAACTCTGCATACAAGCGTAGCTTGAATTCGATTGATTCTGCTGCTAACATAAACTTAACAGAAAGATTATTATCTCATTTCTCTCTTTCATTTTAGCAACCGACAAAACTGACCGAGGCCATGGGCCACGCCATGGAGGTGATGACCAACATAGCGCAGCGCAAGGTCAAATCCTCGAAGATCACGTTCCGGAAGCTGTTCATATTCGTGACGTCGATAGCGCGCACCAACCTGGAGGCGGAGATCATACAGCGCGGCGGATCGCTGTGCTCCTCGAATGCGACGCGCTACAAGCCGAAGAGGGATTGTATTGTGCCGCTGCTGCACGTGCTGTCGGTGCATGTGCGCGTCCTGATCGAATGGCCGCTGTGGAGCAGCTGGGCCTCGCTGGCCGGGATGCCGGTCACCGACACTGAGCCATTGCCGACGCACTGTCGCGAGGTAATTCCGAGTCTGCTGGCGGATCCCATAGCGCTGCTGCTGAAATTCATATTGCTGGCACCGCTGCATCTCGATCAGGGTAAGTTAATGTAGACAGCTGCGCAGCAGTTCCCAATCTCTAATCTGTTCTCCTCTGTCCACAGATTACTTCACCTGCATGGTCAAGGTCATGTACAATCTGCTCTACTATCAGATTGTGGTGCAGCTGTGCGTTACGCTGACAGAACTCGAGTGCGATCACATCTTGGCTAACTACGGCAGCGAAGCAGCAGGAGCAAGTGCAGCAACTGGAGCAGCAAACACCAGCAGCAGCAGCAGCAGCAGCAGTGGGAGCAGCAGCAATCGTCGCAGCAGCAGCGCACGCTTCGGCTCAGCGCAGAGCTGCGCGGAGCTGGGCAGAGCGATGGCTTTGGTGCTGAATCAAACGAATCGCCTGACGCATCTGCGACGCGACAGCCTGCCCAGCACCAGCAGCAGCAGCACAACAGCTGGTAGCAGCAGCCAGTCAGCTGCTGAGCTCAATCTCAAGTCAATGGAGCTGCAGCTGCAGTCGCTGTGTTTGCCATTTTTGCGGATTGCTGCGCTGCTGCGTCAGCATTTGTACAGACATGAGATGCCGGAGATATCGGCGCCCGGGCTGGAGTTTGTGCGTTTGGTTTACTACTTGGAGCTGGTCACCGACTCCATGGACTGGGATTGCTTCAATGCATCGAAGGGATTGTGCTTTATACCGGGCACCGAGCACACGCTGCCACAGTTCTGGTGCAAGCAGCTGATGGACGTTCATCCGCCCTCGGATACGGTGCGCGAGCTGATACTCATGAATCAACACTCGCTGTGGCAGCAGCCGCGTCTGCTCAAGCTGCCGCGCGAATACGAGCGTCTCTTTACGGTGAGTGCTGAGTGGAGGAGAGAGAGACAGGAGGACGGAGAAAAAGGGGAAAAGAGAAGGATAGCCTGTGAATATAGCAGTCATATGTTAAACTACAGTTAACATGACACACAATTACAGCCTGCTAACATAGCTCTTACTGACAAAGATTATATAGTAGACTTATGTTAAGCTACAGTTAACATAGCTTTATTAGCTATAATAACCAGTTATAATGTGGAATATGTTAACATACATATGTCAATGTCACAGATCGTTAACTTAAGCTTTTAAAAACTAGATAACATAATGTACTTACACTAAGCTACGCATAACATAGCAGACAGATGTTAGCAGGCATATGTTAACAGAAATGGACATAGTTAATATGGTAGACATATGTATGTTGAACTAAATTTCTTGACCATTTAACATGTCAGACTTTATTTAGCAGACAGTTAACATAGCTTGCATTAGACTTTAGTTTATGCTCCAATATATATAGTTTTTGTAACAGATCGTTAACATAGCTTACATTAATCAGCTAATATAGTCGAAGTATGTTTAGCAATATGTGTTCATCATTTAACATGCCAGAAAACTGTAAGCAGTTATATATTAACAGACAGTTAACATAGCGTATATTACATTTTGAATACTTGTGTATCATAATATCATTGCATAACATTAACATTATATTTATTATATTTATTTTATTATCATTACAGTACTATCATGAGCGTCCATGCCTCAACTGCTACAAGGTGCCGAAGGAGAGCTCTATTTGTCTGCTGTGCGGCACAATTGTCTGCCTCAAACAGAACTGCTGTGCCGAAAAGGAATGCTGTGAAGCCGTGCGGGTATATATACACATCTGTCCATATATCTACAATATATATCTATATATTGATTGTGTTCCCTCTTGATTAGCACACCTTATCCTGTGGCGGCGGCATTGGCATCTTTCTGGTCGTCACCTCGACGTATATAATTGTCATTAGGGGTCGACGCGCCTGCCTCTGGGGCTCACTCTATCTGGATGATTTCGATGAGGAGGATCGTGATCTCAAGTAAGTGCCATGGGCATAATTTAATAAGAGTTTCTGGATTTAATTTCGATTTTCCAAATCCATTGTAGACGCGGCAAGCCGCTGTATCTGAGTCAGGATCGATTCAATTTGCTGGAATCACAGTGGCTGTCACATAAATTTGCACACACAAAGCATACGTGGGTGTTCCATCGTGATCTCTTGTGAAACATGGAAGACCTATTGCGCAGCATACAGGAGCTGGTTGGCCAGATCTAAGCAGGCGATAGACAGAAAGAGAGAGAGAGAGAGAAGAGAGAATAAGAGAGAAATCAAACCAAACTGAAAGCGTGAATCGAATCCTCCCCAACTACTTTCTTAGCCAAAGAAACGATGCGATTGTATTTGGGTCTAAGCTGCATATACCTGGTCTCTCATCAGCATCCCACACACTCACACCCTCACACACACCCACACACACACACACACACCCACACACACACACACACTGCAATGTCTTAAAAACGAAAACAAAAATGAGATGTTTCGCGCTTTAAACATACAAACAAATTTCTAGTTGCGCGCATATGATGAATGTGTCTATGTATATGTATGTATGTATGTATGTGTATAAGTGTATGTATATATATATATATATGTGCATACAGTGATGAAGAGCAGCAGCGGCAGCTATAACGAGTCATATTTAATATATATATATATATATATGTATACAAATATATATGCATAAACATAAAAAAAGAGAGAACCTACTATATAGCTATATATGCATGTATATGTATGTATATGGATATATGTGTATGTATATAGAGAGAAACTGAGATATTAAAGTCGCATTCATATAAACATATGTATGTATATAGATATATGTATGTATAGAAACATGTGTGCAGCTAACTAAAATAAAATAAAACACAACTAAGTAAATCAATATAAAAACAAACAAAACAAACAACAACAAAAGACACAATACGCTCTAACTATAAACTTAATATACATATTATATACAAATATATACACTCTATGAACAGATAACTTTCTGAAATATTTAAGCTGTACGTACGACTTATAAATATTGTTGAAATAATTATGCAACATCTTTTGCTCTAATCCTACAACTGCACTCGGCCTGTAGATCAAGATGCCCATCTATATATATATGCATATATATATGTATGATAACCCTATAAGTCTTGATATTTGGTTAGGTTTATTTAAGCTATACACTGACACACACACACACACACTGACACACGCACACTCACACACAGACAAACAAAAACTTTGGCCTCATGAGTTTGCGCATGTAAAAAACGAAAACGAATATTGAATTCAAATATAGTTACAATACATATATATATACACACATATATATATATATATATGTATGTATATGTACAACTCTATAGATATTTACACGCATATTTGCAACACATTTACAGTTATCAAATATTCCACAACAGAATGTTAAACGAAAAGCGAATTGTGAGAATCGAGCATAGAAAATGATGATGAAGAGCGCTTAAAAAATATTTAAAAAATTAAAAAAAAATATATAAATAAATAAAAAAAAAACATATATATATATACATATATATAAATTTAAACAAAATATTCATAATAAAAATTAAATATTAAAAAAAAAAGAATAAAACAATTGTGAAAACTGTTTGTGAATTTGTTATTAGTTTTAAATAATTGCAAGCTAATATTGTTTAATGTACAATTGTATAAACAAAAACTAAAACTAAAACTAAAACTAAACGGTAAACAAAAAAGAAAACAACAATTGTAATTTTCTAATTCCAGGACGAGTTTGGGGCAGGCTAACTGTCAGCAGACATTAGGGGCACTCCTCTTCAATTTTTTTTAAATTAACTTTTTTTTTAAATCTCAACATTAGGTTTAAGCTCAACAATTTGTCAATTTATAAGTAGCATATTAATTAATTCATAAAAAAAGAACATAATCAAACAAAAATATAAATTATATTTAACAAAAATTATAAAGTGCAAACAAAAAATCAAAATATAAAAATAAAATTTGTTTTGTTTCTTTTCAATTTTTCAATTTCTTCAACTTTTTTTTGCCTGCTTTCGAAATTGTTTACAAATATGCAGAGTAATATATATTTTATTATTTTTATTTATTGATTTTAATCTTTTTTCTTGTCCTGTTTATGTTTATGTAATTTTTTAAATTTATATTTATTATATTTCTCAATTCATTTTTTTAGTAAAACAAGATTTTATTTTTTATGTATTTTTAATTTTCATTTTTGCATACATAAAAAATATTTTTACATTTTTTTATTCATTTTTCTTTGTTTTCATTTTTTTTCTTTCAATTTTATTTCAATTCAATTTCAATTTTTCTTTGATTTGAATAATATTAATACGAAATGTGTAAATAATTCAATTTGTAGATACATATATGCCCATTTGTTTGTGTGAATGCATGTGTAAAATTATGTATGTACATATGTACATCAATATGAATGAATATGTATGCGTATGTTTGTGTGAACATATCTGTACATACATACATACATCATTTTGCATTCGTGTTAAATGTGTATGTGTGTTTAAATTTCCATACATATATGTACGAATTCGAATTCATATGCATGTGCATATATAAATGCATCAGTATGTGTATGATGTGTGGATTTGGACGCATGTGTAAGTATGTGTGTATTTGTGCGTTTGTGTTTGTGCATTTCATAAGGCACTTGAATCGATATATGTATTTGCATATATGCAGATGTGCTTGAGCTTGCAGTTGTGCTTATCGATATGTATATCGATAGGTTGAAGTACGCGCGCTCTTCCCAATATGTTAATTTGTGTGTGTATAATTGAAATTGAATTGAATTGACTGGCGCACTTAATGCAAAAGCTTGCCGCATCCGGCGCACCTATTGGCGCCGTGCAGACGCTCCTCTGGACTTGGCAAAGGTGTGGGTGGAGTTGGAGCAACCGGAGTATCCGGAGTAACGCGTGTCGGACGTCCGTTGCGACGGTTTGCGCTGACCTCGCCGTGGCGGTTTTGCATATCGAGCCACTGATCCAGAGACTGGAAGCCCCGCCTATTGCGGGATTTTTTCAGTTGCTTTGTCGTCTCAAGTACGTTCTTCTGCTGGCCGCTGGCCCCTTCTTCCGCTTCGTCTAGCTCTTTAGTCGTCTCGAACACGTTCTTCTGCTGGCCGCTGGCCTCGATGCCGCCCACCGGCTCTTTGGCATGTGATTCGTCGTCCGGCTTATCGTCCGCATCTACTTCCGGGATCGGTGATATCTCTCGATCATCTTCGTCCGCATGCTCTGGCTGCTCAGAAGACGCCAATTCGTCCTCCTGTTCGAAGTCATAGTAGTCCGGGTGCTGAAAGCAATTGCTTAGATCAGGCTCTTCGTTCGGGAGAATTCCGAGCTCCTTCTCGAGCTCACGGAACTTGGGCAATTTCGTCGGATCATTCTGCAACACCCGTATCTCTTTGGGCAGATCCTCTGGTTTCATTTTCATCATTTCCTTCATGAAGGTCGGCGTGGGAAAGAGCAACGAAGCCGCTGGTGTCTTATTCTTCCACTGGCCAATGAAGATCGGCGGCATTACCATAAGGTTGCGCTGGATCTGCGGCGGAGCCTCCTCCAGCAATTCCTGGAACAGCTCCGACGGCAGGGTGCCGGGCCCGAAGACACAGCCGGCAGAGAAGCCGGGCGGCAGGAAGCGCAGTGGCAGATAGACCGGCTCGCGCCTGATCAGGCCGCCTTCCAAGGTTAAATACTTCGAGGGCAACTTGAACTTGGGCGCCTCCTCGCGCAGCACGGCCCAGGCGACCTCCGTCTCGTGCGGGTGGACGAGGTCCGAGAGCACGGTGATGCACAGCGGCGTCACGTAGTGCACCATCATCGGCACGGTGCTCAGGTTGGGCACGTAGATGCGATACTGGGTCTTGCGGTGCGCAAAGCGGTCCACCTTGGCCAGCGACTCGGCGTGCGCGATGATGTAGCCCACGCACATCTCCGGATGCATGCGGCCGGCCCAGAGGCTGATGTCATTGGGGTCGGTCGAGCTGAGCGGCATGCTCAGCAGCGCGGCGCATGGGCCTGCGCGTGCCCCTGCCCCTGCCCGGCCCTTGCGATGCCCATTCTCCGGCGGAGGGCGACGGCCCACGAACAGCGGCGGCGTGCAACCATAATGGCGCGGCTTCAGCAGCCCCTTCGGATAGAACTTTTGGGCCAACACACCGGTCCCAAACACGCCACCAGCCTCGAAGCCCTTGGGCAGCAGCTCCGTCGGCAAATACGTGATCCTGTGCAGCGGCGCATTCCGCGGAAAGAGCTTGCGCGGCACCTCGAACACGGGGCAACGCATGTCCGCCGACTTCTGGGCCGCCTCCACATCGTGAGGATGCTCCTGCTGCGACAGCGTGCGCATCACAACCCCATCCACATCGATGGTGCCCTTGGCCAGGATTAGCCCCGACAAGTTTGGCAAATAGCGCGGATCCTTGTTGATGACGTGCGACGGAGTCTTTTGCTTCTTTTTGTTGCCTGTCGTCACAGAGAGAGAGAGTGGAGAGAGAGGGAGAGACGGAGAGAGAGAGAGAGAGAGGGAGAGAGCGTATTTCAATAAGGATTAGATTAACTACAACAAATTTAATTATATAAAACAAGCATAAATATATAACATAAAATTAATATTGAATTTAAAATTTACAAATTTTAAATAAAAAGTAAAATAATATAAATAACATATAGAATTGAAATAGACTTTTAAAAACTAAATACTATTGCAAAAGGGAAAAAATTTTAAATGATAATTTATAGATGATTAGTTAAATTATAAAATTAACAAATTAAAGAATTATTTATACAAACAAATATAAAATAATTATTAATTATATAAAAAAATATAGACATACAATAAAAATAGAAATAGTTATACATAAAACAAATTTGTTAAACCAAACACACAAATATGCGAACAAAAATATTTTGCAAGCGAAAATTGACAATTTGGTTATGGCCGTCAAGGCAGAAAAAAATGTGCGGAAGAAGAAGAAGAAGAAGCAGAAGCAAATTTGAATTTTCTTAGTTTTTCAGCTATTTAACACTTGCCTGCTGCTGGGGTTGGTGTTGGGGGCACCGCCATCAGCATCGCCCTGCCAAATCCTTGCACTACACCTGCAGCTGGAGCTGCAGCTCCTCCATTCGCGGCGGAATCCATGTTGAGCGTGAGACGAGAAAGTTCTGTGCAGGCCAAAAATCAGTTCGACAATGAGCACGCACAGCACACTTCGTTCCTTTTCTAGTGCTGCCCATGCATTCAAAGTGACCGTCGCGCGCAGCTTAATTGTCAGTTTTATGGTGCACATTAACCAACACTGGTGCAAGGCTGTTGCACATTAACCAACACTGGTGCAAGGGTGTCACAGTCAGTGCTGGCAACATTTCGTTGCATGAAAACGCTAAATCAGCCTTTGAAAAAAGCTAGAAATAGCTAGAAATCTTTCTTCGTAGCTGAAAAAAAAACGTTAGAATATATACATTTTTGTTGTTGGTTTATTTCAATATTTTATAAGATTTCATCAATGATTTCATCTTTATACTCTTGGCTTATGTAGGTTTCATTTGCCCTCATCATCTAAAGTCAACCAATCTTTAAATGCAGGATCTTGCATCCATATAAAATACCCTCTTAGCGATGGCAAAAAACACAATTCGGTAGACTTCACAGCGTCGATAAGATTGAATGCTCGTTTGGCTTATCGATGTTTTTTGCCATTTAAACGAAAAAATACTATTCGTATGAAAATGTGGCATCATAGAGCATAAAAATACACTAGTTACCAGATGTTTCAAAATAGCTATAATTCCCGCTAGCCGCTATTTCACAATTTAACCGGCATTTCCTTGTTGCAACCCACTAGATCTAGTGGGAAAATAGCTAAATTGACAGCACTGGTCACAGTAGAGAGCTAACTATAAATATGCCAACTGAGCGAATTATTAATTTAAATAAATAATTTCTTTTTATGTTTCGAATTATATTTTGGTCATTTGCTGATAAATGTGAGGTGATATATATATATATATATATATGTATGTATGCATATCTAATAACTATACATTTATCAGCAAAAAGAAATTCAAAATACAAAAAATTAAAGTGTGTTGGTTAATGTGCAACAGCCTTGCACCAGTGTTGGTTAATGTGCACCATAAAACTGACAATTAAGCGGCGCGCGACGGTCACTTTGAATGCATGGGCAGCACTAGAAAAGGAACGAAGTGTGCTGTGCGTGCTCATTGTCGAACTGATTTTTGGCCTGCACAGAACTTTCTCGTCTCACGCTCAACATGGATTCCGCCGCGAATGGAGGAGCTGCAGCTCCAGCTGCAGGTGTAGTGCAAGGATTTGGCAGGGCGATGCTGATGGCGGTGCCCCCAACACCAACCCCAGCAGCAGGCAAGTGTTAAATAGCTGAAAAACTAAGAAAACTCAAATTTGCTTCTGCTTCTTCTTCTTCTTCTTCCGCACATTTTTTTCTGCCTTGACGGCCATAACCAAATTGTCAATTTTTGCTTGCAAAATATTTTTGTTTCGCATATTTGTGTGTTTGATTTAACAAATTTGTTTTATGTATAACTCTATTTCTATTTTTATTGTATGTCTATATTTTTTTATATAATTAATAATTATTTTATATAATTTTTATAATTTATAATTTAAATAGTTTGTATAAATAATTCTTTAATTTGTTAATTTTATAATTTAACTAATCATCTATAAATTATCATTTAAAATTTTTTAATATTTTCTCTTTTGCAATAGTATTTAGTTTTTAAAAGTCTATTTCAATTCTATATGTTATTTATATTATTTTCCTTTTTATTTAAAATTTGTAAATTTTAAATTCAATATTAATTTTATGTTATATATTTATGCTTGTTTTATATAATTAAATTTGTTGTAGTTAATCTAATCCTTATTGAAATACGCTCTCTCCCTCTCTCTCTCTCTCTCTCTCTCTCTCTCTCTCTCTCTCTGTCTCTCCCTCTCCCTCTCTCTCTCCTCTCTCTGTGACGACAGGGAACAAAAAGAAGCAAAAGACTCCGTCGCACGTGATCAACAAGGATCCGCGCTATTTGCCAAACTTGTCGGGGCTAATCCTGGCCAAGGGCACCATCGATGTGGATGGGGTTGTGATGCGCACGCTGTCGCAGCAGGAGCATCCTCACGATGTGGAGGCGGCCCAGAAGTCGGCGGACATGCGTTGCCCCGTGTTCGAGGTGCCGCGCAAGCTCTTTCCGCGGAATGCGCCGCTGCACAGGATCACGTATTTGCCGACGGAGCTGCTGCCCAAGGGCTTCGAGGCTGGTGGCGTGTTTGGGACCGGTGTGTTGGCCCAAAAGTTCTATCCGAAGGGGCTGCTGAAGCCGCGCCATTATGGTTGCACGCCGCCGCTGTTCGTGGGCCGTCGCCCTCCGCCGGAGAATGGGCATCGCAAGGGCCGGGCAGGGGCAGGGGCACGCGCAGGCCCATGCGCCGCGCTGCTGAGCATGCCGCTCAGCTCGACCGACCCCAATGACATCAGCCTCTGGGCCGGCCGCATGCATCCGGAGATGTGCGTGGGCTACATCATCGCGCACGCCGAGTCGCTGGCCAAGGTGGACCGCTTTGCGCACCGCAAGACCCAGTATCGCATCTACGTGCCCAACCTGAGCACCGTGCCGATGATGGTGCACTACGTGACGCCGCTGTGCATCACCGTGCTCTCGGACCTCGTCCACCCGCACGAGACGGAGGTCGCCTGGGCCGTGCTGCGCGAGGAGGCGCCCAAGTTCAAGTTGCCCTCGAAGTATTTAACCTTGGAAGGCGGCCTGATCAGGCGCGAGCCGGTCTATCTGCCACTGCGCTTCCTGCCGCCCGGCTTCTCTGCCGGCTGTGTCTTCGGGCCCGGCACCCTGCCGTCGGAGCTGTTCCAGGAATTGCTGGAGGAGGCTCCGCCGCAGATCCAGCGCAACCTTATGGTAATGCCGCCGATCTTCATTGGCCAGTGGAAGAATAAGACACCAGCGGCTACGTTGCTCTTTCCCACGCCGACCTTCATGAAGGAAATGATGAAAATGAAACCAGAGGATCTGCCCAAAGAGATACGGGTGTTGCAGAATGATCCGACGAAATTGCCCAAGTTCCGTGAGCTCGAGAAGGAGCTCGGAATTCTCCCGAACGAAGAGCCTGATCTAAGCAATTGCTTTCAGCACCCGGACTACTATGACTGCGAACAGGAGGACGAATTGGCGTCTTCTGAGCAGCCAGAGCATGCGGACGAAGATGATCGAGAGATATCACCGATCCCGGAAGTAGATGCGGACGATAAGCCGGACGACGAATCACATGCCAAGGAGCCGGTGGGTGGCATCGAGGCCAGCGGCCAGCAGCAGAACGTGCTCGAGACGACTAAGGAGCTAGACGAAGCGGAAGAAGGGGCCAGCGGCCAGCAGAAGAACGTACTTAAAAAGCAACTAAACAAATCCCGCAATAGGCGGGGCTTCCAGTCTCTGGATCAGTGGCTCGACATGCAAAACCGCCACGGCGAGGTCAGCGCAAACCGTCGCAACGGACGTCCAACACGCGTTACTCCGGATACTCCGGTTGCTCCAACTCCACCCACACCTTTGCCAAGTCCAGAGGAGCGTCTGCACGGCGCCAATAGGTGCGCCGGATGCGGCAAGCTTTTGCATTAAGTGCGCCAGTCAATTCAATTCAATTTCAATTATACACACACAAAATTACATATTGGGAAGAGCGCGCGTACTTCAACCTATCGATATACGTATCGATAAGCACAACTGCAAGCTCAATCACATCTGCATATATGCAAATACATATATCGATTCAAGTGCCTTACGAATTGCACAAACACAAACGCACAAATACACACATACTTACACATGCGTCCAAATCCACACATCACACACATATTGATGCATTTATATATGCACATGCATATGAATTCGAATTCGTACATACATATATGTATGGAAATTTAAACACACATACACATTTAAACGAATGCAAAATGATGTATGTATGTATGTACAGATATGTTCACACAAACATACGCATACATATTCATTCATATGTATGTATATATGTACATACATAATTTTACACATGCATTCACACAAACAAATGGGCATATATGTATTTGTATCTACAAATTGAATTATTTACACATTTCGTATTACTATTATTCAAATCAAAGAAAAATTGAAATTGAATTGAAATAAAATTGAAAGAAAAAAAATGAAATAAAAAAAATGAAAACAAAGAAAAATGAATAAAAAAATGTAAAAATATTTTTTGTGTATGAAAAAATGAAAATTAAAAATACATGAAAAATAAAATCTTGTTTAATTTTTAATATTTTGTATTCCCTAGTCGCACAGACCCCGCTCCAGATAGACTCCTGCTACTACGTTTCCTGCTAGCCTTTGCATTTAGAGTTCGATTAAAATTGTATCTAAATTTGGGTGTGAAAACAATTTCCAAAACCAAAAACTAAATAAAAAACCAAACATTCGCAATACATACAGACTTACAGACATACAAACATACATACATACATACATACATACATACATACATACATATACTATTTACATGCAAATCAGAATGGTCAAGCTGAGCAGAAGCAACATAGGTCCTGGCACTGGCCGCCAACGTCGAGCCGCCGCAGCGCCGCTCAGGAAGGCCAATGCCAAGGCCAAGCCGCTGGAGCTGCTCGTGGTTGGCCAGCAGCTGACCATGCGACCCATGTTCCGGCACACAGCCAAGCCAATGGCAGTCGGAGCAGGAGCAGGAGCAGGAGCAGGAGCCGTAGCATGTGCCACGTTCCAAAGTGATGCAGCTGTCGCCGGCGCAGTTCAGCTCCTGGCGCATGGCGACTTTATGTACATCTGCAAATCATATCCCTTCGAACTGTGGCTAGACATGCCGCAGGAGTCGCCGCCGCTGCAGCTGCTGCAGCTCCAACAGAAGCAGCCGCAACAGGAGCAGCAGCAGCCGCAGCAGCAGCAGGAGCCGCAGCAACTGCGCATTGTCCAGCAGGTGCTCGACGCCCGCTTCCTGGCCGAACTCTTCGACGAGCTACTCCTCTGTGCTGAGTGATCCTTGTTCATTTTTCTCCCTCTTTTGTATACACTCTAGTTTGCATATTATGTAAAGCTCTTCATTCCTAGTGTGAATAATACTAAATTTAGAATACCCTACTCTGAAGTCTAAATATGTACAGGGTATGTATGTAGGATATGTATATAGGATATACATATATACATATCTATATATATTCGAAAATTACTGGCTTAGACTTGAGACTCCGTTGAGTATCGAGGTCTGAAGTCTAAGCTTGATCGAAAGTCCGAAAATGATTTAAAATGGCTTAAACTTCAGACCTCGATCCTCAACGGAGTCTGAAGTCTAAGCCAGTAATTTTCGAATATATATCTATGTGTATATATTTATATTTTATCGGAAGTCCAATCCAGTCATTTTCGAATTTTCGATCTTCGAAAACTATAGCTTTACAAACCGACTTGCACCATACTTCTTCAATCCATTTCGAAATAAAATTGAGAAAGCTGTTTTAGATCGACTTCGAATCCATTTTCGAAATAATTTTGAATATCCACAATCGAAAAGCCAATAAAAAAATTGTCAATATGAATGGATTTCATTCGAAGAGTGTTTCGAAAAGTTGTATACAGGCATTGCCAGTGCGAAAATAGATTCGATCTCAAACTAAAACAGTTTTATGGTCAAAATGCAGTTAAGGACTTTCGAAAAGTGTTTCAGAGTTAACTATATCTGTATCAACTTCATAATACCATAACTTTTCTAACTCACAGATTACATTCTTTATATAAAATTTAACAAAATTGTATCGATTCGATATCGAATTCATAACGAACTATCCCATTTGAAATTTGATTCAAGTGACAATTTTTCGAACTACTCTTAAATATCTAATGTGGAAGAGTTCATACCAAATTTTCACCTACAGCACTTCGGTTCGAAAACTATTTAAAACTTTCAGCAGCCAACACTTGAACAATGCTAACTAATCTTCGAATTATACAAGAAGTATTAGTTGAATATCGATAATAATCTACAATAATCTTTGAGCTTTATGTTGGAACTTTTCGAACTAGTTTCAAATATCTATTATAGAAATGTCAATACAAATAAGTTGAGCAGTTTTATTCGAATATTATTTCGATCTTTGAATAGCTTTAACTTGAGCAACTGTTGTTCGTTTTTCAGAATATATAAAATGTTTGAACTCTTTTCGTTTTATTTGAATTTTATTCCTCAATTCATTCCATTTGCTGAATGCAAATTTGTATAGCCTGCTTTAAGGGGCAAAGGAAAGTAAGCTGGAAAAAGAGCATATAGATAGATATGTGTGAGTGTGTATATATCTACATGTATGTGTGTGTGGATCGTATGTATATATATGTTCTTAAAAGAAAACGCTTTGCTTTCAGAATTGTACTTTCAAATTCCTTATATTTATTTGCTTGCTCAGCTTACAAAAAAAAAAAAAAATTAAATAAAATCGAACTTTAACAAACGATTTTCTTTTCTTTTCTTTATTTTATTTTATCTAGAAACTAAGGAGCTGGATTTTCGTATGTGTGAGTGTGTGTGTGAGTTACAGGTGTGTGCAGATAGTGTGGCGGAATGGAGGGCTGCAGAGATGCCAGCTGTACATGCTAAAGTCTATGTATCTGGCCTCTGAATAGATGTATATATATATATATATATATGTATATATAGACATTCGTATACATATATATATGTATTTATACATCAAATGAATGTGAATGTATATATATATAGAATCAGGTGTGTCATATGTATATCAATCAAAACATAGATTTATATATATATATATATGTATCCCAGTAATATACAAGGCGTGTGTCTTTTGTATAGGGTATGTGTGTGTCTGTGTGTGTGTGTGTGTGTGATTAGCTAAAGCTATGCCTAATTATGATATACACTTATTCAACTGAACATTAACAAACTTCTCTCGTTTTGTCATGGATTAACTACATTAATAAATGGAGGTTTTTCTTAACCAACTCCGATTCCTATTCCGACTCCGACTTCTGATTTATAATAAATATATATATATTTATGCATGTGTGTGTGTGTGTGTGTGTGTGTGTTTAGCCATTACTTTTTGGCGGTCTTTCATAATTATAGCTAGTTTTTGGTATCGGCTTTTGTAATATTCTCCGGCTCCTGGAGCTGGACCTCGACCTGGTCCTGGTCCTGGTCCTGGTCCTGGTGCTGGTCCAGTTCCTGCTGCAATTTCCTTAGCTGATCCAGCTTCAAGTCCACATCCACCTCGCTAGATGGCGTCTGTGTTGTCGCCTCGCTCATCATGGCCGGATTCAGTGAGGCTTTGCTATTCTCGCGCTGCATCGATCTGTCGCGCTTGTGCTTCGACTTCTGGCGACGCTTATGGTCCTTCTCCAGTTTGTCCATAATTTGCAGCTTATCCTTTGCCTTGATGTTCAATGGCAAATGCATTAGATTCCCCTGGCTGGATGTGGGGGTGTGTGAAAAAAGCTAGAAATAGCTAGAAATCTTTCTTCGTAGCTGAAAAAAAACGTTAGAATATATACATTTTTGTTGTTGGTTTATTTCAATATTTTATAAGATTTCATCAATGATTTCATCTTTATACTCTTGGCTTATGTAGGTTTCATTTGCCCTCATCATCTAAAGTCAACCAATCTTTAAATGCAGGATCTTGCATCCATATAAAATACCCTCTTAGCGATGGCAAAAAACACAATTCGGTAGACTTCACAGCGTCGATAAGATTGAATGCTCGTTTGGCTTATCGATGTTTTTTGCCATTTAAACGAAAAAATACTATTCGTATGAAAATGTGGCATCATAGAGCATAAAAATACACTAGTTACCAGATGTTTCAAAATAGCTATAATTCCCGCTAGCCGCTATTTCACAATTTAACCGGCATTTCCTTGTTGCAACCCACTAGATCTAGTGGGAAAATAGCTAAATTGACAGCACTGGTCACAGTAGAGAGCTAACTATAAATATGCCAACTGAGCGAATTATTAATTTAAATAAATAATTTCTTTTTATGTTTCGAATTATATTTTGGTCATTTGCTGATAAATGTGAGGTGATATATATATATATATATGTATGTATGCATATCTAATAACTATACATTTATCAGCAAAAAGAAATTCAAAATACAAAAAATTAAAGTGTGTTGGTTAATGTGCAACAGCCTTGCACCAGTGTTGGTTAATGTGCACCATAAAACTGACAATTAAGCTGCGCGCGACGGTCACTTTGAATGCATGGGCAGCACTAGAAAAGGAACGAAGTGTGCTGTGCGTGCTCATTGTCGAACTGATTTTTGGCCTGCACAGAACTTTCTCGTCTCACGCTCAACATGGATTCCGCCGCGAATGGAGGAGCTGCAGCTCCAGCTGCAGGTGTAGTGCAAGGATTTGGCAGGGCGATGCTGATGGCGGTGCCCCCAACACCAACCCCAGCAGCAGGCAAGTGTTAAATAGCTGAAAAACTAAGAAAACTCAAATTTGCTTCTGCTTCTTCTTCTTCTTCTTCCGCACATTTTTTTCTGCCTTGACGGCCATAACCAAATTGTCAATTTTTGCTTGCAAAACATTTTTGTTTCGCATATTTGTGTGTTTGATTTAACAAATTTGTTTTATGTATAACTCTATTTATATTTTTATTGTATGTCTATATTTTTTTATATAATTAATAATTATATTATATAATTTTTATAATTTATAATTTAAATAGTTTATATAATTGTTTAATTAATATAATTAATTCATTTTATAATTTAACTAATCATCTATAAATTATCATTTAAATTTTTTTAATTTTTTCTATTTGCAATAGTATTTAGTTTTTAAAAGTCAATTTCAATTCTATATGTTATTTAAATTATTTTACTTTTTATTTAAAATTTTTAAATTTTAAATTCAATATGAATTTTATATGTTATATATTTATGCTTGTTTTATATAATTAAATTTGTTGTAGTTAATCTAATCCTTATTGAAATACGCTCTCTCCCTCTCTCTCTCTCTCTCCGTCTCTCCCTCTCTCTCTCCACTCTCTCTCTCTGTGACGACAGGCAACAAAAAGAAGCAAAAGACTCCGTCGCACGTGATCAACAAGGATCCGCGCTATTTGCCAAACTTGTCGGGGCTAATCCTGGCCAAGGGCACCATCGATGTGGATGGGGTTGTGATGCGCACGCTGTCGCAGCAGGAGCATCCTCACGATGTGGAGGCGGCCCAGAAGTCGGCGGACATGCGTTGCCCCGTGTTCGAGGTGCCGCGCAAGCTCTTTCCGCGGAATGCGCCGCTGCACAGGATCACGTATTTGCCGACGGAGCTGCTGCCCAAGGGCTTCGAGGCTGGTGGCGTGTTTGGGACCGGTGTGTTGGCCCAAAAGTTCTATCCGAAGGGGCTGCTGAAGCCGCGCCATTATGGTTGCACGCCGCCGCTGTTCGTGGGCCGTCGCCCTGCGCCGGAGAATGGGCATCGCAAGGGCCGGGCAGGGGCAGGGGCACGCGCAGGCCCATGCGCCGCGCTGCTGAGCATGCCGCTCAGCTCGACCGACCCCAATGACATCAGCCTCTGGGCCGGCCGCATGCATCCGGAGATGTGCGTGGGCTACATCATCGCGCACGCCGAGTCGCTGGCCAAGGTGGACCGCTTTGCGCACCGCAAGACCCAGTATCGCATCTACGTGCCCAACCTGAGCACCGTGCCGATGATGGTGCACTACGTGACGCCGCTGTGCATCACCGTGCTCTCGGACCTCGTCCACCCGCACGAGACGGAGGTCGCCTGGGCCGTGCTGCGCGAGGAGGCGCCCAAGTTCAAGTTGCCCTCGAAGTATTTAACCTTGGAAGGCGGCCTGATCAGGCGCGAGCCGGTCTATCTGCCACTGCGCTTCCTGCCGCCCGGCTTCTCTGCCGGCTGTGTCTTCGGGCCCGGCACCGTGCCGTCGGAGCTGTTCCAGGAATTGCTGGAGGAGGCTCCGCCGCAGATCCAGCGCAACCTTATGGTAATGCCGCCGATCTTCATTGGCCAGTGGAAGAATAAGACACCAGCGGCTTCGTTGCTCTTTCCCACGCCGACCTTCATGAAGGAAATGATGAAAATGAAACCAGAGGATCTGCCCAAAGAGATACGGGTGTTGCAGAATGATCCGACGAAATTGCCCAAGTTCCGTGAGCTCGAGAAGGAGCTCGGAATTCTCCCGAACGAAGAGCCTGATCTAAGCAATTGCTTTCAGCACCCGGACTACTATGACTGCGAACAGGAGGACGAATTGGCGTCTTCTGAGCAGCCAGAGCATGCGGACGAAGATGATCGAGAGATATCACCGATCCCGGAAGTAGATGCGGACGATAAGCCGGACGACGAATCACATGCCAAGGAGCCGGTGGGTGGCATCGAGGCCAGCGGCCAGCAGCAGAACGTGCTCGAGACGACTAAGGAGCTAGACGAAGCGGAAGAAGGGGCCAGCGGCCAGCAGAAGAACGTACTTAAAAAGCAACTAAACAAATCCCGCAATAGGCGGGGCTTCCAGTCTCTGGATCAGTGGCTCGACATGCAAAACCGCCACGGCGAGGTCAGCGCAAACCGTCGCAACGGACGTCCAACACGCGTTACTCCGGATACTCCGGTTGCTCCAACTCCACCCACACCTTTGCCAAGTCCAGAGGAGCGTCTGCACGGCGCCAATAGGTGCGCCGGATGCGGCAAGCTTTTGCATTAAGTGCGCCAGTCAATTCAATTCAATTTCAATTATACACACAAATTAACATATTGGGAAGAGCGCGCGTACTTCAACCTATCGATATACGTATCGATAAGCACAACTGCAAGCTCAATCACATCTGCATATATGCAAATACATATATCGATTCAAGTGCCTTACGAATTGCACAAACACTAACGCACAAATACACACATACTTACACATGCGTCCAAATCCACACATCACACACATACTGATGCATTTATATATGCACATGCATATGAATTCGAATTCATACATATATGTATGGAAATTTGAACACACATACACATTTAACACGAATGCAAAATGATGTATGTATGTATGTACAGATATGTTCACACAAACATACGCATACATATTCATTCATATGTATGTATATATGTACATACATAATTTTACACATGCATTCACACAAACAAATGGACATATTTCGTATTAATATTATTCAAATCAAAGAAAAATTGAAATTGAATTGAAATAAAATTGAAAGAAAAAAAATGAAATAAAAAAAATGAAAACAAAGAAAAATGAATAAAAAAATGTAAAAATATTTTTTGTGTATGAAAAAATGAAAATTAAAAATACATGAAAAATAAAATCTTGTTTAATTTTTAATATTTTGTATTCCCTAGTCGCACAGACCCCGCTCCAGATAGACTCCTGCTACTACGTTTCCTGCTAGCCTTTGCATTTAGAGTTCGATTAAAATTGTATCTAAATTTGGGTGTGAAAACAATTTCCAAAACCAAAAACTAAATAAAAAACCAAACATTCGCAATACATATAGACTTACAGACATACAGACATACATACATACATACATACATACATACATATACTATATACATGCAAATCAGAATGGTCAAGCTGAGCAGAAGCAACATAGGTCCTGGCACTGGCCGCCAACGTCGAGCCGCCGCAGCGCCGCTCAGGAAGGCCAATGCCAAGGCCAAGCCGCTGGAGCTGCTCGTGGTTGGCCAGCAGCTGACCATGCGACCCATGTTCCGGCACACAGCCAAGCCAATGGCAGTCGGAGCAGGAGCAGGAGCAGGAGCAGGAGCCGTAGCATATGCCACGTTCCAAAGTGATGCAGCTGTCGCCGGCGCAGAGCAGCTCCTGGCGCATGGCGAATTTATGTACATCTACAAATCATATCCCTTCGAGCTGTGGCTAGACATGCCGCAGGAGTCGCCGCCGCTGCAGCTGCTGCAGCTGCAACAGAAGCAGCCGCAGCAGGAGCAGCAGCAGCAACAGGAGCAGCAGCCGCAGGAGCAGCAGGAGCCGCAGCAACTGCGCATTGTCCAGCAGATACTCGACGCCCGCTTCCTGGCCGAACTCTTCGACGAGCTACTCCTCTGTGCTGAGTGATCCTTGTTCATTTTTCTCCCTCTTTTGCATATTATGTAAAGCTCTTCATTCCTAGTGCGAATAATACTAAATAATACGAAATTTAGAATACCCTACTCTGAAGTCTAAATATGTATAGGGTATGTATGTAGGATATGTATATAGGATATACATATATACATATCTATATATATTCGAAAATTACTGGCTTAGACTTGAGACTCCGTTGAGTATCGAGGTCTGAAGTCTAAGCTTGATCGAAAGTTCGAAAATGATTTAAAATGGCTTAAACTTCAGACCTCGATCCTCAACGGAGTCTGAAGTCTAAGCCAGTAATTTTCGAATATATATCTATGTGTATATATTTATATTTTATCGGAAGTCCAATCCAGTCATTTTCGAATTTTCGATCTTCGAAAACTATAGCTTTACGAACTGACTGGCACCATACCTCTTCAATCCATTTCGAAATAAAATTGAGAAAGCTGTTTTAGATCGACTTCGAATCCATTTTCGAAATAATTTCGAATATCCACAATCGAAAAGCCAATAAAAAAATTGTCAATATGAATGGATTTCATTCGAAGAGTGTTTCGAAAAGTTGTATACAGGCATTGCCAGTCCAAAAATTAGATTCGATCTCGAACTAAAACAGTTTTATGGTCGAAATGCAGTCAAGGACCTTCGAAAAGTGTTTCAGAGTTAACTATATCTATATCAACTTCTAAATACCATAACTTTTCTAACTCACAGATTACATTCTTTATATAAAATTTAACAAAATTGTATCGATTCGATATCGAATTCATAACGAACTATCCCATTTGAAATTTGATTCAAGTGACAATTTTTCGAACTACTCTTAAATATCTAATGTGGAAGAGTTCATACCAAATTTTCACCTACAGCACTTCGGTTCGAAAACTGTTTAAAACTTTCAGCAGCCAACACTTGAACAATGCTAACTAATCTTCGAATTATACAAGAAGTATTAGTTGAATATCGATAATAATCTACAATAATCTTTGAGCTTTATGTTGGAACTTTTCGAACTAGTTTCAAATATCTATTATAGAAATGTCAATACAAATAAGTTGAGCAGTTTTATTCGAATATTATTTCGAGCTTTGAATAGCTTTAACTTGAGCAACTGTTGTTCGTTTTTCAGAATATATAAAATGTTTGAACTCTTTTCGTTTTATTTGAATTTTATTCCTCAATTCATTCCATTTGCTGAATGCAAATTTGTATAGCCTGCTTTAAGGGGCAAAGGAAAGTAAGCTGGAAAAAGAGCATATAGATAGATATGTGTGAGTGTGTATATATCTACATGTATGTGTGTGTGGATCGTATGTATATATATGTTCTTAAAAGAAAACGCTTTGCTTTCAGAATTGTACTTTCAAATTCCTTATATTTATTTGCTTGCTCAGCTTACAAAAAAAAAAAAAAAAAATCAAATAAAATCGAACTTTAACAAACGATTTTCTTTTCTTTTTTTTATTTTATTTTATCTAGAAACTAAGGAGCTGGATTTTCGTATGTGTGAGTGTGTGTGTGAGTTACAGGTGTGTGCAGATAGTGTGGCGGAATGGAGGGCTGCAGAGATGCCAGCTGTACATGCTAAAGTCTATGTATCTGGCCTCTGAATAGATGTATATATGTATATATGTATATATAGACATTCGTATGCATATATATATTTATACATCAAATGAATGTGAATGTATATATATAGAATCAGGTGTGTCATATGTATATCAATCAAAACATAGATTTATATATATATATATATCCCAGTAATATACAATGCGTGTGTCTTTTGTATAGGGTATGTGTCTGTCTGTGTGTGTGTGTGTGTGATTAGCTAAAGCTATGCCTAATTATGATATACACTTATTCAACTGAACATTAACAAACTTCTCTCGTTTTGTCATGGATTAACTACATTAATTAATGGAGGTTTTTCTTAACCAACTCCGATTCCTATTCCGACTCCGACTTCTGATTTATATATAAATATATATATATTTATGCATGTGTGTGTGTGTGTTTAGCCATTACTTTTTGGCGGTCTTTCATAATTATAGCTAGTTTTTGGTATCGGCTTTTGTAATATTCTCCGGCTCCTGGAGCTGGACCTCGACCTGGTCCTGGTCCTGGTCCTGGTCCTGGTGCTGGTCCAGTTCCTGCTGCAATTTCCTTAGCTGATCCAGCTTCAAGTCCACATCCACCTCGCTAGATGGCGTCTGTGTTGTCGCCTCGCTCATCATGGCCGGATTCAGTGAGGCTTTGCTATTCTCGCGCTGCATCGATCTGTCGCGCTTGTGCTTCGACTTCTGGCGACGCTTATGGTCCTTCTCCAGTTTGTCCATAATTTGCAGCTTATCCTTTGCCTTGATGTTCAATGGCAAATGCATTAGATTCCCCTGGCTGGATGTGGGGGTGTGTGAAAAAAGCTAGAAATAGCTAGAAATCTTTCTTCGTAGCTGAAAAAAAAACGTTAGAATATATACATTTTTGTTGTTGGTTTATTTCAATATTTTATAAGATTTCATCAATGATTTCATCTTTATACTCTTGGCTTATGTAGGTTTCATTTGCCCTCATCATCTAAAGTCAACCAATCTTTAAATGCAGGATCTTGCATCCATATAAAATACCCTCTTAGCGATGGCAAAAAACACAATTCGGTAGACTTCACAGCGTCGATAAGATTGAATGCTCGTTTGGCTTATCGATGTTTTTTGCCATTTAAACGAAAAAATACTATTCGTATGAAAATGTGGCATCATAGAGCATAAAAATACACTAGTTACCAGATGTTTCAAAATAGCTATAATTCCCGCTAGCCGCTATTTCACAATTTAACCCGCATTGCCTTGTTGCAACCCACTAGATCTAGTGGGAAAATAGCTAAATTGACAGCACTGGTCACAGTAGAGAGCTAACTATAAATATGCCAACTGAGCGAATTATTAATTTAAATAAATAATTTCTTTTTATGTTTCGAATTATATTTTGGTCATTTGCTGATAAATGTGAGGTGATATATATATATATATATGTATGTATGCATATCTAATAACTATACATTTATCAGCAAAAAGAAATTCAAAATACAAAAAATTAAAGTGTGTTGGTTAATGTGCAACAGCCTTGCACCAGTGTTGGTTAATGTGCACCATAAAACTGACAATTAAGCGGCGCGCGACGGTCACTTTGAATGCATGGGCAGCACTAGAAAAGGAACGAAGTGTGCTGTGCGTGCTCATTGTCGAACTGATTTTTGGCCTGCACAGAACTTTCTCGTCTCACGCTCAACATGGATTCCGCCGCGAATGGAGGAGCTGCAGCTCCAGCTGCAGGTGTAGTGCAAGGATTTGGCAGGGCGATGCTGATGGCGGTGCCCCCAACACCAACCCCAGCAGCAGGCAAGTGTTAAATAGCTGAAAAACTAAGAAAATTCAAATTTGCTTCTGCTTCTTCTTCTTCTTCTTCCGCACATTTTTTTCTGCCTTGACGGCCATAACCAAATTGTCAATTTTTGCTTGCAAAATATTTTTGTTTCGCATATTTGTGTATTTGATTTAACAAATTTGTTGTTTTGTATAACTCTATTTCTATTTTTATTGTATGTCTATACTTTTTTTTATATAATTAATAATTATTTTATATAATTTATAATTTAAATAGTTTATATAATTGTTTAATTAATATAATTAATTCATTTTATAATTTAACTAATCATCTATAAATTATCATTTAAAATTTTTTAATATTTTCTCTTTTGCAATAGTATTTAGTTTTTAAAAGTCAATTTCTATTCTATGTTATTTGTATTATTTTACTTTTTATTTAAAATTTGTAAATTTTAAATTCAATATTAATTTTATGTTATATATTTATGCTTGTTTTATATAATTGAATTTGTTGTAGTTAATCTAATCCTTATTGAAATACGCTCTCTCCCTCTCTCTCTCTCTCTCCGTCTCTCCCTCTCTCTCTCCACTCTCTCTCTCTGTGACGACAGGGAACAAAAAGAAGCAAAAGACTCCGTCGCACGTGATCAACAAGGATCCGCGCTATTTGCCAAACTTGTCGGGGCTAATCCTGGCCAAGGGCACCATCGATGTGGATGGGGTTGTGATGCGCACGCTGTCGCAGCAGGAGCATCCTCACGATGTGGAGGCGGCCCAGAAGTCGGCGGACATGCGTTGCCCCGTGTTCGAGGTGCCGCGCAAGCTCTTTCCGCGGAATGCGCCGCTGCACCGGATCACGTATTTGCCGACGGAGCTGCTGCCCAAGGGCTTCGAGGCTGGTGGCGTGTTTGGGACCGGTGTGTTGGCCCAAAAGTTCTATCCGAAGGGGCTGCTGCAGCCGCGCCATTATGGTTGCACGCCGCCGCTGTTCGTGGGCCGTCGCCCTCCGCCGGAGAATGGGCATCGCAAGGGCCGGGCAGGGGCAGGGGCACGCGCAGGCCCATGCGCCGCGCTGCTGAGCATGCCGCTCAGCTCGACCGACCCCAATGACATCAGCCTCTGGGCCGGCCGCATGCATCCGGAGATGTGCGTGGGCTACATCATCGCGCACGCCGAGTCGCTGGCCAAGGTGGACCGCTTTGCGCACCGCAAGACCCAGTATCGCATCTACGTGCCCAACCTGAGCACCGTGCCGATGATGGTGCACTACGTGACGCCGCTGTGCATCACCGTGCTCTCGGACCTCGTCCACCCGCACGAGACGGAGGTCGCCTGGGCCGTGCTGCGCGAGGAGGCGCCCAAGTTCAAGTTGCCCTCGAAGTATTTAACCTTGGAAGGCGGCCTGATCAGGCGCGAGCCGGTCTATCTGCCACTGCGCTTCCTGCCGCCCGGCTTCTCTGCCGGCTGTGTCTTCGGGCCCGGCACCCTGCCGTCGGAGCTGTTCCAGGAATTGCTGGAGGAGGCTCCGCCGCAGATCCAGCGCAACCTTATGGTAATGCCGCCGATCTTCATTGGCCAGTGGAAGAATAAGACACCAGCGGCTTCGTTGCTCTTTCCCACGCCGACCTTCATGAAGGAAATGATGAAAATGAAACCAGAGGATCTGCCCAAAGAGATACGGGTGTTGCAGAATGATCCGACGAAATTGCCCAAGTTCCGTGAGCTCGAGAAGGAGCTCGGAATTCTCCCGAACGAAGAGCCTGATCTAAGCAATTGCTTTCAGCACCCGGACTACTATGACTGCGAACAGGAGGACGAATTGGCGTCTTCTGAGCAGCCAGAGCATGCGGACGAAGATGATCCAGAGACAACACCGATCCCGAAAGTAGATGCGGACGATAAGCCGGACGACGAATCACATGCCAAAGAGCCGGTGGGCGGCATCGAGGCCAGCGGCCAGCAGCAGAACGTGCTCGAGACGACTAAGAAAGTAGACGAAGCGGAAGAAGGGGCCAGCGGCCAGCAGAAGAACGTACTTAAAAAGCAACTAAACAAATCCCGCAATAGGCGGGGCTTCCAGTCTCTGGATCAGTGGCTCGACATGCAAAACCGCCACGGCGAGGTCAGCGCAAACCGTCGCAACGGACGTCCAACACGCGTTACTCCGGATACTCCGGTTGCTCCAACTCCACCCACGCCTTTGCCAAGTCCAGAGGAGCGTCTGCACGGCGCCAATAGGTGCGCCGGATGCGGCAAGCTTTTGCATTAAGTGCGCCATTCAATTCAATTCAATTTCAATTATACACACAAATTAACATATTGGGAAGAGCGCGCGTACTTCAACCTATCGATATACGTATCGATAAGCACAACTGCAAGCTCAATCACATCTGCATATATGCAAATACATATATCGATTCAAGTGCCTTACGAAATGCACAAACACCAACGCACAAATACACACATACTTACACATGCGTCCAAATCCACACATCATACACATATTGATGCATTTATATATGCACATGCATATGAATTCGAATTAATACATATATGTATGGAAATTTGAACACACATACACATTTAACACGAATGCAAAATGATGTATGTATGTATGTACAGATATGTTCACACAAACATACGCATACATATTCATTCATATGTATGTATATATGTACATACATAATTTTACACATGCATTCACACAAACAAATGGACATATTTCGTATTAATATTATTCAAATCAAAGAAGAATTGAAATTGAATTGAAATAAAATTGAAAGAAAAAAAATGAAATAAAAAAAATGAAAACAAAGAAAAATGAATAAAAAAATGTAAAAATATTTTTTATGTATGCAAAAAATGAAAATTAAAAATACATAAAAAATAAAAAATACAATATTGTTTAATTTTTAATATTTTGTATTCCCTAGTCGCACAGACCCCGCTCCAGATAGACTCCTGCTACTACGTTTCCTGCTAGCCTTTGCATTTAGAGTTCGATTAAAATTGTATCTAAATTTGGGTGTGAAAACAATTTCCAAAACCAAAAACTAAATAAAAAACCAAACATTCGCAATACATACAGACTTACAGACATACAGACATACAAACATACATACATACATACATACATACATATACTATATACATGCAAATCAGAATGGTCAAGCTGAGCAGAAGCAACATAGGTCCTGGCACTGGCCGCCAACGTCGAGCCGCCGCAGCGCCGCTCAGGAAGGCCAATGCCAAGGCCAAGCCGCTGGAGCTGCTCGTGGTTGGCCAGCAGCTGACCATGCGACCGATGTTCCGGCACACAGCCAAGCCAATGGCAGTCGGAGCAGGAGCAGGAGCAGGAGCAGGAGCCGTAGCATATGCCACGTTCCAAAGTGATGCAGCTGTCGCCGGCGCAGAGCAGCTCCTGGCGCATGGCGACTTTATGTACATCTACAAATCATATCCCTTCGAGCTGTGGCTAGACATGCCGCAGGAGTCGCCGCCGCTGCAGCTGCTGCAGCTGCAACAGAAGCAGCCGCAGCCGCAGCAGGAGCAGCAGCAGCAACAGGAGCCGCAGGAGCCGCAGCAACTGCGCATTGTCCAGCAGGTGCTCGACGCCCGCTTCCTGGCCGAACTCTTCGACGAGCTACTCCTCTGTGCTGAGTGATCCTTGTTCATTTTTCTCCCTCTTTTGTATACACTCTAGTTTGCATATTATGTAAAGCTCTTCATTCCTAGTGTGAATAATACTAAATAATACTACATTTAGAATACCCTACTCTGAAGTCTAAATATGTACAGGGTATGTATGTAGGATATGTATATAGGATATACTTATATACATATCTATATATGAGGTCTGAGGTCTGAAGTCTAAGCTTGATCGAAAGTCCGAAAATGATTTAAAATGGCTTAAACTTCAGACCTCGATCCTCAACGGAGTCTGAAGTCTAAGCCAGTAATTTTCGAATATATATCTATGTGTATATATTTATATTTTATCGGAAGTCCAATCCAGTCATTTTCGAATTTTCTATCTTCGAAAACTATAGCTTTACAAACCGACTTGCACCATACCTCTTCAATCTATTTCGAAATAAAATTGAGAAAGCTGTTTTAGATCGACTTCGAATCCATTTTCGAAATAATTTCGAATATCCACAATCGAAAAGCCAATAAAAAAATTGTCAATATGAATGGATTTCATTCGAAGAGTGTTTCGAAAAGTTGTATACAGGCATTGCCAGTCCAAAAATTAGATTCGATCTCGAACTAAAACAGTTTTATGGTCGAAATGCAGTCAAGGACCTTCGAAAAGTGTTTTAGAGTTAACTATATCTATATCAACGTCTAAATACCATAACTTTTCTAATTCACAGATTACATTCTTTATATAAAATTTAACAAAATTGTATCGATTCGATATCGAATTCATAACGAACTATCCCATTTTAAATTTGATTCAAGTGACAGTTTTTCGAACTACTCTTAAATATCTAATATGGAAGAGTTCATACCAAATTTTCACCTACAGCACTTCGGTTCGAAAACTGTTTAAAACTTTCAGCAGCCAACACTTGAACAATGCTAACTAATCTTCGAATTATACAAGAAGTATTAGTTGAATATCGATAATAATCTACAATAATCTTTGAGCTTTATGTTGGAACTTTTCGAACTAGTTTCAAATATCTATTATAGAAATGTCAATACAAATAAGTTGAGCAGTTTTATTCGAATATTATTTCGAGCTTTGAATAGCTTTAACTTGAGCAACTGTTGTTCGTTTTTCAGAATATATAAAATGTTTGAACTCTTTTCGTTTTATTTGAATTTTATTCCTCAATTCATTCCATTTGCTGAATGCAAATTTGTATAGCCTGCTTTAAGGGGCAAAGGAAAGTAAGCTGGAAAAAGAGCATATAGATAGATATGTGTGAGTGTGTATATATCTACATGTATGTGTGTGTGGATCGTATGTATATATATGTTCTTAAAAGAAAACGCTTTGCTTTCAGAATTGTACTTTCAAATTCCTTATATTTATTTGCTTGCTCAGCTTACAAAAAAAAAAAAAATTAAATAAAATCGAACTTTAACAAACGATTTTCTTTTCTTTTCTTTATTTTATTTTATCTAGAAACTAAGGAGCTGGATTTTCGTATGTGTGAGTGTGTGTGTGAGTTACAGGTGTGTGCAGATAGTGTGGCGGAATGGAGGGCTGCAGAGATGCCAGCTGTACATGCTAAAGTCTATGTATCTGGCCTCTGAATAGATGTATATATATATATATATATATGTATATATAGACATTCGTATACATATATATATGTATTTATACATCAAATGAATGTGAATGTATATATATATAGAATCAGGTGTGTCATATGTATATCAATCAAAACATAGATTTATATATATATATATATGTATCCCAGTAATATACAAGGCGTGTGTCTTTTGTATAGGGTATGTGTGTGTCTGTGTGTGTGTGTGTGTGTGATTAGCTAAAGCTATGCCTAATTATGATATACACTTATTCAACTGAACATTAACAAACTTCTCTCGTTTTGTCATGGATTAACTACATTAATTAATGGAGGTTTTTCTTAACCAACTCCGATTCCTATTCCGACTCCGACTTCTGATTTATATATAAATATATATATATTTATGCATGTGTGTGTGTATGTGTGTGTGTGTTTAGCCATTACTTTTTGGCGGTCTTTCATAATTATAGCTAATTTTTGGTATCGGCTTTTGTAATATTCTCCGGCTCCTGGAGCTGGACCTCGACCTGGTCCTGGTCCTGGTCCTGGTCCTGGTGCTGGTCCAGTTCCTGCTGCAATTTCCTTAGCTGATCCAGCTTCAAGTCCACATCCACCTCGCTAGATGGCGTCTGTGTTGTCGCCTCGCTCATCATGGCCGGATTCAGTGAGGCTTTGCTATTCTCGCGCTGCATCGATCTGTCGCGCTTGTGCTTCGACTTCTGGCGACGCTTATGGTCCTTCTCCAGTTTGTCCATAATTTGCAGCTTATCCTTTGCCTTGATGTTCAATGGCAAATGCATTAGATTCCCCTGGCTGGATGTGGGGGTGTGTGAAAAAAGCTAGAAATAGCTAGAAATCTTTCTTCGTAGCTGAAAAAAAAACGTTAGAATATATACATTTTTGTTGTTGGTTTATTTCAATATTTTATAAGATTTCATCAATGATTTCATCTTTATACTCTTGGCTTATGTAGGTTTCATTTGCCCTCATCATCTAAAGTCAACCAATCTTTAAATGCAGGATCTTGCATCCATATAAAATACCCTCTTAGCGATGGCAAAAAACACAATTCGGTAGACTTCACAGCGTCGATAAGATTGAATGCTCGTTTGGCTTATCGATGTTTTTTGCCATTTAAACGAAAAAATACTATTCGTATGAAAATGTGGCATCATAGAGCATAAAAATACACTAGTTACCAGATGTTTCAAAATAGCTATAATTCCCGCTAGCCGCTATTTCACAATTTAACCGGCATTTCCTTGTTGCAACCCACTAGATCTAGTGGGAAAATAGCTAAATTGACAGCACTGGTCACAGTAGAGAGCTAACTATAAATATGCCAACTGAGCGAATTATTAATTTAAATAAATAATTTCTTTTTATGTTTCGAATTATATTTTGGTCATTTGCTGATAAATGTGAGGTGATATATATATATATATATGTATGTATGCATATCTAATAACTATACATTTATCAGCAAAAAGAAATTCAAAATACAAAAAATTAAAGTGTGTTGGTTAATGTGCAACAGCCTTGCACCAGTGTTGGTTAATGTGCACCATAAAACTGACAATTAAGCTGCGCGCGACGGTCACTTTGAATGCATGGGCAGCACTAGAAAAGGAACGAAGTGTGCTGTGCGTGCTCATTGTCGAACTGATTTTTGGCCTGCACAGAACTTTCTCGTCTCACGCTCAACATGGATTCCGCCGCGAATGGAGGAGCTGCAGCTCCAGCTGCAGGTGTAGTGCAAGGATTTGGCAGGGCGATGCTGATGGCGGTGCCCCCAACACCAACCCCAGCAGCAGGCAAGTGTTAAATAGCTGAAAAACTAAGAAAATTCAAATTTGCTTCTGCTTCTTCTTCTTCTTCTTCCGCACATTTTTTTCTGCCTTGACGGCCATAACCAAATTGTCAATTTTTGCTTGCAAAATATTTTTGTTTCGCATATTTGTGTGTTTGGTTTAACAAATTTGTTTTATGTATAACTATTTCTATTTTTATTGTATGTCTATATTTTTTTATATAATTAATAATTATTTTATATTTGTTTGTATAAATAATTCTTTAATTTGTTAATTTTATAATTTAACTAATCATCTATAAATTATCATTTAAAATTTTTTAATATTTTCTCTTTTGCAATAGTATTTAGTTTTTAAAAGTCAATTTCAATTCTATATGTTATTTATATTATTTTACTTTTTATTTAAAATTTGTAAATTTTAAATTCAATATTAATTTTATGTTATATATTTATGCTTGTTTTATATAATTGAATTTGTTGTAGTTAATCTAATCCTTATTGAAATACGCTCTCTCTCTCTCTCTTTGTCTCTCTCTCTCTCTCTCTCCCTCTCTCTCTCTCTGTCTCTCCCTCTCTCTCTCTCCTCTCTCTGTGACGACAGGGAACAAAAAGAAGCAAAAGACTCCGTCGCACGTGATCAACAAGGATCCGCGCTATTTGCCAAACTTGTCGGGGCTAATCCTGGCCAAGGGCACCATCGATGTGGATGGGGTTGTGATGCGCACGCTGTCGCAGCAGGAGCATCCTCACGATGTGGAGGCGGCCCAGAAGTCGGCGGACATGCGTTGCCCCGTGTTCGAGGTGCCGCGCAAGCTCTTTCCGCGGAATGCGCCGCTGCACAGGATCACGTATTTGCCGACGGAGCTGCTGCCCAAGGGCTTCGAGGCTGGTGGCGTGTTTGGGACCGGTGTGTTGGCCCAAAAGTTCTATCCGAAGGGGCTGCTGAAGCCGCGCCATTATGGTTGCACGCCGCCGCTGTTCGTGGGCCGTCGCCCTGCGCCGGAGAATGGGCATCGCAAGGGCCGGGCAGGGGCAGGGGCACGCGCAGGCCCATGCGCCGCGCTGCTGAGCATGCCGCTCAGCTCGACCGACCCCAATGACATCAGCCTCTGGGCCGGCCGCATGCATCCGGAGATGTGCGTGGGCTACATCATCGCGCACGCCGAGTCGCTGGCCAAGGTGGACCGCTTTGCGCACCGCAAGACCCAGTATCGCATCTACGTGCCCAACCTGAGCACCGTGCCGATGATGGTGCACTACGTGACGCCGCTGTGCATCACCGTGCTCTCGGACCTCGTCCACCCGCACGAGACGGAGGTCGCCTGGGCCGTGCTGCGCGAGGAGGCGCCCAAGTTCAAGTTGCCCTCGAAGTATTTAACCTTGGAAGGCGGCCTGATCAGGCGCGAGCCGGTCTATCTGCCACTGCGCTTCCTGCCGCCCGGCTTCTCTGCCGGCTGTGTCTTCGGGCCCGGCACCCTGCCGTCGGAGCTGTTCCAGGAATTGCTGGAGGAGGCTCCGCCGCAGATCCAGCGCAACCTTATGGTAATGCCGCCGATCTTCATTGGCCAGTGGAAGAATAAGACACCAGCGGCTTCGTTGCTCTTTCCCACGCCGACCTTCATGAAGGAAATGATGAAAATGAAACCAGAGGATCTGCCCAAAGAGATACGGGTGTTGCAGAATGATCCGACGAAATTGCCCAAGTTCCGTGAGCTCGAGAAGGAGCTCGGAATTCGCCCGAACGAAGAGCCTGATCTAAGCAATTGCTTTCAGCACCCGGACTACTATGACTGCGAACAGGAGGACGAATTGGCGTCTTCTGAGCAGCCAGAGCATGCGGACGAAGATGATCGAGAGATATCACCGATCCCGGAAGTAGATGCGGACGATAAGCCGGACGACGAATCACATGCCAAGGAGCCGGTGGGTGGCATCGAGGCCAGCGGCCAGCAGCAGAACGTGCTCGAGACAACTAAAGAGCTAGACGAAGCGGAAGAAGGGGCCAGCGGCCAGCAGAAGAACGTACTTGAGACGACAAAGCAACTGAAAAAATCCCGCAATAGGCGGGGCTTCCAGTCTCTGGATCAGTGGCTCGATATGCAAAACCGCCACGGCGAGGTCAGCGCAAACCGTCGCAACGGACGTCCGACACGCGTTACTCCGGATACTCCGGTTGCTCCAACTCCACCCACACCTTTGCCAAGTCCAGAGGAGCGTCTGCACGGCGCCAATAGGTGCGCCGGATGCGGCAAGCTTTTGCATTAAGTGCGCCAGTCAATTCAATTCAATTTCAATTATACACACAAATTAACATATTGGGAAGAGCGCGCGTACTTCAACCTATCGATATACATATCGATAAGCACAACTGCAAGCTCAATCACATCTGCATATATGCAAATACATATATCGATTCAAGTGCCTTACGAATTGCACAAACACTAACGCACAAATACACACATACTTACACATGCGTCCAAATCCACACATCACACACATACTGATGCATTTATATATGCACATGCATATGAATTCGAATTCATACATATATGTATGGAAATTTGAACACACATACACATTTAACACGAATGCAAAATGATGTATGTATGTATGTATTTACAGATATGTTCACACAAACATACGCATACATATTCATTCATATTGATGTACATATGTACATACATAATTTTACACATGCATTCACACAAACAAATGGGCATATATGTATTTGTATCTACAAATTGAATTATTTACACATTTCGTATTACTATTATTCAAATCAAAGAAAAATTGAAATTGAATTGAAATAAAATTGAAAGAAAAAAATGAAATAAAAAAAATGAAAACAAAGAAAAATGAATAAAAATATGTAAAAATATTTTTGTGTATGAAAAAATGAAAATTAAAAATACATGAAAAATAAAATCTTGTTTAATTTTTAATATTTTGTATTCCCTAGTCGCACAGACCCCGCTCCAGATAGACTCCTGCTACTACGTTTCCTGCTAGCCTTTGCATTTAGAGTTCGATTAAAATTGTATCTAAATTTGGGTGTGAAAACAATTTCCAAAACCAAAAACTAAATAAAAAACCAAACATTCGCAATACATACAGACTTACAGACATACAAACATACATACATACATACATACATACATACATACATACATATACTATATACATGCAAATCAGAATGGTCAAGCTGAGCAGAAGCAACATAGGTCCTGGCACTGGCCGCCAACGTCGAGCCGCCGCAGCGCCGCTCAGGAAGGCCAATGCCAAGGCCAAGCCGCTGGAGCTGCTCGTGGTTGGCCAGCAGCTGACCATGCGACCGATGTTCCGGCACACAGCCAAGCCAATGGCAGTCGGAGCAGGAGCAGGAGCAGGAGCAGGAGCCGTAGCATATGCCACGTTCCAAAGTGATGCAGCTGTCGCCGGCGCAGAGCAGCTCCTGGCGCATGGCGACTTTATGTACATCTACAAATCATATCCCTTCGAGCTGTGGCTAGACATGCCGCAGGAGTCGCCGCCGCTGCAGCTGCTGCAGCTGCAACAGAAGCAGCCGCAGCCGCAGCAGGAGCAGCAGCAGCAACAGGAGCCGCAGGAGCCGCAGCAACTGCGCATTGTCCAGCAGGTGCTCGACGCCCGCTTCCTGGCCGAACTCTTCGACGAGCTACTCCTCTGTGCTGAGTGATCCTTGTTCATTTTTCTCCCTCTTTTGTATACACTCTAGTTTGCATATTATGTAAAGCTCTTCATTCCTAGTGTGAATAATACTAAATAATACTAAATTTAGAATACCCTACTCTGAAGTCTAAATATGTACAGGGTATGTATGTAGGATATGTATATAGGATATACTTATATACATATCTATATATGAGGTCTGAGGTCTGAAGTCTAAGCTTGATCGAAAGTCCGAAAATGATTTAAAATGGCTTAAACTTCAGACCTCGATCCTCAACGGAGTAATTTTCGAATATATATCTATGTGTATATATTTATATTTTATCGGAAGTCCAATCCAGTCATTTTCGAATTTTCGATCTTCGAAAACTATAGCTTTACAAACCGACTTGCACCATACCTCTTCAATCTATTTCGAAATAAAATTGAGAAAGCTGTTTTAGATCGACTTCGAATCCATTTTCGAAATAATTTCGAATATCCACAATCGAAAAGCCAATAAAAAAATTGTCAATATGAATGGATTTCATTCGAAGAGTGTTTCGAAAAGTTGTATACAGGCATTGCCAGTCCAAAAATTAGATTCGATCTCGAACTAAAACAGTTTTATGGTCGAAATGCAGTCAAGGACCTTCGAAAAGTGTTTTAGAGTTAACTATATCTATATCAACTTCTAAATACCATAACTTTTCTAACTCACAGATTACATTCTTTATATAAAATTTAACAAAATTGTATCGATTTGATATCGAATTCATAACGAGCTATCCCATTTTAAATTTGATTCAAGTGACAATTTTTCGAACTACTCTTAAATATCTAATATGGAAGAGTTCATACCAAATTTTCACCTACAACACTTCGGTTCGAAAACTGTTTAAAACTTTCAGTAGCCAACACTTGAACAATGCTAACTAATCTTCGAATTATACAAGAAGTATTAGTTGAATATCGATAATAATCTACAATAATCTTTGAGCTTTATGTTGGAACTTTTCGAACTAGTTTCAAATATCTATTATCGAAATGTCAATACAAATAAGTTGAGCAGTTTTATTCGAATATTATTTCGAGCTTTGAATAGCTTTAACTTGAGCAACTGTTGTTCGTTTTTCAGAATATATAAAATGTTTGAACTCTTTTCGTTTTATTTGAATTTTATTCCTCAATTCATTCCATTTGCTGAATGCAAATTTGTATAGCCTGCTTTAAGGGGCAAAGGAAAGTAAGCTGGAAAAAGAGCATATAGATAGATATGTGTGAGTGTGTATATATCTACATGTATGTGTGTGTGGATCGTATGTATATATATGTTATCAAAAGAAAACGCTTTGCTTTCAGAATTGTACTTTCAAATTCCTTATATTTATTTGCTTGCTCAGCTTACAAAAAAAAAAAAAAATTAAATAAAATCGAACTTTAACAAACGATTTTCTTTTCTTTTCTTTATTTTATTTTATCTAGAAACTAAGGAGCTGGATATTCGTATGTGTGAGTGTGTGTGTGAGTTACAGGTGTGTGCAGATAGTGTGGCGGAATGGAGGGCTGCAGAGATGCCAGCTGTACATGCTAAAGTCTATGTATCTGGCCTCTGAATAGATGTATATATATATATATATATATATGTATATATAGACATTCGTATACATATATATATGTATTTATACATCAAATGAATGTGAATGTATATATATATAGAATCAGGTGTGTCATATGTATATCAATCAAAACATAGATTTATATATATATATATGTATCCCAGTAATATACAAGGCGTGTGTCTTTTGTATAGGGTATGTGTCTGTCTGTGTGTGTGTGTGTGTGTGTGTGTGTGTGATTAGCTAAAGCTATGCCTAATTATGATATACACTTATTCAACTGAACATTAACAAACTTCTCTCGTTTTGTCATGGATTAACTACATTAATTAATGGAGGTTTTTCTTAACCAACTCCGATTCCTATTCCGACTCCGACTTCTGATTTATATATAAATATATATATATTTATGCATGTGTGTGTGTATGTGTGTGTGTGTTTAGCCATTACTTTTTGGCGGTCTTTCATAATTATAGCTAATTTTTGGTATCGGCTTTTGTAATATTCTCCGGCTCCTGGAGCTGGACCTCGACCTGGTCCTGGTCCTGGTGCTGGTCCAGTTCCTGCTGCAATTTCCTTAGCTGATCCAGCTTCAAGTCCACATCCACCTCGCTAGATGGCGTCTGTGTTGTCGCCTCGCTCATCATGGCCGGATTCAGTGAGGCTTTGCTATTCTCGCGCTGCATCGATCTGTCGCGCTTGTGCTTCGACTTCTGGCGACGCTTATGGTCCTTCTCCAGTTTGTCCATAATTTGCAGCTTATCCTTTGCCTTGATGTTCAATGGCAAATGCATTAGATTCCCCTGGCTGGATGTGGGGGTGTGTGAAAAAAGCTAGAAATAGCTAGAAATCTTTCTTCGTAGCTGAAAAAAAAACGTTAGAATATATACATTTTTGTTGTTGGTTTATTTCAATATTTTATAAGATTTCATCAATGATTTCATCTTTATACTCTTGGCTTATGTAGGTTTCATTTGCCCTCATCATCTAAAGTCAACCAATCTTTAAATGCAGGATCTTGCATCCATATAAAATACCCTCTTAGCGATGGCAAAAAACACAATTCGGTAGACTTCACAGCGTCGATAAGATTGAATGCTCGTTTGGCTTATCGATGTTTTTTGCCATTTAAACGAAAAAATACTATTCGTATGAAAATGTGGCATCATAGAGCATAAAAATACACTAGTTACCAGATGTTTCAAAATAGCTATAATTCCCGCTAGCCGCTATTTCACAATTTAACCGGCATTTCCTTGTTGCAACCCACTAGATCTAGTGGGAAAATAGCTAAATTGACAGCACTGGTCACAGTAGAGAGCTAACTATAAATATGCCAACTGAGCGAATTATTAATTTAAATAAATAATTTCTTTTTATGTTTCGAATTATATTTTGGTCATTTGCTGATAAATGTGAGGTGATATATATATATATGTATGTATGCATATCTAATAACTATACATTTATCAGCAAAAAGAAATTCAAAATACAAAAAATTAAAGTGTGTTGGTTAATGTGCAACAGCCTTGCACCAGTGTTGGTTAATGTGCACCATAAAACTGACAATTAAGCTGCGCGCGACGGTCACTTTGAATGCATGGGCAGCACTACAAAAGGAACGAAGTGTGCTGTGCGTGCTCATTGTCGAACTGATTTTTGGCCTGCACAGAACTTTCTCGTCTCACGCTCAACATGGATTCCGCCGCGAATGGAGGAGCTGCAGCTCCAGCTGCAGGTGTAGTGCAAGGATTTGGCAGGGCGATGCTGATGGCGGTGCCCCCAACACCAACCCCAGCAGCAGGCAAGTGTTAAATAGCTGAAAAACTAAGAAAATTCAAATTTGCTTCTGCTTCTTCTTCTTCTTCTTCCGCACATTTTTTTCTGCCTTGACGGCCATAACCAAATTGTCAATTTTTGCTTGCAAAATATTTTTGTTTCGCATATTTGTGTGTTTGATTTAACAAATTTGTTTTATGTATAACTCTATTTCTATTTTTATTGTATGTCTATATTTTTTTTATATAATTAATAATTGTTTTATATAATTTTTATAATTTATAATTTAAATAGTTTGTATAAATAATTCTTTAATTTGTTCATTTTATAATTTAACTAATCATCTATAAATTATCATTTAAAATTTTTTAATATTTTCTCTTTTGCAATAGTATTTAGTTTTTAAAAGTCAATTTCAATTCTATATGTTATTTATATTATTTTCCTTTTTATTTAAAATTTGTAAATTTTAAATTCAATATTAATTTTATGTTACATATTTATGCTTGTTTTATATAATTAAGTTTGTTGTACTTAATCTAATCCTTATTGAAATAAGCTTTTGATAATTTTAAACTTCTCTCTCTCTCTGTCTCTCCTTCTCTCTCTCTCCCTCTCTCTCTCTCTCTCCCTCTCTCTCTCTCTCTCTCTCTCTCTCTCTCTGTCTCTCCTTCTCTCTCTCCTCTCTCTGTGACGACAGGGAACAAAAAGAAGCAAAAGACTCCGTCGCACGTGATCAACAAGGATCCGCGCTATTTGCCAAACTTGTCGGGGCTAATCCTGGCCAAGGGCACCATCGATGTGGATGGGGTTGTGATGCGCACGCTGTCGCAGCAGGAGCATCCTCACGATGTGGAGGCGGCCCAGAAGTCGGCGGACATGCGTTGCCCCGTGTTCGAGGTGCCGCGCAAGCTCTTTCCGCGGAATGCGCCGCTGCACAGGATCACGTATTTGCCGACGGAGCTGCTGCCCAAGGGCTTCGAGGCTGGTGGCGTGTTTGGGACCGGTGTGTTGGCCCAAAAGTTCTATCCGAAGGGGCTGCTGAAGCCGCGCCATTATGGTTGCACGCCGCCGCTGTTCGTGGGCCGTCGCCCTGCGCCGGAGAATGGGCATCGCAAGAGCCGGGCAGGGGCAGGGGCACGCGCAGGCCCATGCGCCGCGCTGCTGAGCATGCCGCTCAGCTCGACCGACCCCAATGACATCAGCCTCTGGGCCGGCCGCATGCATCCGGAGATGTGCGTGGGCTACATCATCGCGCACGCCGAGTCGCTGGCCAAGGTGGACCGCTTTGCGCACCGCAAGACCCAGTATCGCATCTACGTGCCCAACCTGAGCACCGTGCCGATGATGGTGCACTACGTGACGCCGCTGTGCATCACCGTGCTCTCGGACCTCGTCCACCCGCACGAGACGGAGGTCGCCTGGGCCGTGCTGCGCGAGGAGGCGCCCAAGTTCAAGTTGCCCTCGAAGTATTTAACCTTGGAAGGCGGCCTGATCAGGCGCGAGCCGGTCTATCTGCCACTGCGCTTCCTGCCGCCCGGCTTCTCTGCCGGCTGTGTCTTCGGGCCCGGCACCCTGCCGTCGGAGCTGTTCCAGGAATTGCTGGAGGAGGCTCCGCCGCAGATCCAGCGCAACCTTATGGTAATGCCGCCGATCTTCATTGGCCAGTGGAAGAATAAGACACCAGCGGCTTCGTTGCTCTTTCCCACGCCGACCTTCATGAAGGAAATGATGAAAATGAAACCAGAGGATCTGCCCAAAGAGATACGGGTGTTGCAGAATGATCCGACGAAATTGCCCAAGTTCCGTGAGCTCGAGAAGGAGCTCGGAATTCTCCCGAACGAAGAGCCTGATCTAAGCAATTGCTTTCAGCACCCGGACTACTATGACTTCGAACAGGAGGACGAATTGGCGTCTTCTGAGCAGCCAGAGCATGCGGACGAAGATGATCCAGAGACAACACCGATCCCGAAAGTAGATGCGGACGATAAGCCGGACGACGAATCACATGCCAAGGAGCCTGTGGGTGGCATCGAGGCCAGCGGCCAGCAGCACAACGTGCTCGAGACGACTAAGGAAGTAGACGAAGCGGAAGAAGGGGCCAGCGGCCAGCAGAAGAACGTACTTGAGACGACAAAGCAACTGAAAAAATCCCGCAATAGGCGAGGCTTCCAGTCTCTGGATCAGTGGCTCGACATGCAAAACCGCCACGGCGAGGTCAGCGCAAACCGTCGCAACGGACGTCCAACACGCGTTACTCCGGATACTCCGGTTGCTCCGGTTGCTCCAACTCCACCCACGCCTTTGCCAAGTCCAGAGGAGCGTCTGCACGGCGCCAATAGGTGCGCCGGATGCGGCAAGCTTTTGCATTAAGTGCGCCAGTCAATTCAATTCAATTTCAATTATACACACAAATTAACATATTGGGAAGAGCGCGCGTACTTCAACCTATCGATATACATATCGATAAGCACAACTGCAAGCTCAATCACATCTGCATATATGCAAATACATATATCGATTCAAGTGCCTTACGAATTGCACAAACACTAACGCACAAATTCACACATACTTACACATGCGTCCAAATCCACACATCACACACATACTGATGCATTTATATATGCACATGCATATGAATTCGAATTCGTACATAAATGCATGGAAATTTGAACACACATACACATTTAACACGAATGCAAAATGATGTATGTATGTATGTACAGATATGTTCACACAAACATACGCATACATATTCATTCATATTGAGGTATATATGTACATACATAATTTTACACATGCATTCACACAAACAAATGGGTATATATGTATTTGTATCTACAAATTGAATTACTTACACATTTCGTATTACTATTATTCAAATTAAATAAAAATTGAAATTGAATTGAAATAAAATTGAAAGAAAAAAAATGAAATAAAAAAAATGAAAACAAAGAAAAATGAATAAAAAAATGTAAAAATATTTTTTATGTATGCAAAAATGAAAATTAAAAATACATAAAAAATAAAATCTTGTTTTACTAAAAAAAATGAATTAAAAAATATAATAAATACAAATTTAAAAAATTGCATAAACATAAACAGGACAAGAAAAAAGAAGAAATTGAAAAATTGAAAAGAAACAAAACAAATTTTATTATACCCTGAGCCCATTGAAAATGGGAAATCAGGGTATAATGGTTTTGTGAAAATGTATGTAACAGGCAGAAGGAGGCGTGCCACACCCCATAAAGTATATATATTCTTGATCAGCGCGACAAGACGAATTGATATAGCCCTGTCCGTCTGTCCGTCTGTCCGTCTGTCCGTCTGTCCGTCCGTCCGTCTGTCCGTCTGTCCGTCTGTCCGTCCGTCCGTGTGAACGCTGAGATATTTTTAAGTACGCAACGTAGAGACTTGAAATTTTACATGAATACTCGATAATACCATACGCTGCACAAGTTTATAAAATTTTTCCGATAACTCATTCCATTTCGATTTTATGAGCATTTATCGATAATTTTAATGTGTTTTTAAGGCGTGGTTTGTACATCATTTGAGCTAGAGACTTCAAATTTGCTGTGTAGTTGCGTGCAATGAATACGGAGATTACGTAATCTTTAGATTTTGGATGCCACGCCCCATTCGCCCCCAATAGCCCCCTATTCGTAAAAAGCGCAAATCAAATACTAGAGACTTGTGCTTTGGCACATACACACATATGAATGCCATTAATAAGTTGTGAAAGTTTGATGCACTTAGTCCATCGCTAAGAAAAGTTATTAAACAATTAAGTTCCCATAGTAATGTCCACATTGCAGCCCAAGCGCAGTCGCTGCGTCAACTGCGCAGTTGGCAGAGCGCGCGCTTATGCGTGCGTGCATATGTATGTGTGTATGTGTTGTTTGTATGTATGCATACAAAATCGTAGACTGATTTGATATTTGGCTCTTCACAGGGCTCAGGGTATCCCCTAGTCGAGCAGTCTCGACTAGAGCACTCTTACTTGTTTTTATATTTTGATTTTTTGTTTGCACTTTATAATTTTTGTTAAATATAATTTATATTTTTGTTTGATTATGTTCTTTTTTATGAATTAATTAATATGCTACTTATAAATTGACAAATTGTTGAGCTTAAACCTAATGTTGAGATTTAAAAAAAAAGTTAATTTAAAAAAAATTGAAGAGGAGTGCCCCTAATGTCTGCTGACAGTTAGCCTGCCCCAAACTCGTCCTGGAATTAGAAAATTACAATTGTTGTTTTCTTTTTTGTTTACCGTTTAGTTTTAGTTTTAGTTTTAGTTTTTGTTTATACAATTGTACATTAAACAATATTAGCTTGCAATTATTTAAAACTAATAACAAATTCACAAACAGTTTTCACAATTGTTTTATTCTTTTTTTTTTTAATATTTAATTTTTATTATGAATATTTTGTTTAAATTTATATATATGTATATATATATATATGTTTTTTTTTTATTTATTTATATATTTTTTTTTTAATTTTTTAAATATTTTTTAAGCGCTCTTCATCATCATTTTCTATGCTCGATTCTCACAATTCGCTTTTCGTTTAACATTCTGTTGTGGAATATTTGATAACTGTAAATGTGTTGCAAATATGCGTGTAAATATCTATAGAGTTGTACATATACATACATATACATACATATATATATAAGTGTGTGTGTATATATATATATATATGTATTGTAACTATATTTGAATTCAATATTCGTTTTCGTTTTTTACATGCGCAAACTCATGAGGCCAAAGTTTTTGTTTGTCTGTGTGTGAGTGTGCGTGTGTCAGTGTGTGTGTGTGTGTCAGTGTATAGCTTAAATAAACCTAACCAAATATCAAGACTTATGGGGTTATCATACATATATATATGCATATATATATATGCATAGTCATCTTGATCTACAGGCCGAGTGCAGTTGTAGGATTAGAGCAAAAGATGTTGCATAATTATTTCAACAGTATTTATAAGTCGTACGTACAGCTTAAATATTTCAGAAAGTTATCTGTTCATAGAGTGTATATATTTGTATATATATATATATATATATATATATATATATGGTGTAATATAATTAAGTTTATAGTTAGAGTGTATTGTGTCTTTTGTTGTTGTTTGTTTTGTTTGTTTTTATATTGATTTACTTAGTTGTGTTTTATTTTATTTTAGTTAGCTGCACACATGTTTCTATACATACATATATCTATATACATACATATGTTTATATGAATGCGACTTTAATATCTCAGTTTCTCTCTATATACATACACATATATCCATATACATACATATACATGCATATATAGGTTCTCTCTTTTATGTTTATGCATATATATTTGTATACATATATATATATATATTAAATATGACTCGTTATAGCTGCCGCTGCTGCTCTTCATCACTGTATGCACATATATATATACATACACTTATACACATACATACATACATATACATAGACACATTCATCATAGGCGCGCAACTAGAAATTTGTTTGTATGTTTAAAGCGCGAAACATCTATTTTTGTTTTCGTTTTTAAGACATTGCAGTGTGTGTGTGTGGGTGTGGGTGTGTGTGTGGGTGTGTGTGAGGGTGTGAGTGTGTGGGATGCTGTTGAGAGACCAGGTATATGCAGCTTAGACCCAAATACAATCGCATCGTTTCTTTGGCTAAGAAAGTAGTTGGGGAGGATTCGATTCACGCTTTCAGTTTGGTTTGATTTCTCTTTTCTCTCTTCTCTCTCTCTTTCTCTCTCTCTCGCTGTCTATCGCCTGCTTAGATCTGGCCAACCAGCTCCTGTATGCTGCGCAATAGGTCTTCCATGTTTCACAAGAGATCACGATGGAACACCCACGTATGCTTTGTGTGTGCAAATTTATGTGACAGCCACTGTGATTCCAGCAAATTGAATTGATCCTGACTCAGATACAGCGGCTTGCCGCGTCTACAATGAATTTGGAAAATCGAAATTAAATCCAGAAACTCTTATTAAATTATGCCCATGGCACTTACTTGAGATCACGATCCTCCTCATCGAAATCATCCAGATAGAGTGAGCCCCAGAGGCAGGCGCGTCGACCCCTAATGACAATTATATACGTCGAGGTGACGACCAGAAAGATGCCAATGCCGCCGCCACAGGATAAGGTGTGCTAATCAAGAGGGAACACAATCAATATATAGATATATATTGTAGATATATGGACAGATGTGTATATATACCCGCACGGCTTCACAGCATTCCTTTTCGGCACAGCAGCAGTGCTGTCAATTTAGCTATTTTCCCACTAAATCTAGTGGGTTGCAACAAGGAAATGCGGGTTAAATTGTGAAATAGCGGCTATCGGGAATTATAGCTATTTTGAAACATCTGGTAACTAGTGTATTTTTATGCTCTATGATGCCACATTTTCATACGAATAGTATTTTTTCGTTTAAATGGCAAAAAACATCGATAAGCCAAACGAGCATTCAATCCTTTCGACGCTGTGAAGTCTACCGAATTGTGTTTTTTGCCATCGCTAAGAGGGTATTTTATATGGATGCAAGATCCTGCATTTAAAGATTGGTTGACTTTAGATGATGAGGGCAAATGAAACCTACATAAGCCAAGAGTATAAAGATGAAATCATTGATGAAATCTTATAAAATATTGAAATAAACCAACAACAAAAATGTATATATTCTAACGTTTTTTTTCAGCTACGAAGAAAGATTTCTAGCTATTTCTAGCTTTTTTCAAAGGCTGATTTAGCGTTTTCATGCAACGAAATGTTGCCAGCACTGACTGTGACACCCTTGCACCAGTGTTGGTTAATGTGCAACAGCCTTGCACCAGTGTTGGTTAATGTGCACCATAAAACTGACAATTAAGCGGCGCGCGACGGTCACTTTGAATGCATGGGCAGCACTACAAAAGGAACGAAGTGTGCTGTGCGTGCTCATTGTCGAACTGATTTTTGGCCTGCACAGAACTTTCTCGTCTCACGCTCAACATGGATTCCGCCGCGAATGGAGGAGCTGCAGCTCCAGCTGCAGGTGTAGTGCAAGGATTTGGCAGGGCGATGCTGATGGCGGTGCCCCCAACACCAACCCCAGCAGCAGGCAAGTGTTAAATAGCTGAAAAACTAAGAAAATTCAAATTTGCTTCTGCTTCTTCTTCTTCTTCTTCCGCACATTTTTTTCTGCCTTGACGGCCATAACCAAATTGTCAATTTTTGCTTGCAAAATATTTTTGTTTCGCATATTTGTGTGTTTGATTTAACAAATTTGTTTTATGTATAATTCTATTTATATTTTTATTGTATGTCTATATTTTTTTATATAATTAATAATTATTTTATATAATTTTTATAATTTATAATTTAAATAGTTTGTATAAATAATTCTTTAATTTGTTCATTTTATAATTTAACTAATCATCTATAAATTATCATTTAAAATTTTTTAATTTTTTCTATTTGCAATAGTATTTAGTTTTTAAAAGTCTATTTCAATTCTATATGTTATTTATATTATTTTCCTTTTTATTTAAAATTTGTAAATTTTAAATTCAATATTAATTTTATGTTATATATTTATGCTTGTTTTATATAATTGAATTTGTTGTAGTTAATCTAATCCTTATTGAAATACGCTCTCTCTCTCTCTCTCTCTCTTTGTCTCTCTCTCTCTCTCTCTCTCTCTCTCTCTGTCTCTCCCTCTCTCTCTCTCCTCTTTCTGTGACGACAGGGAACAAAAAGAAGCAAAAGACTCCGTCGCACGTGATCAACAAGGATCCGCGCTATTTGCCAAACTTGTCGGGGCTAATCCTGGCCAAGGGCACCATCGATGTGGATGGGGTTGTGATGCGCACGCTGTCGCAGCAGGAGCATCCTCACGATGTGGAGGCGGCCCAGAAGTCGGCGGACATGCGTTGCCCCGTGTTCGAGGTGCCGCGCAAGCTCTTTCCGCGGAATGCACCGCTGCACCGGATCACGTATTTGCCGACGGAGCTGCTGCCCAAGGGCTTCGAGGCTGGTGGCGTGTTTGGGACCGGTGTGTTGGCCCAAAAGTTCTATCCGAAGGGGCTGCTGAAGCCGCGCCATTATGGTTGCACGCCGCCGCTGTTCGTGGGCCGTCGCCCTGCGCCGGAGAATGGGCATCGCAAGGGCCGGGCAGGGGCAGGGGCACGCGCAGGCCCATGCGCCGCGCTGCTGAGCATGCCGCTCAGCTCGACCGACCCCAATGACATCAGCCTCTGGGCCGGCCGCATGCATCCGGAGATGTGCGTGGGCTACATCATCGCGCACGCCGAGTCGCTGGCCAAGGTGGACCGCTTTGCTCACCGCAAGACCCAGTATCGCATCTACGTGCCCAACCTGAGCACCGTGCCGATGATGGTGCACTACGTGACGCCGCTGTGCATCACCGTGCTCTCGGACCTCGTCCACCCGCACGAGACGGAGGTCGCCTGGGCCGTGCTGCGCGAGGAGGCGCCCAAGTTCAAGTTGCCCTCGAAGTATTTAACCTTGGAAGGCGGCCTGATCAGGCGCGAGCCGGTCTATCTGCCACTGCGCTTCCTGCCGCCCGGCTTCTCTGCCGGCTGTGTCTTCGGGCCCGGCACCCTGCCGTCGGAGCTGTTCCAGGAATTGCTGGAGGAGGCTCCGCCGCAGATCCAGCGCAACCTTATGGTAATGCCGCCGATCTTCATTGGCCAGTGGAAGAATAAGACACCAGCGGCTTCGTTGCTCTTTCCCACGCCGACCTTCATGAAGGAAATGATGAAAATGAAACCAGAGGATCTGCCCAAAGAGATACGGGTGTTGCAGAATGATCCGACGAAATTGCCCAAGTTCCGTGAGCTCGAGAAGGAGCTCGGAATTCTCCCGAACGAAGAGCCTGATCTAAGCAATTGCTTTCAGCACCCGGACTACTATGACTTCGAACAGGAGGACGAATTGGCGTCTTCTGAGCAGCCAGAGCATGCGGACGAAGATGATCCAGAGACAACACCGATCCCGAAAGTAGATGCGGACGATAAGCCGGACGACGAATCACATGCCAAAGAGCCGGTGGGTGGCATCGAGGCCAGCGGCCAGCAGCAGAACGTGTTCGAGACGACTAAGGAGCTAGACGAAGCGGAAGAAGGGGCCAGCGGCCAGCAGAAGAACGTACTTGAGACGACAAAGCAACTGAAAAAATCCCGCAATAGGCGAGGCTTCCAGTCTCTGGATCAGTGGCTCGACATGCAAAACCGCCACGGCGAGGTCAGCGCAAACCGTCGCAACGGACGTCCAACACGCGTTACTCCGGATACTCCGGTTGCTCCAACTCCACCCACGCCTTTGCCAAGTCCAGAGGAGCGTCTGCACGGCGCCAATAGGTGCGCCGGATGCGGCAAGCTTTTGCATTAAGTGCGCCAGTCAATTCAATTCAATTTCAATTATACACACAAATTAACATATTGGGAAGAGCGCGCGTACTTCAACCTATCGATATACGTATCGATAAGCACAACTGCAAGCTCAATCACATCTGCATATATGCAAATACATATATCGATTCAAGTGCCTTACGAATTGCACAAACACTAACGCATAAATACACACATACTTACACATACGTCCAAATCCACACATCACACACATACTGATGAGTTTATATATGCACATGCATATGAATTCGAATTCGTACATATATGTATGGAAATTTGAACACACATACACATTTAACACGAATGCAAAATGATGTATGTATGTATGTACAGATATGTTCACACAAACATACGCATACATATTCATTCATATTGAGGTATATATGTACATACATAATTTTACACATGCATTCACACAAACAAATGGGCATATATGTATTTGTATCTACAAATTGAATTATTTACACATTTCGTATTACTATTATTCAAATCAAAGAAGAATTGAAATTGAATTGAAATAAAATTGAAAGAAAAAAAATGAAATAAAAAAAATGAAAACAAAGAAAAATGAATAAAAAAATGTAAAAATATTTTTTATGTATGCAAAAAATGAAAATAAAAAATACATAAAAAATAAAAAATAAAATATTGTTTAATTTACAATATTTTGTATTCCCTAGTCGCACAGACCCCGCTCCAGATAGACTCCTGCTACTACGTTTCCTGCTAGCCTTTGCATTTAGAGTTCGATTAAAATTGTATCTAAATTTAGGTGTGAAAACAATTTCCAAAACCAAAAACTAAATAAAAAACCAAACATTCGCAATACATACAGACTTACAGACATACAGACATACAAACATACATACATACATACATACATATACTATATACATGCAAATCAGAATGGACAAGCTGAGCAGAAGCAACATAGGTCCTGGCACTGGCCGCCAACGTCGAGCCGCCGCAGCGCCGCTCAGGAAGGCCAATGCCAAGGCCAAGCCGCTGGAGCTGCTCGTGGTTGGCCAGCAGCTGACCATGCGACCCATGTTCCGGCACACAGCCAAGCCAATGGCAGTCGGAGCAGGAGCAGGAGCAGGAGCAGGAGCCGTAGCATGTGCCACGTCCCAAAGTGATGCAGCTGTCGCCGGCGCAGAGCAGCTCCTGGCGCATGGCGACTTTATGTACATCTACAAATCATATCCCTTCGAGCTGTGGCTAGACATGCCGCAGGAGTCGCCGCCGCTGCAGCTGCTGCAGCTGCAACAGAAGCAGCCGCAGCAGGAGCAGCAGCAGCAACAGGAGCAGCAGCCGCAGGAGCAGCAGGAGCCGCAGCAACTGCGCATTGTCCAGCAGATACTCGACGCCCGCTTCCTGGCCGAACTCTTCGACGAGCTACTCCTCTGTGCTGAGTGATCCTTGTTCATTTTTCTCCCTCTTTTGTATACACTCTAGTTTGCATATTATGTAAAGCTCTTCATTCCTAGTGTGAATAATACTAAATAATACTAAATTTAGAATACCCTACTCTGAAGTCTAAATATGTATGGGGTATGTATGTAGGATATGTACATATATAGGATATACATATATACATATCTATATATATATTCGAAAATTACTGGCTTAGACTTGAGACTCCGTTGAGTATCGAGGTCTGAAGTCTAAGCTTGATCGAAAGTTCGAAAATGATTTAAAATGGCTTAAACTTCAGACCTCGATCCTCAACGGAGTCTGAAGTCTAAGCCAGTAATTTTCGAATATATATATGTATGTGTATATATTTATATTTTATCGGAAGTCCAATCCAGTCATTTTCGAATTTTCGATCTTCGAAAACTATAGCTTTACAAACCGACTTGCACCATACCTCTTCAATCTATTTCGAAATAAAATTGAGAAAGCTGTTTTAGATCGACTTCGAATCCATTTTCGAAATAATTTCGAATATCCACAATCGAAAAGCCAATAAAAAAATTGTCAATATGAATGGATTTCATTCGAAGAGTGTTTCGAAAAGTTGTATACAGGCATTGCCAGTCCAAAAATTAGATTCGATCTCGAACTAAAACAGTTTTATGGTCGAAATGCAGTCAAGGACCTTCGAAAAGTGTTTTAGAGTTAACTATATCTATATCAACGTCTAAATACCATAACTTTTCTAATTCACAGATTACATTCTTTATATAAAATTTAACAAAATTGTATCGATTCGATATCGAATTCATAACGAACTATCCCATTTTAAATTTGATTCAAGTGACAGTTTTTCGAACTACTCTTAAATATCTAATATGGAAGAGTTCATACCAAATTTTCACCTACAGCACTTCGGTTCGAAAACTGTTTAAAACTTTCAGCAGCCAACACTTGAACAATGCTAACTAATCTTCGAATTATACCAGAAGTATTAGTTGAATATCGATAATAATCTACAATAATCTTTGAGCTTTATGTTGGAACTTTTCGAACTAGTTTCAAATATCTATTATAGAAATGTCAATACAAATAAGCTGAGCAGTTTTATTCGAATATTAGAATAGCTTTAACTTGAGCAACTGTTGTTCGTTTTTCAGAATATATAAAATGTTTGAACTCTTTTCGTTTTATTTGAATTTTATTCCTCAATTCGAATGAAATGGAATATTTGCTGAATGCAAATTTGTATAGCCTGCTTTAAGGGGCAAAGGAAAGTAAGCTGGAAAAAGAGTGTGAGTGTATATATATCTACATGTATGTGTGTGTGGATCGTATGTATATATATATGTTATTAAAAGAAAACGCTTTGCTTTCAGAATTGTACTTTCAAATTCCTTATATTTATTTGCTTGCTCAGCTTACAAAAAAAAAAAAAAAATCAAATAAAATCGAACTTTAACAAACGATTTTCTTTTCTTTTTTTTATTTTATTTTATCTAGAAACTAAGGAGCTGGATTTTCGTATGTGTGTGTGTGTGTGAGTTACAGGTGTGTGCAGATAGTGTGGCGGAATGGAGGGCTGCAGAGATGCCAGCTGTACATGCTAAAGTCTATGTATCTGGCCTCTGAATAGATGTATATATATATATATATGTATATATAGACATTCGTATACATATATATATGTATTTATACATCAAATGAATGTGAATGTATATATATATATAGAATCAGGTGTGTCATATGTATATCAATCAAAACATAGATTTATATATATAGATATATATATATATATATATATATATGTATCCCAGTAATATACAAGGCGTGTGTCTTTTGTATAGGGTATGTGTGTGTCTGTGTGTGTGTGTGATTAGCTAAAGCTATGCCTAATTATGATATACACTTATTCAACTGAACATTAACAAACTTCTCTCGTTTTGTCATGGATTAACTACATTAATTAATGGAGGTTTTTCTTAACCAACTCCGATTCCTATTCCGACTCCGACTTCTGATTTATATATAAATATATATATATTTATGCATGTGTGTGTGTGTGTGTGTGTGTTTAGCCATTACATTTTGGCGGTCTTTCATAATTATAGCTAGTTTTTGGTATCGGCTTTTGTAATATTCTCCGGCTCCTGGAGCTGGACCTCGACCTGGTCCTGGTCCTGGTCCTGGTCCTGGTGCTGGTCCAGTTCCTGCTGCAATTTCCTTAGCTGATCCAGCTTCAAGTCCACATCCACCTCGCTAGATGGCGTCTGTGTTGTCGCCTCGCTCATCATGGCCGGATTCAGTGAGGCTTTGCTATTCTCGCGCTGCATCGATCTGTCGCGCTTGTGCTTCGACTTCTGGCGACGCTTATGGTCCTTCTCCAGTTTGTCCATAATTTGCAGCTTATCCTTTGCCTTGATGTTCAATGGCAAATGCATTAGATTCCCCTGGCTGGATGTGGGGGTCGATGGATGTTTTTTGTTTGGCGTCGGCGGCGTCGATTGCGTCGACTTGTCCACCTTGCGCTCCAGCTCCAGATCGATCTCCACATCCGAGTCCAGTTCAGTCTCTGAGAAGGATAACGAGTTGCCAGCGCGCGGCACCTGGATGCGATGGCGATCCTGAAGAAGAAACAGGAATGAATATGAGGAGAGTATACGGAATGGAGAGAGTATCCGGAATGGGCTATTCCATACCATATTGAGAGTCGTTGGCTCCGAGATGTACCCATCGAAGTCCTCATCCTCGCTAAATATATCAACCGCATTTAAGGCATACGTCTCCGGCAGCTTGCAGACGATCTGCGCCAGGTCAATGAATGTGTATTCGTTGAGGGAGGCGTGGTTGCCACGCTTTGGCGGCTCCTTGTTGAACCACTGATTGAAGCGGCCCAGGCGACCCGCCTTGGCCATATTATCAAAGTAGTTCTTGCCAAAGACGTAGCCCACGTCGCGTATCTCATCGAAGCTGCCAAAGGCGAGTGTCTTATACTTATCAATGGGCGGACGAATATACTCGCAATAGTTCGAGTTTTTCACTTCCTGTTCGAGAGAGAGAGAGAGAGAGAGAGAGAGAGAGAGGGGGGCCCAAGAGAGATTAGTCTAATTTATATATATCTTATACGATGTCACACCTCTAGCTGTCGCACGCAGGACACGTAGGCCAGACGGGATTGTATGTCCGGCAGATCGGGCACCTTGACGGGCGATGTGAATGGATTCCACTTCTTATAGAGCAGCCACCAGCCGCTCAGATCGTCGCCGTAGTTGGTCAGATCCGTATCGTCCTGGGAGCCCACGTCGATGGCAATGATGTGCGCGGCGCCCAGATTGTGCATAACATCGGCTACGTCGTCGTCGTCGTTGTTGTTGTTAACATACAAATGTTAAATGAGTGTATAAATGTTAGCAGAGAATGTTAAAGTGTGTTGGGGGAGGTAGAGAGCTAACACGCTTGTGTGGTGGGTCCGAGTGGGACGCAGAGTGTTGGATTCTGTTAATGTAACAGTGGGCGACAATATTACTGTTAACAGCAGTGTCACTGTCACTGTTACTGTTAAGTGATTACCTGGCACATTGTTCGTATAACATCCATCGAGCAGCAGGTGCCCGTCGCGATAATCACAGAAGGGCGGAAAGACGCCGGCAATGGACATGCTGGCACGGCAATAACGCCACAGATGACCTGATCAGCACACGCACACATACAAGCACACAGAATGGACAATGTGTGTGAGTGTGTGGTGATGGGAGTAAGTGAGAGTGTGACGCACACACACACGCACACAGACACACATATACATGTGCAAATGCATATTCGTGTGTTGAGTTTGGTTTTGGTTCATGTGTGTGCGGGTGTAGGTAAAAAGAGAAGAGAGGAAGAGAGAGAGAGAGAAAAAGAGTACACAATTTTATTGCCGTCGTTGCTGGGTGAATGTCTCTGTGTATGTATGTATGTGTCTGTGTAAGTATGGGTGTTTGTGTGCGCAAACGAAATAACGGTTTTATGCATATTTACTGTGGCACTAAACTACGGATCAAAAAGGTTGCCAAGGTGAGTGTTTCTCAGTGTGTGTGTGAGTGTACAGCAGCAAAAGTACATCAAATAAATCACATACAAATACAAAAATACACAACTCAAAATCTCCAACAGCAACTAAATGTGTCTGCTTCAAAATACAAACGAAATCATAAATACATACAGTGGTTCACAGCTTATTTCAACCAGCACTTTAAAAAAAGTTTGTTGGGCTATCAAATCTAAACTATTGGCAATATCCAAAAAATTTAAACGCAGGTTGTTAGTGTGATGTTTTAAATATTACAAAATCAATTCATTTGCTTTTTAAATATTTTTTCATTATTTAATAATGTTTAAAAACTAAAAAATGAGACCAAGACAGTTCCACAGCTTATTTCAACCACAAACTTTGAAGCTGATGAAAGACCCGTTATTTTGCAATGCAACGGTAGATTCTTGTTCTATGCTTTATACACTGATTTTGCAATGTGATGAAATAAGTTTGTGCTGAATTTTGAAAGCAAAACTTGCAGAAAATTTAATTTAGCAAAATGGGACCACGTACACCTATTGAACAGCAGGAACTTGTTCTGAAACACTATAAAAATGGCCATTCCCGTAGAAAAATTGTTGATATGGTTGGACTGAGTGATTCTACAGTTCAAAGCATCATATACCGTTTTGTTCATGAAAATAGAACCCACAATAAAGGTAGAAATGCTCTAAACAAAATTTTTAATCCCAGGGACGAACGCTATATTGTAACAAAAAACCGGGATAACCCAAGGCTATCTGCTAGACAAGTAGCCAATGATGTTAAGGAGGAGTTGGGCAAGTCATGCCACCCAGAAACTATTCGCCGTGTGCTTCGGGAACATGACTTTAATGGTAGAGTACCACGCAAGAAGCCTTTTATAAGCGACAAAAACAAAAAGTGTCGCTTAAAATTTGCACATGAGCACTTGCACAAGGACATTGGATTCTGGAACACAGTTTTACTTTGTGATGAGTCAAAATTTAATTTGTTTGGGTCGGATGGGCCCTCATATGTGTGGCGTAGGCCTAACACAGAGCTTGACGTAAAAAATTTGAGGGCTACTGTAAAGCATGACGGAGGCAGCGTTATGGTTTGGGCCTGTATGTCAGCAGCCGGGGTTGGGAACTTGGAGTTCATCGAGACTACGATGGATAAACTTAAATATTTAGATGTTTTTAAGTCAAATTTAATCCGAAGTGCTCAGAAACTAGGCATAAAGGAGGGCTTCAGGTTTTACCAAGATAATGACCCGAAACACACTGCGGGAATTGTCCAGACTTGGCTGATCTGGAAATGTCCGCACGTTATGAAACCACCAGCCCAATCACCAGATGTAAATGTAATCGAAAATTTGTGGTCGATTTTGGAAACAAACATTCGCAAACACAAAATTTCAAACAAATCGTACCTAAAAACTGCATTGGTTGAGGAATGGGAAAAAATTACTCCAGAAGTCACTAAAAAGTTGGTGGAATCTATCCCAAAAAGGCTTAAAATGATAGTTAGCCAAAAGGGTGGTCACACCAAGTATTAATTTTTTGTTATTTTAAGTTTTTATAATGTTAAATAATGTTATTTCATAAGTGGTTGAAATAAGCTGTGGAACTGTCTTGGTCTCATTTTTTAGTTTTTAAACAATATTAAATAATGAAAAAATATTTAAAAAATAAATGAATTGATTTTGTAATATTTAAAACATCACACTAACAACCTGCGTTTAAATTTTTTGGATATTGCCAATAGTTTAGATTTTATAGCCCAACAAACTTTTTTTAAAGTGCTGGTTGAAATAAGCTGTGAACCACTGTATGTATATAATACGTGTCTGTACGTGGTCATGTATGTGTGTGTGTGCGCGTGAAACGTAAACAAATAATTGCAACTAATTCCGTGTGTCAAGAGTCTAAGTGTGTGTGTGTCTCTGTGTGTGTGTGGTGTGTGGGAACAAAATTAAAATGTCCAATTGGAAGTACGTTTCGGCGTTGCCAGCAGTTGACAGCGTTGCCAGCCTAATGGAAATTATTATTGTGCGCGCAGGCAATCAGGGAAATCGTTGGGCGGGCAGGTAGACAGCGGAAAGGGAGAACAAGAAGTATGCAATGCAATAAAGAGAGTAGAGTTACAGTTACAGTTTTACAGTCGCATTGACAAATAATCCAACACTCTGCGCTCTCTCTTTCTCTCTGTGCCACCAATAGCTCTAAATTGAAAATTGATATTGAAAGAATAGATTATATCGCATGTGTTTCAATTTTGTTGTTTTTTTTTTTTTTAGTTGCTAATTGCTATTTACCTGGCAAATTATTTACATAGCCGCCATCCAGCAGAAGATGTCCATCTTGTGGATCGCATAGGGGCGGCATATAGCCGCTGAGTGACATTGAGGAGCGCACATAGCGCCACAGAGATCCTGCGACAGTTTGTTTTTGGCAAGTGAGCGAGCATGTATATGTGTGAGTGTGTTTGTGTGTATTTGTGATTGCATGTGAGTTTATTTGTGTGTGTGGGTGAATGTGTAAAAAGAGAAATAAAGAGAGAGAGAGAGAGAGAGAGAGAGAGCAAACAGCTTTGAGTTTGAGCTTCTTTTGTGTGAGCGAACGAGAGAATATTATTGACCAATCACAATTCGTTAATTAATGAAGGCGCGATTTTGTTTTTGTTTTTGTTTTCGCTTGGCAGCAGGTTAGTTTCTAGCTAAGACACAAACACGTACGCACAAAGAGGACAGCGGAATGAGAGAAAAAAAAGAACACAAGAGCAGCATAGTTGACAACAGACAATCCAACAACATTGAGCATGAATTATAAATGAATGAAATAATAAAACAAATTTTTGTAAATTATTTATTTTCCATACTAAAATATACCAAGTCAAAATGTCTGCCACCAGCGCCTTTTACGGCAGCTAAATAAAATGCCGTTGTTTTTTTCATCGCTACAATTATAACGGGAACAACAGCAACATGAATTACATGGAGCGCTCAACGCAGGTATCAAAAGAGCCGCCACTAGATGGCGCCACACCGAAAGAGTCAAATACATATGCATGTATGTATGTAAGTCGCTCTCACATTGGATTCTGCGTTAACGTCTCTCAGTTTGTTCATCGATGTTTGTATGTATTCGTGCATGTGTCTATGTATGTATGTATATTTTTGTGTGTTCGTGTTCGTTCTACAAGCTACATAAAAAAAGAGTCAAAACACCAAAAAGCGTATACAAAATAAACCAAAGAAGCATTAAGCACCCAAAAAGAAAACATATACATATATGTAGGTATATATATATATATGTATGTACATAGTAAATATAAAGAGAGTACGAAACGCAAGCTAATCTACACGAGCAGCAGTAATGAGTAAATGAGTAAATGAGACAGCAACAGCAGCCAATGGACTAACTCACCGTTGGTGTGAATGCGATGGCAACTGGCAGTTATGTCAGTGGTGAGCGTGAAGTAGGGTATCCAGAGATCCTCAATGCTCACATCGCCAAAGGTATCGTGTATGGTCTTATTGAATTCACGGCCCGAGAACATCGATGTTATAGGGTATGTGAGGTCGAGCAGTTGAAGGAACCATTTTGTCATTTTCTGTAAATTAACGAATTTTGTTAGATTATAGTTTATATATATGTGATATATATACACCACTTAGAGCCAACATACTTTTGACCATTCGCGCGCCTTCTGCGTAACGGTTGTTATATTACGCTCCGAACACCAGAGGGCGCCCATCAAAGCGCCAATGCTGACGCCACCCACCATATCAATGGGTATGCCCGCCTCCTGTATGGCCTTCAGCATGCCAATGTGGGCAGCACCGCGCGCACCTCCCCCGCCCAGGACCAAGCCAATCGAATTGCCCGTTAGCCAGCGAGCCAGACGAGAGAAATCGGAATGCATATTCGGCTCTGAGAGCAGTACGCGGCTATACAGATCATTCTAAGCGAAAGAGAGAGAGAAAAGGATTAAACGGAATGGAACGAAATGGAAATGGAACAGAATGGAAATGGAACATTGCCTACTCACAATGCGATATTGGCTCTTGCGCGTAAAGATGCGTTTGACGCAGAGCACATGATGATGCTTGGTCACCCAGGGACGTGCATTGAGCCAGCTGAGCGTGTTCGCTGGCCTGGCATTCGTCGTCTCCGGATAGAGCAGGACCAGCTCCTTTTGTGTGCGCATCGCCAGCTTATCGATTTCTCGCTCGAATTTGCCAACCATGTGAGAACGTTCGCCCAGGCCAACAATTAGCACCACGTCCGCCTGACGCATGCAACGCTGGGTCCAAGGACTCAGCGAACTGTCGCACTGATAGAGCGTGATTATGTTGCGATCCTCCTGCTGGGCGAGCCATGAGGTCAGACGGTATTCGTTGGCCGCCTCGAATATATTGTTGCCCAGCTGCTTGCGCACCACCTCCGATGTGAGGCGCAGCACAGGACCTGTCGAGGAGAGGAATAGGATTAAAAACTATTTTAGGGAAATTTAAAGACGGAAATGAGCTGGAAAAAACCAGCTGCTAGGGAGGAATGGGTGTGTTTCTTCAGAAATTATACTAGATTGTAAATATCCTTTAAAAAAGACCTAAAGCGAATCTTTTTCCGAAGGATCCCATCCGAAGGATCTCTACGATCATCACTCATTACGATTGTATCCACATTCCTATATCCACATATCCAGTCAAAATCTCTTTCGACGAATTCCATTTATGGAGAACTTACCAATGGCACAGAGTGAATGATATAGCTCGTAGGTGAAGGGTGTGATCGGCACATCGTCTGTGATGGGAACGAGCGCCACTGTTGAATATTTGTGCGTTACGGGATTCGCTTCGACGGGCGCACCGGACGCATTGGCGCCGCGTGTCTGCATCGAGCCAAGGAATCGATGGCTAAGGAAACTGATCAGTCGAGTGACCACAATCGGATATCGCAATTTGATGGCATTGAACAGACCCTCCGGCAATTTGGCCAGCTCGGAATCACGTACGGCCATCACTGTTGTGGTGCGCGACGTTTCGGTTATCATTTCGACAATGCCAACCAGATCGCCTTTGCCGTATTCGCCGATGATCTCCTTCTTGCCACCCGGATGCGTGATGACCGAACGCATGCGTCCGCTTAGCACGATATAGGTGCTATCGCTGCTCTCGTCCTGCCGATAGACGGCACGTCCCGACTCCAGAAATATCCAATCCAGAGCGTAATCACACTGACGCACCAAAGGCGACAGGCGGCGCACCACGCCGTTGCCCAAGTCGAGAACAATGCGTGGACGTTGACGCATTATTCTGCCAGTGTTGGAAAACGTACAAAATATGTTAATAAAGAGAACCAATCGAAGGAGTTGAACCAACTCGTGACCATTTCAAGAACTACGTCGCATACTCACTGATAGATAGCAGCACGCCGTATATATGCAATACGGCAATTACTGCGCGCCTTGATGGTATAGGCACTCGCCTCGCCGGTGAGCATGGCCAGGCCGCCAACGATTTCGCCTGGATGCACGAAATGGATGAGCATATCGTTTTTGCTGTCCTGCTTGGCGGCACGCGTAGCGTCCGCATTGCTCTGGTAGACGGCCAGGGTGCCGGTCATCACATACCAAATGCACACATCCTCGGCATTGCCCTCAGTGATGAGCGTCACGTTTGGCTCCATTTCGCGAACCTCAACGAACGGCTCAATGATGCCCTTATCCTCCTCGCTCAGGCCGAGCTCACGGCGCAAACTGTCGACGGCCGAGGACTGGACGAGGCGCTGATCGATGTTGGTGATGGTCACATTGGCATTGCCAGTGCCATCCGGCGACTCACCACCGCTGCCTGTGGGCGTATAGGTTCCGGAGCTGTGGCGCGTTGTTGCATTGACCGAGACGCCGCTCGATTGCTGCTGCTGATGATGGTACAGATCTATGTAGGGTGCATCGCCGTGCACCTCGGCGAAGAGCATGCCGCTGGTATTGCGATTGGGATCAGGATCCGAGAGTGTGTGCTCCTCGCGTGACATACGCCCGACTGGCGATGTAACTGGACGCGAGGCCATCGCACGGGATGCCTGCGAAGCCTGAGACAGCACCGTTCCAGGCGCCGAGACGGGCATCGGGACGCTGCCCTTGACGCGCATATGATTCTGGACGAGCTCCGCATTGAGGCCCAAGTAGTTGCGCAGCGCCGTGAAGAGCACACGCTGCAGACGTATCATTATCACCTGTATCACACGTATCATCACATCCGGATTTTCATTGAACACCTCCTCGAATGCCTGTTGAATGCGATAGGAAATATTCTAATAAGTCAAGGATCAAGTCTATAGGCTTAATATACACCATGCTGAATATTTACAGGGTATTTGTAAGAAATTATTTGTCATTTTGAAATAAACTTTTTAACCTATATATACCCTGTACTTGACATTTACAGGGTATATGCCAGGTCCACAATAGTTGCTGTACATACAATGTACTGCACATCTATAGGGTATCTCCTAATTAGGATAATTGATTCCTGCCTTCTGTTCAGTTCAGTTCCTCGTTAGTTAATTGATTGGCATACCCGATACTCAACTTGTACAGGGTATCTTCGAGTTATACTGTTTTAACTAAAATCAATTACTGCTCTCTCTCTCTCTCTCCTCTCATTCTCTCCCTCCTTCACTTATTCTCTGTGTATTTATATTTCCGACTAAATCTCCCTCCCTTACTCTCCCTACCCCCGTATCTTTTCCTTTCTCTCACTATTGATTTCTCTTTCTCCCTCTTCTATTTTCATCTTTCTTTCGATTTTTCTTACTCTCTCCTTATCCCTTTCTCTTTCTCTTTCTCTCTCCTTCTCCTTTTCTCTTTTTCTATCCTCTCTCTCTCTCTATTATCTCTCTCTATCCTCTCTCGATCCTTCTCTATCCATTGTCTCTCTCTTTCCTCTCCCTATATTACCTCTCTCAATCCTCTCTCTATATTATCTCTCTCTATCTTATCTCTATGTTATCTCCATATCCTCTCTCTATATTACCTCTCTCTATATTATCTCTCTATCCTCTCTCTATATTATCTCTCTCTCTCTCTATCATCACTCTCGCTCTCTCTCTCTCTCTCTCTCTCTCTATTCTCCTCTGTCTGCACTCTCTCTATCCTTTGTCCTTTAACAACACTGGTCATCTTGACAGTTGATCAACTCACCTGCATAGGCAAACGAATGACAACCGACTTCTCCATGGCTTTGGCGGTAACCGTCTTGTAGTAGCTGGAGTTACCAGACAGCACATCGATGAAGCTAAGCAGCGATGTCACCGATTCACCCTTGCGCACCGTTTTCAACGAGAGAGTGCTGCCATCGGCATTGCAAATGTAGACATTGATCATGCCCGACTGAACGATATAGACGCTGTCATCTGGATCGGTGATCTTGAACAGATAATCGCCGGCCATTAGCTGGAGCAGCTGGGTGTGCTTGCAGAGCTTCAAGAAGATCGGCTTCTCGAAGTGGCCAAAGATGCGAATACTTTGGAGCATATAGAGTGCATCCGGTGGCACACGATCGCTGCCATCGATGGTCTCCTCAAGATACTCAGCCGGCGGTTCCACAGTCTTCATTTCGAGCGGACGATTCTCGCGCTGCAGCTGAAGGATGCGACGAGCAAAGCGCATCACCGCACGACGCTTATATCCCTTGCCGCTGCTGTACATCTGACCGCTGACGTTCTTCATTTTGCGCAGCATACGGCGGCCATAGAAGAGCATTTTGTCGCGTTTGCGAAAACGCAGGCCGCGATGATCGCCGCCAGAGGCGGCGCTGAGGGCGCTCAACGTACGAGCGCTTTCATTGCGCAGGCGCACCGAGGCCAAGCGCTTGAAGTAGAGGAACCAGGCGATAAACAATAGTCCGATAACCAGCAGCGCGCCATACCAGTATGTCTGCGGGCGGATATCGATAACAAAATAAAATAAAACAAATAAATACAAATACGAAAGCGATAAACAAGCAATAGAAACAATAAAGCAATTAAGCTGTCGGCTGCACCGACATTTGAATGGCCTTGCATATATGTATGTATGTATGTAATAAGCTAGAGATCAACTAGCATTTATTTAGATGCACATATATACATAAATATACATATACATACTTACATACATACACACATATGCATATTATGCACATAACCATAATAAGTCTTTGCATTAGCATACGATTGTGTGTAGCGCATTAGAAATTTCTGCTCGCCTGTCAATTTGTATGCAAAACAAACCGTTATGCCTGCTTCTTCTTCGTTCTTCATTCTTCCTATGCGCGAGCACACTGAACTATACCATTCACTCACTCACTCTCGCATGCGCATTGTCGCGCTCTCATTCTTCTTATGCTCTCCCTCTTTTGCCAATTGAGCAGATTTTTGCATACACAGTCTCGGACGCGTCGACGGCGCTGTTAATATTGACGCGTCGCTGCCAACACTTGTTGTTGTTGCCGTTGTTGTTGTTGCCGTTGTTGTTGTTGCCGTAGTTGTTGCTGTTGTTGGACTCTCTGCCTCTTCCGCATTTGAATTGCATTTTCTTTGCTTTTGACATTCGCTGTCGCTGCATTTGCGTTTGCTATTGTTGTTATTCTTCGTTTATGATTTATTTCTGTAACAGGTTTCAGTATATGCGGCAAAAATAAAATCAAAACAACTTTGGTGGCAGCAGCGCGTCGCTGCAGCGTCGCAGCGAACGTCAAAGTGAAAAAAGGCGCAATGCAAAAACAAAGAACGATTGATATTGTCTTATTTCCAGTTAATTTGAAATCGCTCCGGCGTCGTTACGATAACAACGTTTTCTGTTTAACTCTCAATACTCAGTATGACCGTGCAACAAACATATGTGTGTGTGTGTGTGTGTGTGTGTGTGTGTGTGTGTGTGTTTGTGTGTGTGTGTGTGTACTTAAGTATTCGCACGCACCTGCGATGAGTTCTATTATTGTACGTACATACATACATATACATACGCACACACACACACACACAATACATACGTACATGTGAACTTGTACCCATTAAAAATAGATTATAAAGAGGGTGTATACGCGCGTCAAGGAAATGTCTGTAACAGGCGGAAATAGCACAGCTTCTATTACATATACACAGACATAAAAAAAAACAACACTAACGAAAAAATATATATATATATATATTTATAGAATGCGCAGATCGAATGTACTTAGACATATTGTATATACATATAATATACATGAACTAAATATTTACATAATATATAAACTTGCGCCTGGTACAGGGTAGCGCCTGGTCGGGCAACCTGAACTTGAGCGTCTCCTTTATGTCTTAGATCGACGCTTGGCAACAAGTCACAAGACAAGGCTCTCAATTGATTCGGCCCCAAGGGGTTAATTGAATTATAGCAAACTGATTTGGCTATCATATATAATTTGTTTTCTTTTTTTGGTGGGGGTGGGTGCGTCGCTGCTGCACGTGCGTAGCTATTTTTATTTGCTTCAGCCAACTAAATCCAATTGGCACTGCCATTGGCTGTCTAATCAGCGTAATCAGTTATAGCTGATGCGCTTTCGGGGTCACGCTTTAAGCTATTATCACTACTCTGCTCAACGATAAGACAAATACACACACATACACATATAAATACATGTATGTATGTATGTACATATGTATTTATGCATGATTGTATCTTTAAGCATGTTTATATAAGTTAGCAGCTTTTGTCTGCGAATCAAAACACGGTGACCGAACGTTATGTTGACGGAAGTGTGCGCAAAGCGAAATGCCAAACGCACACACACACACACGCACGCACACGTACGTATGTATGCATGTATGTAGTTTGCGCGTGTGAGTTAGCATAAAAGAGATGAAAATCAGACAAGCCGAACAAACGTAACAATAACAGCTGCTTCTGCTGCTGCCGCTGTTCTCTGATCAACGATCAACGCTTATCGCGCTGAGCAGAGTCACCAGCCACTTGCATGTTATCCTGCTTTAACTGACAGAACAGAACTTTGCACACACACACACACACACTTGCTCACACTCACATGACTCACGACGAGCCCCTCTCAAAACAAAGAAAGCGCAAACAGTGCACGCTTGTGCACGTATGCGTGCGAGTGTGTGTGTGTGTGTGTGTGCATGTGCATATATGTATGTACATACATATGTGCGTGTACTTAACATTGACACTTGGGCTGTGCTTAACATTAACATTGATTGGCTGGGAAACTTACCGTTGTGGCGATTTGTTTGGAGACATACTGAGACCAGGCATCCGAGAATAATGTGTTGTAACAGCCGTTAACGCTCGCACGGAGCAATTCCAGGACATCCATTTGGTTGGCGTATGTGTGTCCTGCACATACGTCCTTGGTTGTTTGATTAATTGATTGCTGTTTACGATTTACTGTTGTTGTTGTTGTTGTTGTTGTTATATTGTTGCTCCGTTGTTTCGCTGCTGTTTGTATTCACACGCCCGCCTCGACGTGCTCTATGTAAAAATGTTTGTAGTTGTCTTATATCAAAGGCGGAACTACTATGTTGTGATTTTGTTGTTCTTCTTCTCGTGTGTGTGTGTGTGAGTGAGTGCAAGTGTGTGTGCTTGCTTTTTTTTCCTTCTTTCTGTTGCTGGCGTTTTGTTTTTGTTTGAGCACGCGCTACACTCTACACCCCCGCCAAATCGCAGCTGTGCGAGCGAAAGAGAGCGCGTGAGACAGCAAGCGAGGGCAGCAAAGAACTATTTGTTATTACTGTTCTTGTTGGCTTTGGGTTTAGTTTTAGTTTTAGTTGTCCTCGTTGTTATTGTTGTTGTTGTTGTTGTCTTAGTGTCAGATTTGTTTAGTGTTGGCTAAAAGGGTTTGAGTATTGGCTAGAGACAACCAACCCCCTCCCCGTCAGCCGATTTGAGCGTTTCTTGTGCAATTTGTTGTTGTTGTTGTTGTTGTTCTTCTTCCTCTTCTTTACTTAGTTTTTTTCTTTCTTTTTCTTAATTGTTTTTTATTTTTCTCGTTTGCTTTGCAGCAGTTTTGCAATTGTTTTGCTGTTTAATTACTTCGTCCGTAAGGGAAACAAAAAAAATTATAAAATAATAATAAAACTTGAGAGGAAAAAAAAACAAATGTTCTCCAATAGGGCCAAAGATTGTTTGGCGCTGGTCGGGTCTGCGGGCGGAATCAATTTGCTTGTTGAATGAAACGGGTGGAAAACGTCGCGTGTACTTAAAATACTTAATGTCGTTGCACACGGGCAGCACACAATTTTCACGGCAACAAAAAAAACAGGTGAAATAAAAGTGCTGCTCTCGGACTTAAATTTAAATTAACTGAGCATTATTTCGTTTCGTGTTTGATTCGCGTTGTTCTGACTGTGGCTCTGGCTCTGCGACCAAGCTGTCAACTTGACTGCCTGCTGAGACGTCAGCTGTTCCGTGTGTGTGTGTGTGTGTGTGTGTGTGCGTGTGTGTGGCCACTGTGAACGGGGCGCCAGGGCTGCCAACTGGTGTGACAAAATCGCTGGCCATTTGACAGCGCACTGTTACGCCAATGTTTCGAACCCAATAACAGTTGACGGAACAGCTGTTCCGCGGCCATTTCTTTGAACACTCTATAATTTGCTTCATTTCGATTTTAGCACTTATGGTTGTTTTTGTCTTGTGTGGTGTGTTTGGCGTGCCAAACATAATTTGCGGCTCATAATTGACTTGTTTAAAATTGCAGAAAATCACGAGGCATGCAATGCAGAAATATATATATATTTGTTAAACTAAAAATGCTGGCCAAAGAGAAATATGCAACTGATTAGCAATTACATATGTATGTACATCTGTATATATGTATGTGTGTATGTGTGTATGTACATCTGGTACAGTCATTATTAATATTAATGGATTGTGTGTTCAAGGATTTGGTACGTTTGCTTCTTGCCTTTTTGCAGTGACGGTGAAATCGGCTGCTGAAACTAGCAGACCAAAATTGTTTCTCATTTTGTTTCTTTTGCTTGTTTCTTTTTATTTTTTTGCACACGAGAAGCACTTAAGATGATGGCGAATGCAGCCAGATTGAAGATGCATGCGCGCATTTAAAAAATTAACAGAGCATGGCGACAGTCGGGCTGGCTTGCCACACCAAGCATGCAGCCCAGTCGGTTGCAGTTGGCCAGTTAGTTAGTTAGTTAGTTATTTAGTTAGTTAGTTGGCTGGCATTAGCATTGCCTTGTGTGAATATGGATGGATGCATGGATAGCTGTAAATCAAATTGCGTGGCGGCTGCTGATTTAGCGGTAATTCGTCAAGTTCAAGTTATGCGCATTTCCTTTGCCCATTTACCGTTACATTTGTATTTTTTTCAAACCCAACAACAGTCCTCTAACAGCACTTTCGCCGAGTTGGCACGACTTGAGTGCAGACCCACTGTTAAATAACATTTTTGGCAAATTTAACATTGCTCGCAAGTCTCAACTGCGATATTAACAGTCTCAGTTGAGCTCCAAAAACTAATTGGATTTTATTCTAACTAAAATTATTGCGCTTTACATTTAAAGTCGTTAGCTTTCAGTTGCTTACTCATTTGGTAATTTCTGTGGCTTCAGCTTATGTTAACGCTGCTCACAATAGCGTTAACAGCATCGGCGAGCTAACAGCGCACTAACAGACATGCTGGATTTAAATTGTATATGGCTCTGCAACGGGTTTCCATTCCAATTCGAGAGCAGGTCGTGAGCGGTTGTGTTCTTCATCCGAATCTTGTGGTCCTATTGTGCGCGCATGCGTCTATCAGCCAATTTGAAATCGTGAAAAATCCTTTTGCCATACCAAACATACACACACATATACACATACACACGCATACGAACGTGAATAGGCGCCAGCAAACAAAAGCATCAAGCGGCATTTAACGCAAAAATATACATACCTGAGCTGCAGCAATAAACAAACCAATAAAAGCGAAACAAATACATTTCGATAATTGTTGCCTGTGATTTGTTTACGTACATCTTTTTTTTCTGATTTTTTATTGTGAGTGTATTTGAACTAAGACCAAAGTTACTTTGCTCGTCTACCTAACGAAATTCGAATTGGAAGTGAAGGGTGCAACAGACTGACACCCACACTTACACACATACACACACACACATACATATTCACTTAAACACATACACATTCGCATTCACACAAACACGTACAGGCAAACGCACTCACACAGCGGCAGGCGAAGGCGTAGTAGAAACACCGGCAAAAGCAGAGGAGCGCAAATAGAAAACGGCGAGAAGCAACGGCGACTAAAACTAAAGCAACCCAACGGCGTGAAGAGACAGACAAAGAAAGATAGACAGTGAGGAGAGAGCGAGCGAGCGAGCAAGAGAGCGCGGGCAAAGGATAATAAGCAAAATTGCCATTTAAAACGGTAATTAAAGCAGCAGCCCCACTGTCAACAGCAGCAGCAGCAGCAGCAACCGCAACAACAACAACAATAGCGACGCCCAGTGAGCAACAAAGAAAGTAAGTGAATTCCTTTCAACGTGCCTTGCCCAAACATGGCTTCAAATGCATTCGGGCTTGCTTCTTTTTTCCACTCACACACACACACACGCACACTCATACAATCACAGATGAACACACGCACTTATTTCGCTCTCTCTCTCTTTCTCCCTCTCTCACTTGACGTGCTCCAGTTCCAAGTTTCAGCACACATCTTCACTTTAGTCGCCTCCCCACCCCACTCCAGTTCACTTGTCGCCCTCCCCTCCCCCTTGCAGCACGGCATCGCGCACCTCTTGCAAGTCATAAAATCTATGGCAAGCGACGTCACAGTCGCTCTGGCAGCTCTCTGTAAACTTTAGCTTCATTTCATAGCTTTTTATTTTTCGCTTGCCTTGTTTTACGATTTTCCTCTGCCTCCTCTGCAGCGTCCGCCTCTGCTGCTGCTGGTGCTGCTGCCGCGCTGCCTCTTTGCTGTTGGCATTGTTTTTGCTGCGCCTCGTTGTTGATTTTTCCAACCGGCTTTTGGCTAATTGCCTTGACATTGGCATTCACAGCGGCAGCCGCCTCTATTAAGCTTGCTCTCTCTCTACTCTCTTACTCTCTCTCAGTCTGTCTGTCTGTCTCTCACTCTTTTGGTGTGCCTCTCAATTTGGCTCTCTGTGGCCACGCACAATGTTGCCAGATGAATGCTGATTACCTGCAAACCTCTTCTGCCGCGACTTGTTTGCTCTCAATCAAACAGATGACCAGCAGTCAAAAGCTCGCAGACACATCACGCACCCTCTTTGACTTGTAAGACACACACACACGCACACACAGACACACATACGTATCCATACATATCAATTCGTAACTGTTTCTGTCAATCAATTTGTTGCTGATCTTGTGGCTTCTGCTACTCGCACTTTATTAACTGTTTATTGCTCTGATTCTGCTTAGCTCAAAGTTGCAGAGCTGCGCAGTTGACTTTTTTCATGCTAAAATCAAAGCCAAATTGTCTCTAGATGAAAAATTTATGTGTATGTGTGTATGTATGTATGTATCTCTGCTAAATGCATTTTCCTTTGTTCGTTGAGGGCCACAAAGGAATAAAATAAACACGAAAATTCCTGTGTGTGTGTGTGTGTGTATCTCTTGTTTCCATCTGAGCAGCCTGATGCGCTGCTGGGGCGTGTGCTGCCCGCCGTTTGCTGCTGCTGCGTTTTCGTTTCAGCTTCATTTTGCACGTGCCAACCCCCTCGAACTGCTCTGCTGGCAAATCAATAATTCTCCATCAGGATCTGCATTGAGCCGGCGGCAGCGGCAGCAGCAGCAGCAGCGCAATTAGCAATTTGTATGCCAGGCAGCAGCAGTACAGACTATAAAAGCCAGTGCCCATCCACCCCTCTCTCCCTCCCTCCCTCTCTCTCGCTCTCTCGCTTGCCCTCACCTGCCGCGCCTCGCACTGAGTCACGTTTATATATTATACCTACATACATACATACATATATACATATATATGTTGTGGCTAATGGCAACGGCAACGTCTGAGACTTGGGTTGCATTGTCAACCATTTGCGTATCAACCAGCCCGGCAATCGAATGCTTCCGTCGAGCGCCGGAAATCAGGTATACACACACACACACACACACACAGACATACGCCACTCTTTACTCCTGCTTAACGCATAGCTGGAAGCCCCTTTGTCGCGCGAGACAGTCTGTTCAAGACAATAATGTACATGCCATACAGTAAAGTCAACGCGAAATGAATCATTAGCAGCGCTACAGTAGTTGCTGCACAATTCCAATTGGAATTCAATTAAAACTTGTAATTAAAAATGTCCCAAAACAGATAACGAAATTAAATTTATTTTCGTTGATGTGCAATTAACAGAAAAGAAAAATAAATATTTGGTTTGCTCATCGAAGCAGTGCAGACTGTATGCAATACAGACACACATATGTTTCTATAACTGTGCACGTAGCGTACATGCGTGTATGTGTGTGTGTGTGTGCACGCCCTATCTCCCTCCATCAAGTGCAGCTGGCAGCAGCACAGCAAGAGCAGCCGCAGCAGCTGCTGTCCTTGAAATAAGCAAAAGCAAAAGCAAACCCCAAATGTGTGTAGATGACGACGACGCACTTTACGCATACCCGCATGCAGCATGAGGGTGTGTGTGTGTATGTGTGTGTGTGTGCGTCTGCTCTGCTTATTGCTTAATTGCATTTATTTTGGATTTAGCAATGGGCAAAAAACACGGTTTAGTCACAGCTTTTAGTTCTGTAAATAATTTAAATATGGCCGCTTACCGCAATGATGTGTAATACGTAGTTGTAATTATTTCTGCTAGGGTATTCAAAGCTGCTGTGCAGCTTATTCTATATTTGTATTTGCTTTTCCTTTTCTTTATGCTTGGTTTTTGTTTTTTTTTTTTCGACAGTTTTTGCCGCAATGCTTGACGCGACACTCTCTCGCACTCTTCCAAAGACTCTTTGTTCTGTTTGCTGAGTCACGTCTGACAGTTGTTCTTGTTGCTTTGGCTGCTGCTGTTTTTTTTTTTTTATTTCTTTTTTGCAACTCCTTTTTTTGACGTTTTCGCTTTCAACCGACCTCCACAATTGGCTTTAACTGCTTGTGATTCATTTGACGTTGACGCCGCATACAAATACAAATTCACGAAAACACACGCACACATGAGTATGTATGTACACAAATATATGATTATAGTGTACGTACGTATGTATGTATGTATGTATGTATGTATGTATACATATGCTCATATATCAATGGCCGAGTCTTTATCAATACAACACTTGCAGCGGCAGCAGTAGCAGCAGCATATCAGGCGCCTTTTTGTTTCTTTCTTTTATGCATATGCGATATTTTTGGAATGGGCGACGCGTTGTCGCCGTCTTTTCTTCCTTTTCCTTTTGCTTACAATAACAATAATTGATATGCTGTATGCAGTCTCTGCTGCTGCTGAACTCTGGGCACAGTTCAATGCACTGTAATCGCAACGTTGCCACAAGTATCAACATTTCCGTTGTGGCGTTGCCGATAAAAGCCAAAATACATTTCATTTCGTTTTGCCTGCTACGCCTTCGCCTCGCCTCCTTTTTTTATTCCATAGCAGGCAGCTTTTGATCGTGGTCGCTTTGATTTATGCGCCCGCCTTTAAGTGCCCCGTGGCCTTTAAAGTCGTCGTGATCGTCAGTTGAAGGAGGTGTCGCTGTAAATACATTTTGTGCCAGGCAAACACACACACAAATAAACACACACATACAAACGAGCAAGTGCAAGTTCAAGTTGCGGCTTGCAATTTAATAGCGAAAAAGCTGGCAACTGGTTGAGCTGGTTGTTTTTGGCTTTTGGTTATTTTCAATTTGCCGGGCGTATCGAAATATCGATACTTGTCTGCGCCTGGTGCTGCCAATCGTAGTAAATATCATGTTTTGATTTTTATAAGAGATGCCTTTCGCCTGCCCTCCCCCTCTCTCTCTCTCTCTCTAACCCGCTCTTCATCTTAACCCGCTGCTCATCATACATAGCTGTCTGCTATGTAATTTGCGGTTGTGCAAAATATTTATGCTCATTGTTTATTATATTCATTTTTCTGCGCCTATTGAAAATGCGAACAAATTATGAATGCGCCCGCTGTGGCTGCCGTCGCCTGTGGCATGCGCTTTCCCGCGCTCCGTGGCCAGCACGAGTCTCCATGTGTGTGTGTGTGTGTATGTGTGTGAGGTAGTGCGTGTGTGTGTGTGCATGTAATTGCTGCATAAATCATTTGAGCTGCTGGCCACGAGCAGCGGTAATTTCAGTGCTGCACAACAACAGTTAACTGTTTCGCTACAGATAAATGAGCATGTATATGTGTGTGGTGTGTGTTGTGAGTGGACACAGATAGTTACATTTCTATATATCATAGACAGGCCAAGAGTTATTTATGTGCGTTCAATCAACCAAACTGAACCAATCCAATCCAATTCAATCCAAGCCAAAGCCAAAGCCAAAGCCAAACTCAAGATGCTACAACAACAACAACAACAGCTGTCTCAGCGCAAAAATAAAAACCCGAAACCGTTTGTCCGCCGTTTTGGTGGCTTTCATTGATTTCTCTATTTGAAATCATTTCATTTCATTTCATTTTGTGTCGGAGCTTATTGATTTTTTGATTTTTTGATTGTTCCGAACGCAGTTTCGAGCGCATGCAGAAGCGCACAACTGTAAATGCAGATACCAAAAATAAAAGGCTTTAAAATATAGCTATTTATAGCTGTTAGCGGCATATTTGAAAGTTGCTAGAGCAAGCCGTTTAGCTAGAAATGTAGCTAAGGTCAGCTTTAGCTAGCTCTTTATGTATATAAATACAATATATAAATAAAATAAAATATGTAAAAATTAATATATACAAAAAAAAAAAAAAAAAAAAAAAAAAAAAAATACAAAAAAAATACAAAAAAAAAATAAATAAAAAAATAAATAAAATAAAAAAAGTAACAATTCGTTAAATTGATTTGATAATTAAAAAAAATCTATATTCAACCACATAAATAATTTAAATTAAATCAAAGAGACGATATTTAATATATTTCAAGTTCGAACGGCAACTTTTCGTAATTTCCACTTAGATATAATCAGCTTAATGTTTTTAGCAGCTCGTTTTTAATTTAATTTAACCGCTAGAGTTTTTTTTCGCCAGATTTCCAAAGAGTGGCAGCACTGACAGCCACCGGTTCAAGCGGTTCGCCCGTTTGCTATCATCTCTCACGCACCAAAAGTTGTTAAAATTTGAAAATGTAAACTCAATTCACAATTTACATTACAAAGGTAGCGCGAACGTTGTTCTAACGGTTCATTTTGGCAATACTCTTGCCAGCTCGCTCGCACTTGCCAGCGAGGCTGCGCTGCTGCGGTGTTTGACAGCTTTGACGTTTCCATTGAAACTTTTACTTTTCTTTTTTTCAGCTCATCTTTCAACTCTCGCAAGACAATCAATTTGTTGATTCGTCGCGTAATAATTGATTACTGCACTTGTTTTAGGCGCTTTCTAAAAAAAAGAAGAAGAAATTGAAAGAAAAAACTAAACCAAATAAAAATAAAACTAAATCCAAAAAGTAGAAAACATGTTGGAAGAGTTGTAGCTGCGCATTTGTACATAATTGTACGATTGTAATTATAAAACAATTGGAAAGGTGCTCGTGGCGAATGATTGCACAGTTTGCCGTTAATTAAGCCTTTTTTTTGTATTTTGCGTGTGTTTTTTAAGGCTTCATTTCGCCGCCACAAAAACCGCAAAATGTTTTTAAAATAACAAGCATAATCAACAACGACAACAACAACAACGAGAACGACAACAACTAAAGCAACTTAGTATTAATCGCCCACGAGAGTAGCAGCAGCAGCAGCAGCGCAGCGGCAGCGCAGCAGCAGCGCCAACAGCCGCAGCAGATGTTGCGCCTGAATCGAAAATGTTTTATATTTTACGACTGCTCTTATAATTCGCGGGCATCGCTTTTGCATTCTTGACAGCCATAAAAGTCACGATAGACACCAAAGCCGAAGAGTTAGCCTGCGAGAGGCATAAAAGAGAGGGATAAAGAGGGATAGAAGAGGAAGAGAAACCGCACCCGGCACACTGGTGCCAGGGCGGCCATTTACAATGCACGATATCCAATATTTATCTAGGCATGCATGTGTGTGTGTGTTTGTGTGTGTGTGCGTGTGTATGCCCTTGAGCACTTGTATAGCTTACGGCCAACGGTAATAAAATGTAAAATGGCGTTATATACGCTGTGCACTGAGCGAAAAATCATTTGCCACTAATTTATAAATATATGTATGTAAATAATAATAGTCGTTGAAGTTAATTTTTCAATTATGTTGGCCAGCTTGTGGTGCACAAGCTAAATCTTAATTTGGCACCAGTGTGCAATGTGCCAACGTCATTCATTGCCTGTCCTCTTTCATCGCATACCGCACCTGCACATATGTACATGTGTATGTATGTAAGTATGTGTATATATATACATACATATACAATGCAAATGCAACGCTCGGTTGCGCGCGCGCGTGCGCCTCAAGCAGCAGCAGCAGCAGCAGCAGCAACAGCCACTTGGAAGTCGGTGGCATGTCTTCGAAACGAAGACGTGGGCCACTAATATTAATGTCTGCCGGCCGCGCTGATGTCTGTATCTGTGCATCAGTCAGTGTAGCCGTCGTCTTTCTCTCTCGCTCTCTCTGCGTCACCCAGTGTATGCGTGTGTGTGTGTGTGCATATTTTTAGAACGTCTGAAGCCGAGATTTGGAGCAATTCTTTTGTTGTTGCTGCGCGCGACTTCGCCGGCGTCTGCTGCTGTACAGTAAAAATATACCGTATGCTGCAGCAGACATAAATATTTGTGCGCTGTTGTTGTTGATGGCAAGCGTATTATAAGAAATTACGACACATGCTGGCGCTGATTTAGTTTAAATTGTTTTCGTGTATGCAGATTGGAGCGCAGTGTCCGTTGGCCATTCTAATGGCACAGTGGCAACGCTGGCCAGCTTTCCTATTCACCTCACCCCCCTATCTCACCATGTCTCTTTGCACTGGTTGCTTTGCCTATCTCTTTATTGCATACATAATTGCGCAAGGCTCAGCAACAGCTGCAGTCTAAGCATGTGTGTGTGAGTGTGTGTGTGTGTATGTATGCGTGTGTCTGTGTATTTATCTGCATTTCTGTTTCACTCCGTTGGCTGATGAGCTCGTATTGTTTGAATTTGCTGTGCGTTTATCAGTTTACCGTTATCATTAACAAGATACACACGCAAAGAGATGAACGAGAGGGCGAGGGAGAGAGAGAGAGAAAGAGTGAGAGCGGGGCATGGCCACAAATAGCGCGACACACGCAAAATGTTGACTGGTGAAAGGTGTGCGATGCGATAAAATTTCATCATATTTTACATTTTCCTAATTTGCTAAAAGCACACATACACGTGTATATTGTGTGCGTGTGCGTGTGTGTGTGTGTGATGTGATGTGCATATCTACAATCAATTTGTGTGTGCGTGTGCAATTTCATTTAATTAGATTGCGTTTAATAATGCCACATGACACATAGACACACACAAACTGGGCAAATACAACAAGAGTCAATAGTGTAATTTAATTGATTTGCGAGCAGCGCAGCAGCAGCAGCAACAGCAGTAAATATAAACACAAGAAGAAGCACCGGTAAACTGGCCTCATGCCACTCAATTTGATTGTGTTTGAGCGTATTGGTGCCTGTCGCCGTGTGCATGTGCATGTGCATGTGTGTGTGTGTAAATGAGCCAGCCGCTCACTTGTGCTGGTGAGCTGAGCTACTTAGTCAGCCAAGCCGCTGCAGCTGTGAGCTTTTTATTGCTGCCGTTTGTGTTCTTGTTCTTGTTCTTCAGCGATTGCTGCTGCTGGCGCTGCTGCTGCTGCTGTTGCCTAGTTATGACGCTGTTCCGCTTGGCCATTGTTGCCACACCATTTGCAGTAATTGGCGCTGCCAGCTCTTCTTTAGCTAACTAAATGCAACGGTGTTTAACTGTTTGCCTCTGCTGCTGCTGCTGCTGCTGCTGCCTTTCTTTCTTGCTTTGCTTGCATTCGTTCTTTTTTTTCATTCCAATGTACTAATGTATGTATGTTTGTATGTGTATGTGTGTGTGTGTGTAGCATCGCAGCCAGCTGGGGGATTCGAAAACAAATCGGCATGCATAATTAATTATGATTTACTTGGCTTTTCACATATGCATGTGTATGTACATACAAACATATACCTATACCTATACCTATGAATGCATGTATGTATGTATGTACATATATTTGTGTTTTGCAATTGGGTTTTAAAGAGCTGCAATTAATTTTCCAGCGAATTGCAAGCATTTAAAGCGGCAAAAATGTGCAAAACGATCGCAAGAACGGCGCTTATTGAATTTCATTTAACATGGAAAAGGGAAATTCATATTGCTGCTGTTGCTGCTGCTGCTGGCGCTGTCTCTGCCGCAGCCGCTGCCTTTTCTGCTGCTTGCTGTTAAAGCTGACTTTACAAGAAACCAGCGAGCATTGACTTTTCGCCAGAGCGAGATAGCTATATTGAATGAGAGCAACACCACACACACACACACACACACACACGCATGCAGAGAAACACACGCTGTGAACTTTAATACTTTTGGCGATGCCAGATTAGCGCAAAATGCCATTAGGTGCGGTATAGGCGGGCCGGGCGGTCGGTGAGGAGCGGATTTCCGTGTATATGCGCGCACAGTTTTCACTTATGTTTGCGTTTTATTTGATGTTAATCTGCCATCCGATTTGCCTCTGGTTAACATTTGCCTTTAGTTTATTTCATTTGGTTGCAAAAGCCAACGCCCCGGCGCCAAATGGCTTTGAGTCAAATGAAAATCTCTCCCAAATGGTCAGCGCCATAAGCCAACGCCTAGAAATGACAACAACAACAACAACAACAATGAAGGAGCCATCACTATGGGCGCCGCCGTCTCCTTTGCACGTCCATCACGCAGCGCGCTTGTTTATGTATGTATCTACGTGCCGCTGCCAGCCGCAATCGTCCATCAGCTCAGGCTTGGCTCGTTTCCCTTTTTGAGAACAGACATACATATAAATTGTATGCATGCAAAACATAAAAAGCCAACAAAAAAGATACAAAGTAAAACACATTTCAGCTGCACACCTAACAAGTCGCAGGCGCTGTCCATCAACAGCACTTTTGAGTGCTGTTCCTGCAGCTGGCCGCCCCCCCCCCCCCACATAAAGTGTATACCCTGTAAATGTGTACACGAAGGGCATATTATCATTCAAGATATGATGAACATTATCTTTAAATATTCAATGATAGAGATATCTAAATTATATATCGATAAATTCTAGAGAATCTATCGAATACGTGACCTTCAATAAATATGTTTAAACAAAATATAATACTATTACATTAAGTTTTTAAGTTGTGTCTATTTCCATTACAGGGTATCTGTTAGTTGTGCACTTAGCACTACTGTTTGTTATCTGCAGCCTGCCCTGCTATTCCTGTGCGTTTCGTGGCTTTTATACGGTTGAGTCATACGTCTCTGGCCACATGATTCGTTGGCTCTGATTAGCTGGCACGCGTCACGCTAATGAGTTGCCCAAATACTTATGATCCACTCACACACACACACACACACACACACACACACACACACACCGAGCACACCTACATGCATATGCATATAATTCAGTTTAATTGGCTTACACGTGTAACTGTTAGACTTAGCCGCATTTCAAATGTTTAACGTTCAGCTTAGACAGATCTGGCAGTTAATCGTATCGTCTTGCTCAGCCGATGCTTCGATTACACTTACAAGCCGTGTATCGATAGTCAATTAAAGACGCCACCGCCGTTGCTCGTTGCTTTCTAATGTTCAATGTCATCGCTAGCTGTTTGACAATTTGACAGCTGATTTGCCTGCATTTGAATTTGAATTTAGTTTTCAATTTGAATTTTGCTATTCCTGCTGCATGTTAATGATGCGAAGTAGAAAATAAACAGACTGCAGCTGAGTGGACTGCGCGCATACCCTGTAAACAGCAGCGCATAACATATGCTGAAAGATCGCACGCTGCCAGCGCAGCTGCGCCATTGGCTGCGCGCATGCTGGGTATGAATGAAAGATACATTGCGTTATCTACGTTTCCTGTTCAACTTGGCGACATTGAAATGCATGTCAGACCAATATCAATGGACGCGTCTGTCTTGCACAGTTGTCGCCAGTTGCCAGTTGCCAGTTGAATGTTCAGCATGCACTGTACACATGGCCGGGCGAACTGTCTGGCGCAGGCAGGCGATCTGTTTGCAGCGCTGACATGCACATAAATTTATCCAGCAGACGGCACGCACACACACATAAGACTGCAGGCATGCACACACACACACTCAGACACACACATACAAATGCATGCGCATGCATAGTCAGAGCTGCAAACTAAGTTATCGATACTTCGATGTTATGTTTTAAATGAATTTCCTGTCTTCGGCAAGCTTTGGCTCGTGCGTAAAATGAACCGAGGATAATGTTGCAAATGAATCAACTAAGTTATCGATACTTCGATGTTATGTTTGAAATGAACTTCCTGTCTTCGGCAAGCTTTGGCTCGTGCGTAAAATGAACCGAGTATAATGTTGCAAATGAATCAACTAAGTTATCGATACTTCGATGTTATGTTTGAAATGAACTTCCTGTCTTCGGCAAGCTTTGGCTCGTGCGAGGATATTGTTGCAAATGAATCAACTAGTTTACATGCAGGCAAACGAACATCCAAGACGATGCTAAATTATTATCAATTTCCACTGCTTACGCAATACATACATACATACATATACACCTTGACACATTCATTTGTACATATGTATTTACATGTATCAAGTTTTATCTATCAAATTTCTCTAAAATATGCATATTCATACATATACAAATATATTCACATACATATATACATTTGTTCTATACCTTTATCCACTAAACTAGCAGACAAGCAGCAGCAGCAGCCGAAGAACAGCTCCAGTTGGCGACCGCACAGTCCGTTATACCCGATAGCAACTTGACTTAGTTTTGTTCGGGATCCAACTAGTTTGTGAAACAGCCGCCATCATTGCTCCCATAAGCACCATGAACGGCCAGAGCTGTGAGCTGGGCCACAGCAATGGGGACATCATCTCACAGAACCAACAGAAGGGCTGGTGGACCATCGGTCTGATCAATGGACAGCACAAGTACATGACCGCGGAGACGTTTGGGTTCAAGCTGAATGCCAACGGGGCCAGCCTCAAGAAGAAGCAGCTCTGGACCCTGGAGCCATCGAACACCGGTGAAAGTGAGTAGATGACCAATATACCTAGATATAGAGGCGTGTGAATAGATGTAATCGAATAGTCGATAGGTTCTGTGGGAATATATGATGGATGTGGTATTGATATTAAATACTGGCAGCTATAGGGAGAGAAGGGGGACTAAAATGACGTAGAAACGTAGAAATTTGTGGAATTTAAGTGAAAATGTTGGAAATAAAATTATTTTAACTAGAGATAGTTTTCGAAATATATAAATATACAAAATATATATATGTCTATAGATATATATATATATATATAAAGTTTTTTTTTTTTTTTTTTGGCATATATTTCAAAGTATTTTCGATTGATATCAAATAGAAAGAAACAAAATTTTGATTTTACTATTAATAATTCCCTCTGCTCCAGTTAATCACTTAAAAAAAACTTTTGCGGCTGACTGTACTTATTCACGATATAAATATAAATCTATATATATATATATACATAGTTCCCCACACTTTATACTCATGAATATAACTGTAATTGTGATGTGTGGTCTCGTTTTTGGCATTGTTCGTCACAGCGAGCTTTCACTGTACTGCGCTTATCAATAAAACTCCGCTGATAAGCGACTTCAATTAATCTAAACAAACAGAAAATATGCAAATGGAAATGAAAATGAATATGAAACTTTGATAATGACGAATGATAAAGCTTAATGATAATGATAATGATAATGATAATGCTAATGATTAAGAGCATTGGCTGAGGCTGCATTTAATTGCTGGCAATAAATCATTCTAGCTGGCTCATAAAAGAGAGAGAGAGAGAGAGGGAGAGGGAGAGAATGAAATATAATCAGCTGCGACTTTGGTTTATATATGTATATATATAGATATGGTTCAGTTATATATATCTACTGCATAACAGACTCGTAAATCATTGCTACAATTTGCAGCTGGGCAAATAGATTTGCTGGTAAAACAAAGCGTTTTACGAATTTGGCATCATTTATCAAGAGACGCCACATGTTGCATGCCACAGCGCCGCATTTGCAACGGCATTGCAATTGGCTTTGGCCAGGCCAGGCCAGGCCAAGCCAAGCCAAGCCAGGCCGGGCCGGGCCAGGCCGGGCCAGGTCTGGCTAAGCTGGTCTCTGGTCTCTTTGGTCTCTTTGGTCTCTTTGGTCTCTGCTCCGTTGCCTCGCTTGGCAATTATAATTAAAGCAACTCGTTTGCTTTTTATGTTGTTGTTGTTGCTGCTGTTGTTGCCATTGGCAATTAATATAAAATATTTAGTCGAAAGTCGAGCTCTGGCATTCGTAACGGCCATTAAAATAGCTCAGCCAAATTGAAATCGACGCTCAGAAGCGAAACGCGATAATTTTTTAAGCTAAATTGCTTAATAATATTAACAACAAACTAACGAAAATTTCAAAAAAGAAATTCAATCAAATTAAAGTCAGGCTAATTGATAGATACCCTCTAATGCAATGTGAGCAAATATGATTGGCCTAATTATCTTTAGTTCGTCAAAAAAAAAACTAGTTCAAAAAAACTAGTCCAAAAACTCTGTACCAGCCTTGAAATATGCTACAAAAAAAACAGGTGGCAATATCAATACTTATCGACAGCAAAGAATGTGAATTAATAAGAAAAATGAACAAAAATAATAGACAGAAATTATTTATATATAAAATTATAAAACAAATTATTTTAATTAAAGTATGTATAATTTATTAAAAATATATATAATACCTAAATTTACATTATAAACGAATATACACACTCGTTTGTGCGCCAACATTAATTGGTATTAAAAGCAGCCATTGCTTTGTGTCTAAGCCGCCTATCGATAACTAATTAAGCATCTTTGCCTGTTGCTGCCCATTTGCCATCTGTGTGTGTGTGTGTGTGTGTGTGTGTGTCTGTGCGAGGTGCCATTGCTAATTTGCCATTGACAGCTGACTGCTGCTGCTGCTGCTGCTGCTACTGTTGTTGTTGTTGCCATTCCCGTTACGCGTACAGCAAGTGCAAATAGCACAGGCCATTCATGCAGGAGTGAAAGAGAAGGGGCAAGCGAGAGCAAAGAGTAAAGTGAGAGCGGAGCGTTAATTAGTTGTAGCTAGATAGTGCAAAACAGAGGGTATATGCACTATGCCAAGCAGCATGTGACACAAAGCGAAAAAGAAGTGTATTTGATTGAAATTTAGCTGAAATGTATAATAATAATAATGAAAATAATAATAATAATAAAAATAATGATGAAAATAATAAAAATAATAAAATAATAATAATAATAATAATAATAATAATAATAATAAAAAGAAAAATAGTAATTATTAAATATATTATTAATACTTAATTTATTTTTTCTTTTTTCCATTCCATCGCACAGGTATTATCTACTTACGATCTCATCTGAACAAATATCTATCGGTCGATCAGTTTGGCAACGTGCTGTGCGAGAGCGAGGAACGCGATGCGGGCAGTCGCTTTCAGATCAGCATCAGCGAGGATGGCAGCGGCCGTTGGGCATTGAAGAATGAGTCGCGCGGCTATTTCTTGGGCGGCACGCCCGACAAACTCGTCTGCACGGCAAAGACGCCCGGCGCCAGTGAGTTTTGGACGGTTCACCTGGCCGCCAGGCCACAGGTGAACTTGCGTTCGATTGGACGCAAACGATTCGCGCATCTATCGGAATCGCAGGACGAGATACATGTGGATGCGAATATACCCTGGGGCGAGGATACGCTCTTCACGCTCGAGTTTCGTGCCGAGGAGGGCGGCCGATATGCTCTGCACACGTGCAACAATAAGTAAGAGAGGGAGAGAGAGAGAGAGAGATACTCAATTGATACTCATTCTAATCTTCTTCCTCCGCTTAGATATCTTAATGCCAATGGCAAGCTGCAGGTGGTTTGCAACGAGGATTGCCTGTTCAGCGCCGAGTATCATGGCGGGCATTTGGCCTTGAGGGATCGCCAGGGACAGTATCTGTCGCCAATTGGCTCGAAGGCTGTGTTGAAATCGCGCTCCTCGACGGTGACCAGGGATGAGCTCTTCTCGCTGGAGGACTCATTGCCGCAGGCCTCGTTCATTGCTGGCCTCAATTTGCGCTATGTGAGCGTCAAGCAGGGCGTCGATGTTACCGCCAACCAGGACGAGGTCGGCGACAATGAGACCTTCCAGCTGGAGTACGACTGGTCCGCGCATCGCTGGGCATTGCGCACCACACAGGATCGCTACTGGTGCCTCTCGGCTGGCGGCGGCATCCAGGCCACCGGCAATCGTCGCTGCGCCGACGCCCTCTTCGAGCTGATCTGGCATGGCGATGGCTCGCTATCGTTCCGCGCCAACAATGGCAAGTTCTTGGCCACCAAGCGGTCGGGCCATTTGTTTGCCACCTCCGAGTCCATTGAGGAGATTACCAAATTCTATTTCTATTTGATCAATCGGTAAGCGCAGAGAGATACCATCATCTTGGCTCATCTAATCTCATCTCATCTCATCTCTGATTTTAGGCCCATTTTGGTGCTGAAGTGCGAGCAGGGCTTCGTCGGCTATCGCACGCCCGGCAATCTCAAGCTGGAGTGCAACAAGGCCACCTATGAGACCATATTGGTCGAGCGGGCACAGAAGGGCATGGTCCATTTGAAGGCGCACAGCGGCAAGTACTGGCGCATCGAGGGCGAGAGCATTTCCGTGGACGCCGATGCGCCCACCGATGGTTTCTTCTTGGAGCTGCGGGAGCCAACACGAATTTGCATAAGGTGAGCAACAGACAACAATAAACAAGTAAGAGACTGCTCGACTAGGAGATACCCTGAGCCCTGTGAAGAGTCAAATATCAACTCAATCTACGCTCTTTTTAAGTATATACACACGCACACATATGCACGCACGCATAGGCGCGTGCTCTGCCAACTGCGCAGTTGACGCAGCGACTGCGCTTGGGCTGCAATATGGACTTTACTATGGGAACTTAACTTAACTTCATCAAACTTTCACAACTTATTAATGGCATTCATATGTGTGTATTTGCCAAAGCACAAGTCTCTAGTACTTGATTTGCGCTTTTTACAAATAGGGGGCGAATGGGGCGTGGCATCCAAAATCTAAAGATTACCTAATCTCCGTATTCATTACACGGCAAATTTGAAGTCTCTAGCTCAAACAATTTACAAACTACGGCTTAAAAACGTATTTTCGATAAGCATTAAAATCGATAACATTACAACAAAAAGAGTTATCGAACATATGAAGCAAACTTGACCTGCGCGTGCTATACACGGACCTACAAAAAACAAATTTCAGCTGTCTAGCTCGTCTAGTTTATGAAATCGATGCGTTCAGCATACGGACAGACGGACGGACAGGGCTATATCGACTCGTCTCGTCGCGCTGATCAAGAATATATATACTTTATGGGGTGTGGCACGCCTCCTTCTGCCTGTTACATACATTTTCACAAAACCAATATACCCTGATTTGCCATTTTCAATGGGCTCAGTGTATAAAAAAAATACTAGATTCCAATTACAAATAACATTTAATGTTAACATTTGCATCGCTTTTAAAATCAGTTTGCAGACAACATCTCTGCTAAGGTCCAATCAGCTCTGTTAGGCAATTCCAATTGGAAAGTCTCAAATGAATGTAACATTGCACTGTTAGCTGTGCAACAGTGTGCTGTTGGTTAACATAATTGTAATGCACACAGACTGTTATTGCTTTCGAACTGTTAACGACTTTTTAAATATTTGTTTGATTTTAATGTTGGCAATTCGTTTGTTTTTGTTTTCTTTTCAGATCGGAGCAGGGCAAATTTTTGGGCGCCACCAAAAATGGAGCCTTCAAGTTGCTGGATGACGGCACCGACTCTGCTACACAATGGGAGTTTTAGATTGCAACAACATTGATAAACTTACAGCAGAAACAACAACAACAACACGTATCAATTTTTTAGAATTTTAGCAACGTGTCGACTTAGTCCAAAACAAAAATAATAAATCCAAGAATTTTTGAACGCAACAAAATAAAAAAGAAAGAGAAAATATAAAATAATGAAAAACAAAATCAATAATAAAAATATTAATAATAATAATTATTAATAATAAACAATAACTAAATAAAAAGTCGCACAAAAATATATCCTACATGCGTATTCAAAGCGAAATCTTAAGGATAGGAAGCATATTTATACATATATGTATATTTCCAATTGAATATATATACATATATATATATATTTATATGAAGAGATTTTTTTAAAAACAAACCTATTTAGCTTTTTATACGTTTTTACAACAACAACAACAACAAACAAACAAAATTCTAGCGTAGACAAAACACAGCAGGAAGTGAAAACCATTTTTGTCGCAAGTCCTTCCGTTTTTTTCCAATATCAAGCAAATAAAATTTTATAAATTTATGATCATATATGAAACATGCAACAAAAATTTATATATATATATACAATTATATATATAAACATATATTTATTCGATTTGTAATGCTTTTTTAAAACAAAAAAAGGGCCGCTTAACTTAAAAACAGCAAAAAAAAATATATAAATAAAAATAAAAAAAACTAAAAAAAAAAACAAAAAAAAAGTTGCTTAAAAACCAACACATATTCCTATAAATTTATTTATATATTTATACATATTGAGATATGAACAATAACAAACACACACACACACAGATATACAAACATACACACACACATATACACACTCACACACACATTCACGCAATTTTATTATATGCAAAACTTAGTTTTAAGCGCAATAATTAAAAACTAACAAAAAAAACTTTGATACCAGCAAAATTGCAATATCCGATTTTTAAGCTAACCTTATAACATTATAAAAAAAAAAAACATATACATATACATACATATGTCACTTGTCATTTTTTGTTACATATTTATTCTTATTATTACATAATTTAATAATACTTTTTTTTTGCTGTCGCACGTTTCTTATCTTTATATAAATAATGTGTTTTTTTTTTTAATTGAATCAATTTGTCACTCAAAGCATAAAATCAACTAAAAACTCTGTCAACTTAGTCGCTTAAACTGAAAAGGATAAAAATAAACAGAAACGGAAATTATGTATGATAAATGATATAATATGAAATATATATATAACATACCTACAAAAAAATATCAGTTGTATTTTTATTTGGGATTTTCTGTCAACTTTTTGCCTCTGGCGCAAGGACGTCGGTCGCCTATTTCCGTGCAAAAGTATAAAGTTTAGTATTTTTGCGTCCTTTTTAGTGCTTATTTTAAATGGCGGAAATGCATGTGCACTGAGAGAGAGAGAGAGAGAGCGTGAGAGCGCGCAATTGAGCGAAAGCAATAACAATGTAATGTAGTGCGATCGAGTAAGTTCTTTTTTGATATGTATGTGCCATCTCGCTCAGTCAAACTGTGGTTGGCAGGCTTGTTGAGAGCGCAAAAGAACAAGAGTCGCGCAAATACGAACTTGGCGTGGGACATACATACATACATATATGTATATTGACATATTTACATAAAAGTTACCAATGCAATTTATTTAGCTCAGCAAAAATCAAACTCAGATTCTGTTTCAGATTTCAAATGTATGTATACATATACACATGTATATATAAATATTTATTATACATATAATATGTGTACATATGTGTTGTCGTAGGTATATTTGCATCGTTCCATTACAATTACATTAAACTTACAATTTCTGTTTTTTTTCCTCTGCTTACACTCTATTGTAATATGCCAAGTTTATGTGTGTGTGTGTGTGTGTTTATAAATATATATATATATGTATCTGTATGTCTATGCGAGTGTATGTGTACACTCTTGTCCAATTTGCTACCTTTAAAAGCGTCACATTCTTTAAAATAAGACAAAATTAATCTTTTTATATATGTATATATATATATATATATGAGTACAAGGTGCACACACATTCATGCACATACTTATGCATGTGTACGTACATTGTTTTCATTTGTTTTGCTTTCCGCTTTGAATGATTTTCGTCTTCACAGTGTCTGCATGCATGTGAGAATACAAATAATTGATGTCCACGCACACTGTTACACATATCGATAGTTACATGCAAATGCATGCGTTTCGATGTGACCCGCCCCGCCCCCAGATTTGACAGCAGCTCTTCCTCTTCTCGTCTCACAATTCGCATAATTAAAATACAAATACAACTACATACATACATACATACATTTTGGGTTTTCAAGGATTTCATTAGTTAATCAATTATATAAGTTCTAAATTTGCGTGGATTTTGTTTCTGTTTCGTTTTTTTTTCTTTACAATATTGTTTTTATTTCTGTCCGATCGATCGATCAAACGTTATTATTATTTAACTCACTTAATTGCACGTACAATAATCATATTAAATCCTATTTATAATGTGGATTTCTCATTTATAACTTAGTTGCATTCTTAATGTTTCTTCTGTTTTTTGTATTCCTTTTAATTTTGCGCTGTTCTCGCTGCATTTTTGATTGCTTTTTTTTATCATTTATCTAACATTTGTTAATGTCTTTGCATAGAACAAAATTTGAAACCTGGCTATGTGTGAGTGCTGCTGCTGGTCGTTTTATTTGTGAAAGTAACGAAAAAATAAAAAAAGTTTAAACAAAAAATATAAATTTCTCTTTTCTAACAATTTCTAGTTGTAGTTTTTATACAAAAGCAAAATAGTTTTGGATAATTAGCATAAAAATAGTGAAAACACGCGGCCTTCTTAAACTAAAAAGAACTTTTAAAAATAACATAATTGTGTTAAAATTTAAATTTAATATATATATATATATATGTTATGTATATGTATATACGGTTTTCAATATCTGCATGTGGCCATTTTATTGTGCACAATTACAACGTAATTACATAGTATTTAAATTTGTTTCCTTTCTCTCTACGTTTGTATGCGTGTGTGTGTGTGTGTGTGTGTGAGTGAGTGTATAGGTGTATGTCTGTTCTCCTCTCGTCGCCATTCCGGCTTCTTCGCTGTTCTAATCGAATAAATTATGCTATGCTAAAAGTGGGCTACAAGGTTTTTCGTCACTTAGCACTTAATATGTATGTGTTTTCTTTCTTTTCTTTTTGTTTGTTTTTAATTTATTATAAATTGTAGGTATAAACTTTTTGCTAAACGAAGATCAACTATAAGTATAAACATAAAATGTATTCTTTCATACACAGTAAATTTTACAAAAAAAAAAAAAAAAAATAAAAATTATATATATAGTATCATTTTGCATAGTAATAGAAATAATAATAATTTTAATAATAACCTATCAAAGTAATTGATTTTTGTAAGACGTAGGTGTATAATATTAACATACAAAATTATGTTCTCCGGCGGCGCTAGCGCACACACACACATGCACAATCATGTACACGTACACGTACACACACCCACACGCATCACTCATGCATCCATGTGAGTGTGTGCGTGCATGCACGATGCTGGTGTGTGTGCTGCTTGGCTTTATTTATTTATTAACTTTCTCTTATTTGAATGTGTGTCTGTATCTGTGTGTGTGTCCGTGTATTATTGTTGTTGAGTACAGTACAGAAAGCGCATGCGACTGCATTGCTGGCAAGTTAAACTTCAACGCAGTGCAAAACACTCTGATAAGCATTACAATAAAAAAGAATATATATTTATTTATACATACATCTACGTATGTACATATATATAAATATATATACAGTGTGTGTCTGTGTGTGTGTGCAGCCAATGCAAAGGCTACCAAAATAATCCACATCAAGTATTTATATATATGTGTGTGTATGCTGCATCAATTTGTTTAATCCCTCCTTTTGCCTCGTTATATGCATTCCTTTGCATAACCCGATGATCAAGAGGTTGCCAATCTGGAGAAGGTATATCCCATGTTGCGGTGACTTCCTATCTCTCTCTCTCTCTCTGTGTGTGTTTGTGTGTGTGAGTGTGCCTGTGTGCGTGACAGTGTGTGTGTGTGGTGTGTGAATTTTGGTTGGTCTTCGCTCTCGTAGCTGCTTCCTGTTCCGTTGTGTGTGCATGAGTTTGTAAGTTTCGTGTGGTTTTTGTATTTGTTTGTTTGGTTGGTTGTGGTTAAAAACAATTGTTTAAAAACGATAATTCTCATCGGCCATGTGTATGGCCCAGAGGAATTTGGTTCTATGCGTCTTATTAAAGATTTTCTCAATCGGCACGCCATACTTTTTACACCTGCACGATAAAAAGAGATATATAGTACACATATATATAGATATATAAGAGTTAACTCATTTACCAGGCAACTGTGATGCGTGGATCGAGATAATTCAGTTTGGATGTGCCCAAGGCAATGGTCTTATTCTCGTCTCTATCAGTCTCTTGTAGTTCCAATTTTTTCAGTTGATCCTTCAAACGTTCCAATTGTTTGCCCTTTTTATCAGCAAGAACCTTCTCTTTAACGGAACCACGCTTAGCCGCCTTTTTCAGATCCTATTTAAAGATGTTATTCCATTAGATTTATGTAGGGATTTCAAGTATTTTGTAATTGGGTTTTCGTCACTTACATGAGCTTCGGCCTCGCATTCATCAATGGCATCGCGCTTGGCGCGTATTTTCTCCTTTAGGTTCTCCATTGACTTCTGATGTCCTTTCGGCACGGAACGCTGATGGTTACAGAGGATGGCCACAGCACGATTAGCGCGATTGTAGGCCAACAGCTTCTCGGCGACCGAAGCATCCGCATCAGTAAGCAGATCCAACTGGCTTTGCAGCGTTTTCGATGCGTTATATGTACGAAATACTTTAGCCGTGAGACCTGTCAATCGAACCCAAACATAGAATATATGTAGTATAAGAGAGCTTGAACAATAGTTATAATAGTTCTCTCTAATAGTTACCTTCCATCAATTCTTTGAGATGCTCATTTAGCACTTGGGTATTGAGGCGATCGAAAAGATCATCGCCATCCTTTTTGTTTTCCATGAACAGTTCGAGATTTTTGAAGACGCGCTTCTCCACCTCGACCTCGTTGTAATAACGTATAGAATCCTTACCAGGAAAATCAAATACGACCACATTCTCCTTATTATTCAACTCTCTGTGCAGCTGCACATGCTCCACACGGAGCGAACAACAGCCAACGGTATCGGCCTGATCCTCATCCTTTTCGTTGCCCGCTCTCAGTGCGAGCTTATCAATGAAATACAGAGCAACGGCACGTTGACGGACACGCATCTCCTTGGACTTCCATTCGTCGCGGTAGGTGGCGCGTATTTTGTCAATGAACTTATCCAGCCGGCGGGCTGTCTCATATTTAATATGATCCTTTTCGCCCTTTAGCTTGGACGATGGATTCAGCATAATGTATTTCACCTGACCCTGCACGTTCTCCGTCCAGGATGCTAGCCATGTAACGGTATTGTCGTGACGCACTTCCTTCCAGCGTTCGCCTGGCGGTGGACGCGGCACCTTCGACTGTTTGCCACAATTGATGGAGACATCACAGGCCGCAATTCGACGCTTGATCATGCCCATCTTTGGATGCTCGCCGCGACCACGAAATAGACCGGGCGGCTCCAACCGAAAGTTACCGATCTTTTCTTTGTGGCCATCGATCATGCAGAAACCATACTCCTTCACTAACGCCTCGCTCTCAGCCTTTTTCAGAAGCTTCTCCTCTTTTGTGGCCGCTTTACGTTTCTCGGATTCGGCCTGGAAGTATTCGTGCATTTCTTGGAAATTGCACTTGCGGAAATCTTTAATGATATCCTTCTCCTTGGATGTCATTGTCTTGCGGAAATCCTTAAAGAAATTGTTATTGAATACGTCCTTGGTGCAATAATCGTGATTTAACATCTTCGCATAGAATGTGGCCGCTTCCTCGGTCTCCTCGCTCAGCTCCAGCGGCTTGCCGTCGTAAAAGAAGCGCACGTTGCGCGGCACACGCTCGTAGGGTGGCGCAAAGACGGGTCCTTTGTGCTCCAGTGTTGACCATTTGACGCCATCCTCACGTTTCTCCTCTTCCCACCTTAAAATAGTGCAAGCACGTTTTGTTTTAATTTTAGTTTTCTTAATAATGCTGCTATTGCTATCGTTGTTCTTGTTGTTGTTGTTGTTATTATTATTGCTGGAACTATTTTTAATACTAGCAGCAATTGTTGCGTATCGTTGCCGTTTAAATATAACGTAAAATTCACGTTTTGCCGCAAGAAACGACAGTGACAGCAAATTTGTTGCCATTTGCCATTTGCCATTTGCGCTCACATAACCCATCAAATTAAAATGAAAGAAAAAAAAAAAAAAAAAAAAATACTAAACAACGAGTAATCAGACATAACCACAAATTAGTATTCGGCTGCACAGCTGTTGCACGCGTCTCGCGGTGAATGGTCAAAAAGTTTACACACTCATCGCCACAGCCGTGTCACTGCCAAATGTGACTTTCAAAAAATATAGGTCAGTGACATTCAAAATGCACACATACACTCGCATACAGTCACATAAGTGTATAAATGTTAATAATATCTTTAAGTTAATTCTGATATATATATAAAAAAAAAAACATTTGCCTTTTACAGTTTCGTTTCTGAACGAATTGGAATTTGTTAAAGTTCAGCATTACTAATACTTCTTCTATCTACCTGCCTATCGTTCGAAAATTGTTTGTTATTCTGATTGATGAAATTATTATAGAGTTATTTACCATCTCCACACTTCCTCTTCTTCGTCCTTTTTGTCTTTGCGCGCACGCTTAGTTGGAGACGTTTGGCTGGTTTCGAGCTTAATCTCAGATTCCTGCACGAGATAATTTAAAACGTTTATTAAGTCAATTGCAGTTAATTTATTTGTTGTCTTCTCGTTGTGTGTTTACCTTTTTGACCTTTTTCTTTTTGGGCTTCGCGCTGCCGTATTCTTCATCCGTCTCTACCTTGGGGCGTTTCTTTTTGTTTTTCTTCTCCTTGGACTCTTTCTTCATCTTTTTGCGCGCAAGCAACGGAATGTCTTCGTCGTCGTCGTCTCCATTTCCGTCCATTTCATCGGAGGGTTCTTGTTTGCGCTTACGCATTGCCAACGGCATATCTTCATCCTCGTCCTCGGCTTCGTTATCAATGTTCATATTGTTATCATTATATTTGTCATTATCGTTGTCATTATCGTCTTCATCGTCATCTTCCTCTGTGTAAGTGGCCTCCTCTTTAGCCACAAACGCTGACTCATCGGATCGGAACTGCGACAACGAGTAGTCACAGGAGCTAGCCTGCGAATGATCAAAGTTGTCTTCCTCCTTCTTAACATCGACAATGTGTTCCTCGTAGCCATTCTTATACCCATTGCATTCCGGTTGCATCTGCTGTTGTTGCTGCTGCTGCTGCTGCTGTAGTTGTTGCTGTTGCTGTTGCTGGATTTGCTGCAGATGTTGCTGCTGCTGCATTTGGAGATGCTGATGCTGTTCGTGAAGCTGCTGCTGGTGTTGCAGTTGGAATTGCTGCTGCTGCATTTGGAGTAGGTGCTGCTGCTGCAACTGCAGCTGCAAGGGATCAGCATGCTCAATTGCGTGCGGCTGTGAGACGGGCTCAGGCTTAACGAACACACCATCATAGGAGGGATCTTTCGATGATGAACTATGCCTAGAACTTGAACTGGAATGTTTGCTTTTCGATGATGATGAAGACGACGATGAGCTCTTGTGACGTGAGCTCGATCCCGATGATGACGACGACGAAGACTTGTGTTTATCTCGACTGGAGGAGCTGCTACTGCTGCTGCGATCTTTGTCGCGACGCTCCTTATCCTTAGAGGATGAGCTGCTGCTGCTGCTGCTGCTGCTCTTATGATGGCTAGACGAAGACTTGTGCTTGCCGTTTTTATCGCGGTGGCTGGACGAGGACGACGACGAAGAGCTGCGATGTGAGTTACTGCTATCTCGTTCCTTATCCCTGTGCTTGTCCTTGCCACTCGAAGAGCTGCTGCTGCTGCTTCCACTCTTATGCTTATCCTTATCGCTGCAAGCATTAGTACACCAAATGTTAAGCTAAAGCAGGTCAAAAACTAGATATTTGTATACTGGAGGACTTACCGGCTACTGCTGCTGCTGCTTCCGCTTTTATGTTCCCTGGACGAAGAGCTGGAGCTCTTATGCTCGCTGCTGCGTTCCCTATCACGATGCTTATCCTTGCTGGATGATTTATGTTTGCCGCTGCTGCTGCTGCTGCTGCTGCTGCTCTGATGGTGGTGATGGTGTCCATTTGTGGTTACACCATTCGATTGCACTTCGCAGCTGCCGCCATTTTGCACGTGTACATTCTGCAAGACACATCAAAAGAGAGAAATTATGTGAAATGAAAGAAACAAATACGTGGAACAATCAAATTTCGGATTGAAATACAAACGGGTAAAATACAATCCATCGCAGATCTTCACATATAAAAGTTGATATTATCCATGGAAATATTTCGAATACTTTGGACAAATGTCGCAGCTATATGTGTTTACCAATACTGTTAAACACACACACGCACAGATGCGGAGCTATACACACTCCTACTGTTATATACTCGCATACAGCTTTGAAAATTTAATGTCGTATTATAACTTAAAAAGAAATGAAGTATTGACTACCTGTGCGATCGAATGTGTATATGTGAGACAAATATGGATCTGTGTGTGTGTGTGCGTGTGTGTGTGACACATTTAAGTAGCAACTCTGCAAGTCAATTGCCAATGATTTACAAAACTCTTTATAGATGTGTGTGTGTTTATATGTAAGTGGAGATGGACACACCACACCATGCCACACCACACCACCACGTGGTGAAAAATCAACCCTAACAAATTCAAATATATTGTGTGGAAAAATATGTAAAAGGCAAGACGAATATGCCAACGTAAGTTGACAGGATAGAGATGTGTGGGCAGGAAGTAAGGGGATCATATAGTAAATGATGGCATTGCTGATGTTTCTGACGTCTACTGTTCGTACCTTCAGTTGAGCATTGTTCTCAACGTAAGGTGTAACAGCAGCAGCAGCAGCAGCAACAGCAGTAGCGGCGGCAGATCAAGGCTGTTTTTTATTTGTGTGCATGTGTATATGTATGTACACACATGTGATTACTTCGGCACCCCGCGCAGTGTGACCAAATTTGTACAAACGTCAAAAAAAAAAACGCAAAATACTATAACAGATGCATTCCATCCGAATTTCTTTTCAAAAACCAATGCGGCATTTATGTAGCTTCAAATTTTATATTAATTATCTTATATTATTAGCTGCATCAGTAGTTTTTATGGACAATATAGTTATATATCGGTTGGCGGTACATTTTATATGTAAAACAAACACCAGCGATAAACAATTGTAAAATACAAATAATAATTATATTGATATAGCACACTTTAGAAAACAACAATTATTGTTCACGTAAAATACCATACTAGTATTTAGAGCAGCGAAAATCGGTCACACTGTGCCAAATACACATTGTCGTTGTGTCGTTGCCGTCTCTCGTCGTTTTCCTACTGCCTGCCTGTCTCTGCCTGCTACTACTTGCATGCATTGTCGCCATTTTCGTAAATTACCAAAAGGCCTTTTACTCTTTATTGCAATGCGACTACGCATGATTTAGGCGCAGGTCGGTCGAAACTTGCACTGGTTGCAAGTACTTGTGCAGTTTTTTACATGTGAAAATTAACAACACATTTGCCCCTTTCGCTAATGCACTTGCCAAGCAGACGAAAATTACATAAAAATAAATACGTCTCAAAATTACTTACATTTTCAGCAGCCACATCCCCACTCATTTTGCACAATTTCTCAGTTGGCAGTCCGGCGCTCACGGCTTTTTTCCCAACTTCACTTTTTTTTTTTAAATTATTTTCTACACTTTTATATATTGTAGTTAATATTATATTTTACTTGTTAAAAGCCGATACACGCGACTGCAACGACTTTTTATGCCTCTGCATTTACTGCGCGATACTACAAAATGATATATATTTTTTTTTGCTAAGTCCCCAAATATTACACTTTGAAGAGTCTCTTTTTACAGCGCGCAGCGGCCACGCGAACACGTTCGTACCGAGTCTACTTCGGAGTTCGAACTGTATGCTGTTTGGAGATGTGCACATTCCACGCTAATAATTTTCGATAGTTTTCGAACATTAAATATCGATAGCTGGCTGTTGACGCATTTTTCTTAGTATTTTTAGTTTTCTTACAAATAATTTAGGTGCACACTGTAGTAAGTTCACAAATTAATGCACAATAGATTTTTTTTTGTAATAAAAGAAAAAAATCAAATAAAATAATAATTTAGAAGTGAAATGGCCAGTCGTGGTGTAACTAGTGTAATCACCGCCACGACTGGCGTCATCCATACCACCCTAACGTCAACGTCTACAGCAACGGCAACAGCATTGCAAACAATCACCAATGTACTTACCGTCAGCTCCGTGCACTCGAACAACGTGAATATCTCAAATAATACGCACAGCGGAAACGCAGCTGCGGCTGCCACTGGGAATGATGGAACCGATGGCGATGCCGCCTCGAAGCCCATGTATCCGCGTCTATTTAACAAAATTGTGCTAACATTGGAGAACAGCTTGATACCTGAGGAGAAAATTGATGCGACCCCATCCAGTCAAGATGGACTCGATCTTGAGACGGAAAAGGATCTGCGCATCCTCGGCTGTGAGCTAATACAAACGGCGGGCATATTGCTTCGTTTGCCACAAGTGGCGATGGCCACTGGCCAGGTGCTCTTTCAGCGCTTCTTCTACTCGAAGAGCTTTGTCCGTCACAACATGGAAACCGTGGCCATGAGCTGCGTCTGCCTTGCCTCCAAAATCGAAGAGGCGCCGCGTCGCATACGCGATGTCATCAACGTCTTTCATCACATCAAGCAAGTGCGCGCCCAAAAGTAAGTGAAACCATGAACAAACTTGCATTTGGAATTTAACATTGATTTTCGTCTCTTTCGCAGGGAAATCGCGCCCATGGTGCTGGACCAGTACTACACGAATCTGAAGACACAGGTGATCAAGGCGGAGCGCCGAGTGCTAAAGGAATTGGGCTTCTGTGTGCACGTGAAGCATCCGCATAAGCTGATCGTCATGTATCTGCAGGTGCTGCAGTACGAGAAGCACGAGAAGCTGATGCAAATGTCATGGAATTTCATGAACGATTCGTTGCGCACGGATGTGTTCATGCGCTATACGCCGGAGGCGATTGCCTGTGCGTGCATATATTTGAGTGCGCGCAAGCTGAACATACCGCTGCCGCATAGTCCGCCATGGTTTGGCATCTTCCGTGTGCCTATGGCCAATATTACGGACATTTGTTATCGGGTGATGGAGCTTTATACGCGGGCCAAGCCAGTTGTGGAGAAGCTGGAGGCAGCTGTCGAGGAACTAAAGAAGCGTTATATCGATGCACGCAACAAGACCAAGGAGGCCAACACGCCTCCGGCGGTGATTACGGTGGACCGCAACAATGGCTCGCATAATGCCTGGGGCGGATTTATCCAGCGTGCCGTGCCGTTGCCTACCGAGAAGTCGCCGAAGAAGGACTCACGTTCGCATTCGCGCTCACGCACACGCACGCACTCACGCTCGCCGCGCTCTCGGACGCGCAGCCATTCGCCGAGTCGCGAGCGCTCCAAGAAATCGCATCGTGATCGCGATCGTGATCGTGAGCGTGATAGGGATCGGGACCGTGAGCGTGATAGGGATCGAGATCGTGATCGCGATCGGGACAGAAGTCGTTCGTCCCGATCACGTTCACGCTCGTTGCCTAAGCATAAAAAGAAATCGCGCCACTATTCGCGATCTCTGACGCGCTCCAGCTCGCCGCACACCAAGCATCGGAAGAGGTAAGGCAGCTTTAGCTAGAATAAGTTTAGTATTTGCATTCCCATTCACTTTTTGTCTTTTACAGGAAATCGTCAAGAGAACGCTCTGATTATTATGTAAAGAAGGAACGTTCCAGCAATCAGGGCAACAATCTAAGCGATAGCGACAAGTACCGTAACTCTAGCTCCAATTCCGGCAAGTCGCACAGCCGCTACTCGCATCGCAGCAGTGGCGGAGGCGGTGGTGGCGGTGGCGGTAGCGTTGGCAGCGGTGGAGGAGGCAGCGGAGCTGGCGGTGGCCACAATAACCGCGGCGGACACAAGCATCGCGACAGCGATCGTACCAGAGATCGCAAACGCTGATCGAAACAACAACTTTTATGCTAATTGTAAGAAAAAAACGTTTTTTTTTTCCTTTTACATTTCTATTTATTTCGATTAAAAAGGAATTATAATCATGAGTTTCACTGTAAAAAAAATAAAAACGAAAATCGATAACAAATAAATGTAAACTAAATGTATAATATGCGCATAATATATTTGTATATCATTCAATGGAGGGGAAAGAAATAGAGAAAAACGCTATTTCGCCTGTAATACTAGATTTGTACTATATCACAGTTAAGCGCATTACAGAAAGATTAGCACCTTTGCTGGCAATATTAAAAAAAAAAATAATAATAATAATAATAATAATTAGCAAACAATTTAAATTGATTTCAATTTGGCCGAGTGCTGTGTGAATTTCAGTTTCAACTCGAGTGCAGATTTATTATAAATTCATTTTCAGTTAGCCGAGCCAGTCAAGCCATAAATACACGATCGATCTGCATGAATGTTCGTTCATATATAGTATTCCATTGGGGACAGCTGATATTGATTAAAATCCTACACTACATACGGGTACTTAGGCAATAGGTGATAGCAGGTTTGGGTTATCCTGCGTAGATCATATCCTGCGGATTCAACGGCCCAGCTGTGACGGTGACTGTGGCCCACGGCTGAATCCCCAGCTATTTGGATACACTATGTCGTAATCGAATGAGGTAAATGAATCATCTATACGGTCATAGTGTAAGAGAGCAATGAAATTTGCGGATGCTGTAGCGAAACATCGCGGAACTCAGGCGTAAAACTAAGTATGAAAAACGAAAATATGGTGGCAATAATCCATTCCGATATGGTGCTGATCACATGATAATACCAGCCGCCGTCCGAGGGATACCTGCAATGCGAATCATTTGTTCAATTCCATTGTCTGGACAAGGGGCATCAAGAGTCGGTCTTACCACTTCCTCGGATTCTGTCCATTGAACAGAATGTGGGACATGACGCCAGTCACAGCGAGCATAATGAACAGAATCGTGCAGCAGACGGACATGCCCAGACGCAAGTGGGCCGTTTTCCTTGTGCCGGCCATGGGATAAATGATGTACGTGATCAAGGCCTGCATCCAGAAGTACAAAGTGCCGCAGCCAAAGCAACAGAAGGCGCCAATGAAGTGCACAATCCGTACATTAGTCTCCTGAAAGTTGCCCACAAAGCTTATGCCCAGGCAGGACAGCATGCCGAACCACAAGGCAAGCCGATTGTGGCGCAGCAAAGTGGCGTCCAATTCCGGATGATGCTCGTACAATTGCAGTACATGGCGAAATCGCACATAGATGGTGAGTCCCACTTGAAGTGAAAAACGATCATTAGAGCGAGATACAACGGGTGAGACAGAAAGGGGGGGAGTGGGGCAGTGCAGGCAGGTTATAATAAATCAACACTTCATGACTCATTCGTTCCACTCGAGATACGAATTGTTTTTAAACCTGGCGCAACTCACATAGAACGCTGCCGATGTTGATTAATTGCCCGAAAATACAACTCTCCGGCGAATAGGTGGCAGCGTCGCTTATGTAGGGCACTGTGGGCACCACATGTCCCTCCAGGACGGCCACAATGTAGCTGCAAATGCACCAAATGCGAAGAACAATAACATAAAGCTATTTTTCCCAATAGGAAAGACCGATGTGACGACTTACGTGCCCAGGAAAGTCACTTGAAAAATGAGAAACGTAGCCACCGGCAGTAAATAAACATTTGACATATTGCCCAGCAATGTGCTACACAGCAAATAATAAATTCAATTCAATATTTTTATTGCGCAGAACGAATTTCGTACACAAAGTAAAGCGCAGTGGTTCTGGGTGATTGCAACGGGTGTGCAGCCCTGCCAACTTGATCGAACGAAAACGAAACGTACGATATCAGTGCATCGATAATCGATACCATTTGAACGGGCCATCACAAACACAAGTGACTTTTGAAATTAAAATCTAAATAACTAATACATTTATCATAAGCAAAACTTTTGAGGAACTGATAAAGTCGGTATGTAAATGTGAGCACTTGCTCGAAATAAAATATTTAATTCGATGTCGGCTCGCAGGTATGAGTTGTTTTGTGGAAATCGACGGCTCCTATTTGGAAGGCGGCGGACAGGCTCTACGAAATGCATTAGCATTAAGCGTTATATTAAATCGTCCGGTGCGGGTTACCAAAATACGTGCCAATCGCCCCAAGCCGGGCCTATCACACCAACATCTATATGGCGTCAATTTGCTAAGGGACATCTCCAATGCCGAGGTGAATGGCAATGCGATGTACTCCACCGAGCTGACCTTCACTCCGCGCACAATTATCGGCTCCATGTACAAGGTGGACACACGAACCGCCGCGAGTATAACACTCATTTATCAGATGGTCATGCCAGTGCTCCTGTTCAGTGGCACCACATCACGGGTCGATGTGATTGGCGGCACAAATGTCTCATTTTCCCCACAGGCGGAATACATGCAGCAGGTGCTGATGCCCAATTTGAAGCGTTTCGGTATTACTTTCGACTTAAAGGTGCTGCAGCATGGCTTCTATCCACGCGGCAATGGTCGCTGTCTGCTCGAGGTGGAGCCGGTGCGTTCCCTGAATGCTGTGCAATTGGATGACTTTGGCCAGTTCCGTTCGGTCAAAGGAACTGCCTACTATGCCGGCCGGCTGCCGAAGTGCATTGCCTTCGACATGCAGCACTCGGCAGAGCGTGAAATGCATCGCCTGTGGCCGGACCATGAGTGCAATATACAGGTGTTTAAGCATCCATCAGACAAAGCCCGCGACAATGGAGCAGGCATCATATTGACTGCAATGACCGACACCGGCTGCGTCATGGGCGCGGCCACTGTGGGTGAGAAGAATATCGACGGGCACATGATTGGCTCGAACGCCTCCTGCGAATTGGCAGGTTACATCAAGAACGAGATCTGTGTGGATGCCCACATGCAGGATCAGCTCATCATCTATATGGCACTGGCCAACGGCTGTTCGCGTGTTCGTTCTGGCGCCTTAACTAAGCACACACGGACGGCTATCTATGTGGTCGAGCAAATGGCCGGGGTCAAGTTCAACATTGAATACGGGAGCTTCGGGCAGACGCTGATCACTTGCGAGGGCCTGGGACAGCGCAATGCATATATGCAGCATTAATGCAAACATACACACATGCGAACAGATCAGCTTTTGTCTGTTACTTAAATTATTTATGTTAAAATACATGTATATGTGTATATTTGTCAAATTAAATGCGACGGAATATAGCTAAGAAATGTTCGCCCTTATTTCGCACAACCTTGGCGCCCTCCTCACTGCTCTGATAGAGCTTGGGCGTGATAGGATCTTCGTTCTACAAATATAAGTAAATAAGATTTGGGCTTTTATCTAGTTATCTCAGCCACTTACAGCTTCCTCGTCGCTGAGTCGTTCAAACAATGGATGCTGCGTCATGTGTGAGACTATCCATTTGTGCAGATCCTTCACATCCGTCATTGTATAAACCAAACCCTGGATGGAATAGCTGGGTTAGAGATTCGGGTTCTATAACTATAACAACATTGAAGTGCTTACCCCTCTGCCTAGCACATAAGCATATTCGGAGAGCAGAGCCTGATTGATGATGCGCCACTTGTGCTTGGCGCGCTTGAAGTGCGGATCGGGATAGAGAAAGAACATCTTCTCGAGTTGACTTTTTTGAAAGTAGTTGGGCAAGTACTTCATCGCATTGGTGCGTATGCAGGCAATGTTTTGGTAAGTAGTCGCCTCGTTGGCATTCTTCAGCCTCAGTGCTGTAATGCGATCGATCACATAGTCCGAGACCTTCACTCGTATCTCCATGCCGATGGCCAACTTGTCGGGATACATTTCACCGAGGGTCACGAGAAAGCCGCCATAGCCGCAGCCAATGTCGGCGAATTTAACTTGTTGGTCATTAGCCATGCTCGGATATAGCGAGCGCCAGTCCACATCTTCAGGCCGGGCGGGACTGTAATACAAAACGAGTTGAGTCACAGTCCAAAGAAAGATCACAAATTAAATGTTTACTAGTTGAAACTGTGGTCCGCTATGGGATTTGAGTGAGCTCGCTGCCGGTAGAAGCGCTTCTGTGGCAGCCCAGTCACCGATGACGTCCCGGCCAGCGCTTCACTCTCCTTGCTGTTGGCTACCATTTAATAATTATTTACAAAAGAATTTACATCAACAATTGGTTGGCCAGCAAATGTGCTCGGCATATGCATGCCTATCGATGCTATTTAAAGCATCGATAGTTTTTTCCAAATGTAAGTTGACAGCTCTGAAAATAAGCTGCCATTGTGACCTTATCGATTGTTTTGCAGCACCAGTTGTCATCCCTAGCGCATTGTGTATGCATTACGCATTTGCGAAATTTACCAGCAATAAGTTTTTAAAAGTCAAATTTTAACACAATTGGAATAGCGGTGATTGTGTTTTTACCCTTACGAACTGCAGACAGCACACACGCCACACCTGAGCTAACGTGGCCATGTACGCCACCAACAATGGCAGCGTAAATAAGGCGCCAAATAGGTAAGTCTCGGATCCCCGTGTGTCTGTACAGTGTGTACAAATTTTATCGTGTGTTTCGTTGATTTTTTTTTATGTGTTACTTATTGTGTGTTCTGCGTTTGCGTGTGTTCTTTTTTTTTTTCTTGTAGCAATGCCACAACTATGTTTGACAACACCATTACTGTCACGCCGATCAAAGTAGAACTCGGTGACGCTTTGACCAAGGCAGCGGCCACAACAACAACGCCGGCCCTTCGGCGACCAAACGCTGTAATTGTCACGTCACAGCAGCTGACGATGCCAATGCAGACGGGCCTATCCGTAACGAACAGCAGCGGTGTCGGAGCCAATGCAGGCTATGCGACTGGCATGAGTGTGACATCAACGACAACGACAACAGCGCCAGCCACAAAAGAGAAACCGTCTAAAGCAACGCGCGCCCAAATCGTTCGTAAGCCTCCGCCAACGATTGACAACTTTTGGCCAAACATCTTGACGGAGGTGAATGGGATTGTCCAGGTGGATGCTAAGCATCAGGTGCTGCCTTTGGCGCGCATCAAGAAGATCATGAAACTGGACGAGAACGCCAAAATGATAGCGGGCGAGGCGCCGCTGCTGTTTGCCAAGGCCTGCGAATATTTCATACAGGAGCTAACGATGCGCGCCTGGGTGCACACCGAGGAGAGTCGTCGACGCACGCTGCAGCGCTCGGATATTGCGCAAGCGATTGCCAATTATGATCAATTCGATTTCCTTATCGACATCGTGCCGCGGGAGGAGATCAAACCGTCAACCACGCAGAAAACCAAAGAGCAAACCAGCTCGAATGTATCGACGGCCTCGGGAGCAGCTGCTGCGGCGGCTGCTGCTGCGGCAGCCACCGCGTCTGTTGTTACCAACAACAATGTCAATACTGGCTTCACGACTGGAAACATTGTGGGTGGCGCCAATGTACCTGCGGCTGCTGCGGCGGCTGCTGCTGCCGCTGGCCTCAAACTGGATGCCAGTGCAGCCGAAGTGCTAGGCTTCAGCACTGTGAGTCCGGATCTGTTTGCGGCAGCAGCGGCGGCGGCCAACAGCAATCAACAGCTGCAGCAGCTGACGGCGCAGCAGCATCATCAGCCGCAGCAGGTGCAGATCATACAGCAGGGCGCCGGTGCCCAGCAGCTGCAATACTTCATAGCGCTGCAAGGGCAGCAGCCGGCACAGCTGGTGCAACAGCTCCAGCAGCAGCAGCACCAGCAACAGCAGCACCAACAGCACCATCCGAACAGTCTCGGCCTAAACATCGTTGCACAGCAGCCGACCCAACAGCTAATACTCACAGCCGGGCCCAATGGACAGCTAACTGCGACGCCGGCGCCAACGACTGCGGCACAGCAGCAGACAGCGCTGCTGCAGAACCTGGCACAGCAGCAGCAGCAACAACAGCAGCAGCAACAGCAGCAAATACAACTGTTGCAGCAGGTGGTGACGCCCACGGGCGAGCTGACCAACGTACCGGTAAGTATTTGGAAATTGCCAATTCCCGATTGATTGTGATTGATGATTGATTTGCTCAACAGATTGCCATAAATGCCAACCAGCTGCAATTGCTGCGACTGCAGATGCAACAGCAACAACAGCAGCAGCAACAACAGCAGCAGGTTGCCGCTGTGCAAGCAGCGGCGGCAGCTGCAGCGGCGCAGCAACAACAGCACAATCAACAGCAGCAGGTGATTATACCCACCCAGTTGCTGACGGCACAGCAGATTCTGCAGCTGGGCGGCACGCCCACAAATGCAACAGCAATAACACAGCAGCAGCTGCAACAGCAACAACAGCAGCAACAGCAACAGCAGCAACAACAGCAGCAGCAGCAACATCATCACCAGCAGCAACAACAGCTACACATAAGCAGCACCAATCCAAACATTGCCGGCAACAACAACGCCAGCAACAACAGCAACAATAACAACAACAACAGCGGCAACAGCAATAACAACAACAGCGCAGCATCAATATTCATAAACACAACGGCGTCGAACGCCCAACTAGCAACGCAGGCGCAAGCGCAGGGTCTAAACGCATTAACTAACGATCGGACACTGAGCAGCGGCTTTCGGTAAAACCCAACCAACTGGAGAGAGACGGCGAGACAAAGAGAGGGAGAGAGAGACAGAGAGATAGAGGAAGCAAAAGCAAAAGCAAAAGCCCAAAACAAACGAAAACACAGAAACAAACAGCAAAGGCAACGACAACAACAACAACAACAACAACAACAGACGACAACCCATAAGAGCAACCACCTTATTACTAAGTCTAAGTTAATGATTTAGTTTAGGTTGTAATATGTTTAGCATTGAATTGTAGTCGATGGATCATCATATCGAAGCATCGGGAGGCAAGTCTGTTAATAGAATACTTTGGGCTCGCAATTTCCATTGCATTTAGCCCATTTAGCCATTCAGTTTCGCACTAAAGTGTACACATATGTATAGAGGAGAGTTCGTAATTTAATTAAGCAATTGTATAAAAATACCACATAGATGGATGATCAGCTGAGAGATGTCATACAGTTTTTTGTAGCATTACGTAATGTATTTTAGTCCTTAGGCAGCAAAGTGAAGCCAAAAAAAAAAAAAAAAAACAAGAAGAGACAAAAACAAACCAGCTAAGCAGTTGGGGCCAAGGCTGGGGAAATGGCTCTCTATATCGATAAAATTGTAAATGGAAATTGGATTTGGTGTCCAGCTTAATGTACATATCATAATGTATTTCATAATTGCTATATCCGATCCGATATATAGTTACAAATTTCATGTTGCCAATTGTATACTTAAGTTTCACTTTGTGTATGTAAATGAGTGAGTGTGAGTGTGTATGTATAAGTGTGTGTGTATGCATTTATAAATTATAAATATTTAAAAATAGTTGAAACAAATTGTAAATGGCATCGGCTCAATCGGCCTTCCCCTGGCTTTGTAACTGCTATGCAAAACACGACGCTGAGCTGCAGGTTTCACATTCTATTTTAACAATACGTAACAATAGAAAAAAAAAACCAAAAAAGAAAACAAACACAAATCCCCCCTCAACATATATATTATATATAATATATTGTATTTGTATAGTTAAATATTTGTATTTAATGAAAGTAAATTTGCAAAACACAATTCAATTCACAATTTTGTCTCGCATGTATTATTATTTAAATATTATATTATTTATTTATTTATTTTTTGTTGATAGACTATAACATACTCTGTTTAAGCTTGTTTGCGGCTCAATTCTTTTTGGCCAGTATTTTGTTAATGTCCTGCAATTCGCGCGTGCTCCAAGGCTCGAGCGGATCCGGCGGCGATTGAGTTTTGCGCACTGCTGCGGAGCGACCGCGACTGTGCTTGCTCTCCACTTCCGCTTCGCTCTCCTCCGGAGATACTCTGTGAAGGAATATATAGATATGTGAGTAGATATAAATGATATATATAACTTTGGTTACTCAGGACTTGATCTACGCAACGTGGATTCTAACTCATAATCCATTAATATAATCCACCTTGTGGATTTTATCTTATATAATCCACCACGTAGATTCTAACTCATAATCCACTTTGTTGATTCTAACTCATGTAATCCACCAGGTGGATTCTAAGTCATATAACCCACTATGTGGATTCTAACTCATAATCCACCACATGGACTCTAACTCATAATCCACTTAGTTGATTCTAACTTATATAATCCACATTGTGGATTTTAACTAATATAATCCACCACGTGGATTCTAACTCATATAATCCACCATGTAGATTCTAACTCATATAATCCTTATGCATTCTCCTAAATAGACAACCATTATGACGACTCCTATACAACTACAATTTCTGCCCATATCCGCCCTTACAGTAGTTCCTCGCTATGTTCAACTCACTTGTTGCGTCGTCGAATACGTGCGCTCTTGGCTCGACGCGCTGCCTCGTCCTGGCTGGGCTGGCATTTTCGCAGATGGAACTGCTTCATGGTGGCATGCACCTCCTCGGCCGTGGGCAGATCATCGCTGTCCACTTCGCCGTTGCCATCCTCGGTTTCCACCTCCGCCTCCTGTTCGATGGTCAAGACCTCCTCGGCCACCGCCTCATCAAAGTTGAAGTCCTGCAATAAAAGAAGAGAATTGGATAGGTATCAGCAGGAGGCGCATGCTTAGCACTCACTTACCGGCAGCGTCTCCAGCTGTGGCATTTGCTGATTCCACACCGAGGACATGGAGGACTTGCCATTGTGGTTGGGCGAGCGTTTGATGTCCGCCTTCGAGAGTGCGTTGTGGGTGCGCTTGGCCAGCGATAGCTTGCCCAGGATGGGGCCACCGCTATCGCTCTCCTCCGTCTCCACCTCGGCGAGCATGTTCATGAACTCCTCCAACTTCTTGGGGTCCACAATGTCCTTGGGATCCTGGAACAAATTGCTCAAATTGCTGGCCATGGGCACGGGCACAGGCGTGGGCAAAGCATCCTTCAGTGGAGGTGGCACTGCAGCTGTGGCTCCAGCTGCTGTTGCTGTTCCTGCTCCGGTTGCTGTTGCTAGTGGCGCTGCTGCAACTGGGATGGATGTCTTTCGGGTCAGCTGCGGCTGCGTCTTGAGGGTCTGCTCGACCAGATCGAACGCCTTGTTGGCCAGCTGCTGCAAGCCGGCGAAGTAGTGCGGATCGTGTGTATCCGGTCGCTGATCCGACATGAGGATCAGCTCGCGGAACGGATCCGGCACAGGTGCAGCCGCTGCAGCTGCCGCTGCCGTTGCCGCTGCTCCCGTAGTTGCGCTGCGCAACGGAACTCCATTGCTGGCAGCCGGATTGTTGGCAAAGGTCAGCATGTCCATGGCATTGGTGAAGTCGGATTCGTTGTGCAGATTGTACGGATCCTTGAGCTTCTGTTTGGTGACCTTGACAGGACTGGATATGGAGGCACGTCCCCACATCAATCTTCGCATCTCCTCACCCGTCATCCCGCGTTTCTTCAACGCTGTCAACGTAACCCGTCCGACGCGCTGCAAGCGAAACCAATTTGAAGCTGGAGAGGATTAGGGCTATGAGCAGGGCAGAACTCACCTTCCAGTTGGAGACAGCGCCCTTGCGCTGCTTGGCACGGGTTTTGCTCTTGCTCTTGATGACCATAACGCCGCGTACCTCGAAGCCCGTATCGTCGGCGGGACCGAGCGGTATGGAGTACGCCTCCAGATAGCCTTTCGCATCCGACTGCGGCACAGCTCGCTCCAGGGTGACAACAATCTTGGCCCATTGCTTCATCCACTCCTTCTCCGACTGCTCGATGACCGTCACGTACGTGTTGCCCATCATGGCGATCAACATGTTGAGCAAGAGGATCGGCACGAATATCATGAAGATGACGAACACGGTTTTCGACAAATTCGGATAGGTCGTCTGGTTCAGATCCGGATACTGTTTGGAAGAGTCATTTATAGGGATAAGAGGATAGTCTTATGAGATATATGAGAGTCTATAAAGGATGAGTATTATATATGTAGTATATTATATCGCCTGTTTATAGTCTATTTCGAAATTTGTAAAATTATTCGATATTTTTAATGTATGTAACAGGCAGAACAAGACGAGTAGATATAGCCTTGTCCGTCCGTCCGTCCGTGTGAGCGCTGAGATATTCTAAAATACGCAACGTAGAGGCTTGAAATGAAGTGAAAGAAGAAGAGCTGCAAAGAGTTTAGGTTCTGCAGAGGAGATGTTAGTTTGCATATGTATGCGGCAGAGGCAACAGAAAATACTCTGATTGGTCGCTAACTGATAGAGAGTTTAGCTTACGCTTACTCAGAGAGAGGCTTAACAGTTGAGCTCGACTTGAGTGGAGCTATCGCTGTCGCTGCCCTATATAAAGGCAGCTGAAGATCAGAGCAGCAGCAGCAGCAGCAGCAGTAGAAAGTGTTCTGATTGGTCGCCTAATGATCGAGTGTGAAGGCTTACTCAGACAGAGGCCCAAGGGTTGAGCTTGACTTGAGTGGAGCTATCACTATCGCTGCCCTATATAAAGGCAGCTGAAGATCAGAGCAGCAGCAGCAGCAGCAGAAAGTGTTCTGATTGGTCGCCTAATGATCGAGTGTGAAGGCTTACTCAGACAGAGGCCCAAGGGTTGAGCTTGACTTGAGTGGAGCTATCGCTGTCGCTGCCCTATATAAAGGCAAGCCTGCTGCAGCACAGCTTCAGTCGCATTTTTCATCTTCAGGTGGTCAGACGTCCAGTGCAGCGCGGTGCATCTCCTCTTCTTCCGTCTATTGGTGAGTATTAAAATAGTTAAGTTAAGCGAAAATGAAAAAATTATACTTTTAATGTTTATTTTATGTAAATATAAGATATATTTTAAATTTAAATATTATTTCTTATTTTAAAGATCATTAAGATAACGATCATTTAGTAAATGCAAAGCAAGTCGTCATAAGTATAATACAAAGGTTTGTATATGCGCTAAGGCAATTTTGTAGTCAGGCAAGCCCGACTAGCACTTCGACTTCCCCTCTAACTCTGAGTTGTTTAAATAAAGCTGTGTTTTTAGTAATTTATAGTTAGGTATATAATTTGTATACATTATCTAGAAAACATAATAGAAAGCTAATGCATACGGAGATTACGTAATCTTTAGATTTTGGATGCCACGCCCCATTCGCTTTTTGAATTTTTCGAAACTTTCTCAAAAAGCAATTTAACAATTTTCGAACTTCAAATGCATTGGGAATACTCACATTGTAGTCGCCGAGTGTGGTCTGAAAGAGGGCCATCCAAGTGCTGGTGTAGGTGTTGAACATGGTCGATTGCACCTGAGGATGTCCTTTGTAGAGGAAGTAAAATGCCTGCGAAAAGCCGCACAGGACAATCGAATAGATAATGCCAAAGGTGAACATGTCGCCCGTTATCATGGAGTAAATCATGGTCACAAACGGACCCGTCAAGCGAATAGCGCTGAAAAAGAGAGGCAGAAAAATGAATGGTAAAGAAGTACAGAAAAGAAGGAAGACTCTACGCTACCCGGCAAAGAACATGAGCAGAAACCAGCTGCCAGGCACGGCAAAGATCAGGATCGCCTCCTCGGTGTCCGTGTCGCCGATCAAACGGAATGGAATGCAGGCCAGGATCAACAGATTCGAGAACAAAAATATGGCCTTAGCGGGTGCATGGGACTGAAAGTAAAGCAGGATCAACTTTTGGTTAGAGTCAGCTGAGTCAGAAGGAAACAATATTATAGATTTGGCCGAAAAAAGGCTGATTTGGCAGCACTATTGTATGGAGAGGCAGAGGGAAAGTGAGAATGGCATTGTGAGTGTGAGAGAGAGGTTGAGATGGATGTGTATGAGAGAGAGAGTAAAAAGAGAAAGAGGGAGTAAGAAGAGAAAGAGGGAGAGAGATAACATCGTGTATGTGACAGAAAGTGGCAGATAGAGTGAGTGTGAGAGAAGAAAGAGAAAGAGGGAAATAAAAAGAAAGAGAGAGATATTACTTCATACCAACTGCTTGAGAAATGCGGAAAGTCCCTGATTCTTGATCTCGTCGCCCTGCTGGAAGACCACATAGCTGAGCACCCCAGCTATGGTCGCCAGCTCGGCGCAGTAGCGCGCCACTGTCTGGGCATTGTAGTCATCCTCGTCGGCTGCTGCAGCTGGCGCACTGGGAGCTCCATCGTTGAGCTGCGCCATGACGGCAGCATCGCCATTGTCCTCGTCGTCCAGTCCGTCGCCATCGTGTGCCGGACGCAAATAAACGGATACGGACAGGCAGAGCAAATGGGTGGACAGGATGAGCAGACGCTTGAGGAACTGATTCTGTGCGAAAGTCTTCCATTTCTCCTCGAGCAGGCGCTGTATAATGCCGCCGTCCAGCATGTCCAGATGCTCCGGCTTGGTGCCGTTCAAGATGATGAACAGCGCCGAGTTCCAATCTGCGAGAAATAAAGTGATTAGCTGTGAAGTAAGCCCTTGGTTCGGAATTGGCGCTGTAATAAATGTTAAATGCTCGACGGATTGACGAGCAATATATAGTTCTAAAATCATATACTATAGTATAACTATATCTCCTTAAGCTATATATCTCTCCCCACTCACTGGTGCGTCCATCGGGCAACAGGGTGTCCAGCGCATTGAGCGGATAGCCGGAGCAGGTGATGTTGCTATAGCGCCAGAACTCGCGGGCGGACAGCTCCAACATTTCGCGAAAGACCTCGGCACGGCCCAGCTTGCAGGCGAGCGTGAGCGGAGTGAGGCCCGTCTGGTTGACGATGCCGTTCTTGGCCGGCGTCTTCGGATGCCGCAGCGCATAGCCGAACATGTCGAGCTTGTCGCAGACGACGACCATGTGCAGTATCATGTTGCCGAACGAGTCCTGGGCATCCGGGTCGGCGCCGCAGTCGACGAGCAGATTGTAGACGCTCTCGTTGGCGCAGCAAGCGGCCCAGGCCAATGGATACTCGCCCATATAGGCGAGACCCTCGTAGTCCGTGCTCTTGGCCGGATTCATGCGCTGCTGGTCACGCGGCAAGAAGAAGCTGCCAATGGCACGCTGATTGATATCGGCCCCGGCCTCGATCAGGTCGGCGACCAGCTCATTGTTGCTGTAGGCAATCGATAGATGCAGCGCACTGGCGCCCAGATATTCCTCGCCCTCCATCACGTCCAGCGCCAGGTTGGGATAGACGCGCAGCAGGACACGCGCCAGCTTCGTATGGATCTTCGAGTCGCAGATGATGAGCACGTGCAGCAGACTCTCGCCGAGAGCGCCGCGATACTGCATCTGCCAGCAGGCCTTGTGGTCCTCCCACTTGCCTAGCGGATCGTGTATGGACAGCGATGCCTCAATTGGTATAGTCACCTCCGTATGATCACGATACTTCCAGCGCAGGAACTCGGCCCGATTGATCACCTGACCCTTGCCATCGTTGTACATGAAGACGCCGAACTGCTCGCGGATCAGCTGCTCCACGGCAATCAGGCCGCCCGTGTTGATGGCATCGATCAGATCGCCACCTGCCAAGAGATTCGGATTCAGATTCAGGTTCAGGTTCAGTGAGTTCCACTCGTAGCTGACCTACCTCTCTTGTAGTCCGCCAGCTTGTAGAGCAGGCATCGGCACGCCGTTGCCGAGGACTGCGATATCACCGCGTCCAGTATGGCACCTGGCTTCATTTCGGGCGCCTTCTTCCTCAAGCATTTCTTCAGCAGAAATTTCATCCCAAACTTAAGTAAAAGTCAGCTCGTCACTAACTTTTCACTAACCAACTGGCCTAGCTGTGGCCCTAGCTGTGGCTCGAGGATTGCGCAAGAATTTTGCTTTTGTTTGTTCGATGGGAAATTCACTTGGACTTGGACAAATACGTTGTCCCAGGCAACAGCAGGCAGGTAGACAGAGGGGAAGACATAGGGAGAGAGAGAGATATAGAGGACGGAAGAGAAATAGAAATTAGGTTAGAGACAGAAGGAAGGTCGGAGAGAGGCGGAAAGAGAGAGAGAGAGAGTGGCTGGGATGAACAGAAAGACACAGAGAGAGAGAGAGAGAGAGAGAGAGCGAGAGAGAGAGAGAGAGAAAGAGAGCGAGAGAGAAAGAGAGAGGAAGACAGAAAAAAGAGAGAGAGACGTAGAGAGAAAGATAGGGAGAGATAGAAAAATATATAGAGATTGATAAAGAAAGATAAATAGAGAAATAGATGAGATAAAGATGTGTATCAATAATGAGATGGAGAAAGGGGAAGATAGAGAGATAGGAAATAGAAGATAGAGATAGAGATAGAGATAGGAGATAGAGATAGGAGATAGAGATAGAGACACAGATAGAGATAGAGATAGAGATAGAGATAGAGATACACATAGGAGATAGGAGATAAGAGATAGGAGATAGGAGATAGGATACAGGAGATACAGACAAATACAGATACAAATAGAGATTGAGATAGAAAGGTTTCGATCTCCCATATAATTATATGCTCAAATGCAGATCATTATGAAGAAGTCTGATCTATAAGTCAGATATCTATAGAATAAAATATATAACAGAAGAGTTAAAATCGAAGCCTTATCGCTTATAAACAAATATAGTCCCCCGTAGCATCGATAATTCAGGTTAATTCAGTTTTCTGTATATTCAATGGAACACTATGCCCTCTGCAAGTGCATTTTCCAGCCCCAAATCAATAATTATCGATAGCCCAGCAGAACTAACACCTTCTATAACTTTCTATATATTTATTATATTATTATTATTGCCCTCTGCAAGTGTCAATTAATGATTATATCATACATGCCCAGTTATATCCATATACCCTGTAATCACAATAAAAGTATTCAGACAAGAGAATTGCGGTTAATTTTGTATTGCATTTTTTGTTTTTAATTTTTTTTGTTATTTTTTTTTTTGCTTTTTATTTTTATTATTTAATTATGTATATAAATATATTTGTTTTTGTTTTAATTTAATTTTCTTTTTTTCACTTAAGTCTAGAGTATTGATATATCGGATATACTGTAAAATAAATTGTATAATATTTATGCCTTGTTTTATGTTTTTTATCAGCTTTTATTTTCGGTTTTTGCCTGCTAAATTTAAAGTTTTTATTTGTTTTTATTTTTTAAATTTTCCTTTACGCGTTTACAAAAATCTCTTTCTTTTTTAAATATTTTATTTTTAATTTTTTTTCCACATATATTTTTTATTACATATACATTTATGTATACATATATATGCTTTGTATATGTATATAAATATAAATAAGAGAGACATTCAAAAAGAAATACCTTATGTGTGTGTGTGTGTGTGTCAGTGTATGTGTGTGTGTGTGTGTGTGTGTGTGTATGTAAATATGTTATGTATTGCTATACATATGTATATAGCATTCAAATATCTTTTGTAAAATACAATATATATATATATTATTATTGTTGCTTTGGGATGCGAAAAGTTGACAAAAATGAAAACGAGGAATATGAATATATATAATATATATATTCACATTAAGAAACTAATATCAATATTAAAAATTGAAATTCAAATATATAAAAACACAATAAAAATACTTTTCTAGTTGTAAGATCATAATTTGCATAGTTCTCATATATATTATATGTATATGTATACTTCTATATATAAGTACTACAGAGAGAGAGAGATAGAGAGTTGAAGTTGAACAATTTGTATATGAAATTGGAATATAGTTTTGGAATTGGTTTTTGTTTTAAGAATTTACTTTTTGTTGTATAAATGCAATATTAAATTGAATGTCTTTTGTTGTTGTTGTTGTTGTTGTTTTTGTTATTAACTTATGTGCTATATATAGAGCACATAGCTCTAGGCCAGCGCTATGTTACGAGTATAGTTTTATGTTGGTCAATCAGTCGCAAAAGTTGTTGTTTCTATTGTATACAAAATATATGCCTATATATATATATACTTCAATGTTTATATATATATATATGTGTGTATATATGTATGTTATCTATTGCCAAAGTACAAATACTTGTGTATATATATATATTCTATATATTTAGTCTTAATGGAGTCTTTAGCTCGCTTTTCTATTGTTTGCAGTACAAAACAAATTTTGTATCAATATATTTTATCTTTTTTTTTGTTTTTTTTTTAATGGCAACGATGCGATTTCAAGTCTTTTCGTTAAACAGTTTTGGAATTGTTTTCACTTTTGTTTCTATCAATAGATTTGTCTTTTGATCTGGCGTTACATATTTGATTTGATTTGATTTATTTTTGTGTCTTTCTTCTTCTTCTTCTACTTCAGTTTACGCTTAGGTTTTATGTTGTAAGTTAACAAAATACTCGCTTGATTGGCTTACGCATTAAACGTCTCAGTGTTTGGTACAGTCTATATCTTATATGCTTCTTCTCTTCTTCTTCTTTCTGTTATGTGTGAGATTTGTCATATATGTATATAAATATATGTCTGTCTGTATCATGATCAACATTTACCGTCGCACAAAAAGGAAGATTTGAATCCATAAACAGACGAGTTAGAGTGCTTCAGCCGGCAGTGCCCGACTTGTGTATACCCTGAACCCTGCATAGACCTAATGCAGCGACTGTACTTGCTCTCTTTTACGGTTAGAACTTTGCTTCTGGATATACGAACTGAATGAAACTTTTAGCTTAAAGTGAAATGTGCTCAGGATTCTTGAAGAGATCTGCTGGGGCCAGGCATAATTATAATCCGAGTAATTTATGCGAGTCTAAATATCAAATTCATATAAATATATATATTTCAAATCAACCAGACGGACAGACAGACGTAGCCTGATCGAGTGCATATACTTCATTGGATAAGCCACGCCTTCTTCTGCTAGTTACATACATGTGCACGGAAAGAGTATACCCTTTGCACCCATTTCTAATGGGTTCAGGATAAGAAAAAAAAAAAGAAATCATCTGTCAAAAAAGCGAATTGTTTCCAAAAATGTCCTCTAAATATGCGTTAAAATACATAATGTAAAGAAGGTGTATAAGTGTGTGTGTGTGTGTGTGTGTGTATTGTGATGTAAGTGCTGTGTGTGTGTGTGTATTAGTGTTAGGCCCGGCTAAGCTGCTTCGCATATGCCGAAGCGCGAGAGAATCAATGCAAAGCAATTTACTAATAAAAATATATTAATATAGACATAGACATATATAATAATATATATATATATATCTCCATATCATACATATATATAGAGAGAGCACACTTGAAATAAATTGTGAGAGGTATAAAAAATACTCTAAAAAAATACACATGTGGATCATGTTCTATATAATCTTGTCACTAACTTTCGCCTCGTCGTCTCCTACTTTTATATCATAATCAACAGCATATATGGCCACAAACTATATATATATATATTTCTATACATACATATATAATTGAAACGAAAATCTATAGAAAGTCATAATTGTAAAAATAATATATATGTATATATATTAAAAATGTGTATATGTAAAATACGCTTAACTAATTTCGACTAACTACCTAAATAAACACAAAAAAAAAACATACACATATATATATATATATAAAGTAAATAAATAAATATATATGCATATACATATATATGTACACAGGTTTGTCCTGTGTAAGGAAAACAAATACAAGCACAAAACAATTAAACAAAAAATAAAATGAATCATCTGCCTTAACATTGGTAATTTGGCAATTTGATTGAGCAACTGCAGTTGGGTATATATAAACGGGTACAGGGTAACTGCGGGTATATTGGCACACAACCAGTTAGCAGTGCATATATATATATATATAAATACATATATGTATATATCATGTTCTCTCTTTCTATCGCTCTTTAAGTTCTAACAGCACCGAGCAGTTATGCAATCAAAATATGATCGAAACAGAAGCAAAGCTCGCGAATTGCCTAAATCCTGGCCGGGTCCTGTATGTCAGTGTGTGTGTGTGTGTGTCTGTGTGGGTGTGTGTATCTGTGTCTGTCTATATATATATACGTGTAATTATGCATCGTATATTCATATATACGCGTCGAACTTATCTATGAGTGTATATTTAATAATATAGCTTATGTGTATGCCATACGCAGAGGCTACTCCTGCCATTCGTTCTCATCGACGCCCTCCATGTCATCCTGTTCCAACTTTGTGTTGTATTCCATGCGCGCGCTCACCGACTTTTGAATCTAGAAAAGATAGAGTGTGACAGAGAGAGAGATAGAGAGAAAGAGCGAGAGCGAACTCACCTCCTGTTGCTTGTTGGTCTCGTATTCCGATTTGTTGCCGAACTGCGTATGCTCCGGTTTCTTAACTGCCGCTGGCACTTGTTGTATGGAGGATACTGAAAGAGAGAGAAGTGCATGAGTATAAGTGGTGTAGAGAGAGAGGGGCTGATAGAGAGAAAGAAACAGGCAAAGATGAAGGAAGAAGTGGAAAGCAGAGTGGATTGAATTAAGGAGTTTAAGTCTAGGAAACAATGGAGTTGTTGGCAGTGAGAAGCATAGAGTGAGAGAGAGAGAGAGAGAAAGAAGAGAGAGAGAGAGACCGGGCAATCACTTACGTGTATCCATGCCCTCGGGCTTGAGACTAATTTTAGCTGCACTCTTGTCGTTGCAGGCAAACCAATCCTCAGCAGAAAGTGTGGCGCTCCATGTGATGCGCGTGGGTGGAAACAAATCATCCTGGAACAGTTCACTCTGCGAAGCAAGAGGAAAATATATATGGAATATATAGGGTATACAGCTATATATCTCTCACCTTAATGCGTGGCACCGTAAAGCTGAGCGGCTCAATGGTTGTATTTGTCAGCCTGTATGCCTTGGAGAACTCCACGCTGGCCACATCGCAATGGTTCTTGGTCAGGAAACTGAGGCCCTGATGCAGCGAGGAGCAGCGATGGTGCGACAGCGGGTTTATATATGGCTCCTCATCGGTTACCTCATAGCAGTAGATGGTCGAGTCACCCTTGCCGGTGACGAACAGCGTGGAGCTGTCCTCATCGTAATATGGTATGAGTATCGATGGCGACACATCCAAACTGACCGTATGTAGCGGTGCGGTCAACTTTTGTGCATTATACACGCTTATCTGACGCTCGGATACCCTGTAATAATACACACACACACACATTAAGTTATTGTAGTGTAATATAATCAGACTCCACCCACTTGTCGAATCCGGTGCAGACAATGTAGTGACCCTCGAGTGCCCAGGTGATGCGTGCACCGCGTGTGCCCACTGGACCGTTGCCCTCGCGTATCGGTGTCTCCGACTTGCGCGGATTGTAGACGCGTATTTTGCCATCTTTGCACACGCTGGCACCCAGCTTTCCGCACGGACTCCAGGCGAAGTCAAATATCTGATCCGTGTGGCCGGTGAGAGCGCACTTTTCGGTCATGGTGCGCAAGTCCCAGAGCTTGATGGTCATGTCGTAGCTGGCTGTCAGCAGCACGTCGGCGGCCAGCGGATGAAAGCGTATGAAATAGATTTTATCCAGATGAGCTGTCAACTCGCCTTGCGGCTCATTCGTTGGCTCGTTCAATCCGCCTTCATCGATGCGCCACAGTTTGACAATGCCGTCGTCACAGGCAACCGCCAGACGCTGTGCATCGAACGGATCCCATTGGAAGTCCATTATATTGCTGCCGTTCACCAGCGATGGGATCACACCATCCGGCAGTCGGCCAGGGCGACTTAGCTCGAATATGGCAATTTTGCCGCCCGGTCCGGCGAGCGGGACAGCAACCCGTTCGTGGTTGGCATGGAAGCCATTGCATTCGCCCGGTATCTGACGGCTCAGATTTCGCAAATTCTCAATATGTGTGGACTTGTGGCCGGGCGTGCCCTTCAAATGACGAAACTTGGACACCTTGCCAAAGACGGTGGAGGTGCGCTTTGTGGATGCCGCACTGAATGCCGCCTCCGTGGCTGACTTCTTGAGGCCGGCGCCATTTCCTCGCTGGCTGCGATGCTCCTCCAACAGTTTGCCCTCGGGCACCGAGATGCGCTTGCTGTCAATGCCGATCGCTGGAATAACATTGCTATTGCCTCCGACCTGCTGGCTGGGCTTCAGCGGCTCTACCTTTGAGCTATCGCGGCGACTAATTGAAGGGAAAGGGAAATTTCAATTTCAATTGGGATTACATATGGAATATCATTTACTCACAGCGACACTGGGGATTGCGCCTTCTCATCCACTTGGCTTTTGGATCGGCTCTCGTAGACGCGACGTCGCTCGGCAATGCTGCTGCGCACCGCCGAGAACCGCCGCAAATCGGCATCGGTGCGATCCTCGCCCTCCGTCGAGTTCTCCGACGACTCCGAATTCTGTTCGAATATCTGTGGAATTGTGGGATAAAAGAAATTGAGGTGTGAGCAAATCTGAGATATTCAGTTTCAATTCAAGAAATCCTTTTGCAGACCTTATCGGATGATTCATCATCGTCAGCGGAAGACTAAAGTTGTTGAGGTTGTTTTGTTGTTTGTTGTTGCAGTTCGGATTTAGGTAGGCAAGTAGTAGAAAGTAGAAGTACACAGGTGCGGAAGTAGTTTTGGGTTGTTAGTTAGCAGGTTGCATGTTAATGTTAAGTAGTTAACGAGAGTAGAAACGAATTTTGGCACAGGCATGTAAGAGAGGTCAAGAGTTGAAAAGATTAGTCAAGTGTGGCCGTGATCATAAATGGCAATACCAATAATAAATATATATATGCATATATATATCTTATTTACCTTGCGACGCTCCGATGTTGTTAATGACTTTTGCACGCCGTTGCCGTTGCCTGTCACATTTGGTTCGCTCTCTAGAAAGAGACAGAGAGAGAGAGAGAGAGAGACAAGATTAGCTGCACTCTTCACTTGTGTTCCGGCTTTTCTTTGGCTTACTTTGAATTTCGATTTCCACAATGAGATCGGGCTTGCTGCCACCTGCTGGCGCATCACCACAATTATCCTGCCCCACCGTTGATATATTCTCATGGGATCCCGGCGCCACGGGCACAGCAAACACCTTGTCAAAGGAGACGTCGCCCGTGTTGCTGGAGAAGGGCTTCGGCCCAAGCCGTGGCTGTGCAACAGACGAAATTCGAATTAAAATCATGTATATAATATAAAATCATGTATATAATATAAAATATAAAGTATACAAAATCCAGATAAAATAAATCAATCGGTCAAAATCACTCTTCATAACTGTAACAGTGGAATGAAACATACACAAAACAATCCAGGAACCTACAAAATAATAGCAAAATTCAATAAAAATATAAAATTCAGAAACAAATCGAATAAAACGGAACTGAACGACTAATTAGAAATTGTAAAACGGAACAAAATCGAAAATAATTAAAAAAAATTAAATCTATATTAATAAATTTAAAAAAAATAGTTCATTTTTTTGCATATAAAATGCACCTTGTAGGCGGCTGTTGCGGTTGTCCGTGGCCTCGGGCGTGGCGTGTTGCACTCCGAATCTCCGCCACTGCCGGACTGTGGTGTGGTGGCCTCTGGCAATGAATTGTTGCGCGAGGTGCGCGGCATTGGCTTCGGTGGCGATTGGCTGCCACTTGGTGAATTGGTGTCCAGCGCAGCCGAAGAGGAGGCCTCTTCGCTGCTGCCCGTCGAGTGCTCAGTGGGCGAGTCCTTCTCATCCAAATGCTGCTGCTGTTGCTGCTGCTGTGCCTGCTGATCCTTCTCGGAGTCTGTCTTGTATTTGGCCTCGAATTTGCGTATTAGTTCACTTTGGTTAATGCTGCAGTCGTCCTTCGGCTGCATTTTGGCCTGATGCAGGCGCTTCTCATTGCACTCGCTGGCATTCCCATTTCCGTTCTTTTCCTCGCCATTGTTGCATTTGCGCAGCATCACGAAATGCTCGTTGTCGTTGCGCTTGGCCGCCGATGTGGTGGCGGGCTTCTGATTTTGATGCTGACTCTTGCCCTTGGCCTTCTGATTCTCAAGATTCTTAACGAAATCGCTCAAATTGCCACGATGTATCTATGTGTGTATATATAGATATATTGTATGGGTATTACTGTAGAGTTCTGTTCAATTTCCACATAAGGTCCACATAGCTACGTTAACTGAGTAACAAAACTAAATATTGATATGAATATGTTTAACTTCCACATGCGTTCCACAAATATATATATGTTACATATGTTGTTAGCTGTGTTAACTCGGCTATTATTGCAGATTACTGCTGAAGTGCCACCTACGATCCACATATGTGAGCTATGTTACCTGGTATACATTTCTGATAAAGTCCACATATCCTAGCTTGCTGATATGATATGAATATGAATATGAATATGAATATATTATTGCGCATTCTGTTTAGGTTCCATATATGTTAGCTGGGTTAACCAGTTTTAAGAATATGCGTATATAATTGCACATTTCGGCTTAAGTTCCACATACAATTCTCATGTCAGCTAGGTTACCTGATACACGTTTCTTCTTAAGATCCATATTCGTTCCACATATGTTAGCTAGGTTACCTGATACACGTTTCTTCTTGAGATCCATATTCGTTCCACATGTTAGCTAGGTTACCTGATACACATTTCTGCTTACGATCCACATACGTTCCACAAATTTTTAAGCTGACTAATTTTCTGAATAAGATTAAATTGTGTATTTCTGCTTAGGTTACTTACCTTACCTACTTAAGAATATATGTCAAAGCGACTATATTCTTAAATTATCTATCACATCTAATTGCTTCTATAAGCGCTGTATATGTATTTTTCATATAATCTATCGACATCAAATTATATATACATTTACTTATAACATTTAGTGAACTTTTAAACGATTTTCATATTTAACGATAAGCATATATATATGTACATAAATACTGACTAATCAGTTGCTTGGATATATATGTATACCTCAAAACCAATAATTTATCAAACTTTTAAAGCTTGATGATTGCTTTAACATATATACATACATTTGTATATAAAAAGATATATATAATATACATTATAACTTACGATAATAGGCTCATCGCCGTGTTCGCGTTTCGCTGGATCCAAATTCATTTTGGGCACTGCCTGATTGGTGCCATTTAGCCACTCGCTGGCAATCAGCTCCGTCTTATAGCCCGTAGTTTCAGGATATAGATCAGCATGAAAATCGCGATAAGTCTAAAGGGATATACATGCAAACACATAACACAATATATGACACATAGCAAATATCTTTCATCTCTCACCTTGCGTGGCACCTGGTACATAATGGGTATGACCATGTTGGAGGTGAGCTGAAGCACACGATTGACCTCAGCCTCCATCACTTTGAGGGCGCGCTTGGGCACCAGGCAGGCGCCTTTGGTTTGTTCGCCGGTATGCCGTAGTCCTTCGATTAGATAGGGATCCTTGTCTGTGATCTCCAGATAGTTGATGGTCGTATCACCCTTGCCGGCCAGGAATAGCATGTTCGTATCGGGATCGAACAGTGGCATCAATATGCCCGTCGAGCAGTCCAACTCCAGCGTCTTTTCGGGTGTATTGAAGTTGCGTATATCGCGGATGATCACTTGACGCAAACGGGCCGCATCGAAGCCGGTGGTCAGGATGCGCGACTGATTGCCCAGCCAGACGACACGGGAGTCCTTGATGCTCTGATGCGACTCAGCCAGCATTTGTATGGGCGAGCCGGCGGCGCGTGGATCAAAGATGCGCACACACTTATCCTTGCAGCTGGTGGCCATGACGGTGCCATCCTCTCGCCAACTGGCCGATTGAATTACCTCCGGATGCTCATTGTTAGCTGGGAGAGAAGCACATGTAATTTAGCTTGTGTTACAATTGGACTGCCAAAGTTTTGTGCTACTCACAGAAGATTTCCTTCTGAGCCGCAATATCGAAGAGCGCCACACAGCCGGCCGCTGTGGAATACATTAGACCATCGGCTGTGGGATGAAAGCCGACGGTCTCCACGCGACGCTGCTTATGTGAGAACACGGCCTCGGGATCAGAGAGCGATTGTTCGAGTCCCTTTTCGGGTATGTGCCAGATTTTGACCTGCAAGTGAATGAATATATACATAAATAATTCTTCAATAGATCATTCCTAGGCTCTGCCCACTCACCAGGCAATCCTGCGATGCCGTTGCCAAGAGTCCATCATGAAAGGGCGAGAATTTCAAGTCTGTCACTGTATCCGTATGGCCATGCAGCAATGGCATTGTCTTGCTCTTCCGCCCACAATCATCGAGCGGCAGGACAGCCACACTGGAGCCGCTGTGCTCCCAATTGAAGGCCATGAAGGCAGCGGATGCGGCAATATTATTCCCATAGGTTTGATAGCTGCCCACGCATATTTCGCGTACGCAAGCCTCCGCTTTTGGGACAATGGGCGCGGCATTTTTATACTTGGAAGCCTTAAAGCGCCAGGCCATTCTGTGAGTGTGTGTGTGTGTATGTGCTGCAGGTATGCGTGCGTGCGTGCGTGCGTGAGTGAGTGTGTGTGAGTGTCGATTGCAGTTGGTCTGCTTGAATCGCTGCTACCGTTAGCGATGTCTCACTTTTCCAATTCGAGAAGACGAGTTCCGCGCAATTCTTTTTTCTTTTTTTTTTTCCTTTTCTCTTTTTATTTATTTTCTTTTTCCTCTTTCCAATTTGAGTTTTCTTTGTTAATCTGTTGTAATTGCTGTTTATTTATTTGTTCGGCTGCGGTCCGCACGGCTAGAATTACAAACATGAAATTCTATTATTATTATTAGGATTATTGTGAAGTTGTCGCTACTGTTGCCGCCCCACGCACATGAATCACCCTGTTAGTGCAGCCACCGCTAGCTCAGCCCTTAGCGGGAGTTGTGTGTGTGTGTGTGTGTGTGAGGAGTTTTGCTGTTTGTGCAACTTGTGCACTGTTTATATAGTTCAAATATTATATTCAATTTTCAGCAGAAAGTTTTCTGCTCGCACTCTTCTTTTGTTTTGCAATTGAAAGCTAGAGTTTCACTTAGCGCGCGTTTACTGCATGCAAATCAGCCAATTCTTGACTTTAAGGGAGTTTAGAGTGTTTTTTTCTTTTTATTTTCAAGCCAAAACTAGCTGCTTTTGATCAAAGTCCGGCAGCACCGCACACAACGCACACACATATCAATTGATAAGCTGTTCTGAGTGATATGATGTTGCTGCCTGATGACTGCCTGGCACGCCCACACTTGAGTCGCATTACTCACACAACATATATCAGATGAGCAACAACAACAGAAATAGCCCATACACAGAAACTTGAAGTGCGGCAAGAATGGAAAATGGAAATGGACAACTTGGACTTGGACTCGTCAGTCTGCTAATGTGGTTGTTGTTGTTGTTGTTGCTGCTGCACTTGGCTATAATTATTGAGGACTTGCACACTCTAAGTGTGCATACTCATATATACAGATGTATGTGTGTTTGTGTGTTTATGCGTCTTGTTTATCGCATGAAAAGAGAAAGCACAAAAAAAAAAGCAGCAGCAACAATTGCGTTTGCGTTTGCGTCTGCGATGCGAGGAGAATGCCAAATGCCGATTGGCACAGAGATGCCGGATAGGCTTGAAGCATACACAAACACACACACACACACACACACATATGTGTGTGCATGTGTGTGTGTGCATGCCTTGTCCTTTTTCCGCTTTAGCTTTCAATGCATACAAATGGTGCTAATCTCTAGGTGTTGGCCACTTGTAAGCGCCTTTTATAAACAAGTGCCACGCCTCATAAATAGCCTAGACCAGAATATATGTATGTACATATGTATGTATGTGTATGTGTGTGAGTGTGTGTTAGTGCGTACATTCATTCATTGTTCTTTGCATTTAATGACAAATAAATTAACAAATTGAGCTCTACTTTTAGCGGTACTTAAATTCTAATTGCATCTCTAGCTGTTACTAACTAATCGCCTTTCAGCAACAATAGTTAAAACATGATTCATAGAACAAATCATTAAAACTCGAATTCATTTCAAATTTGCGCATGAATCATGCCCTTACGAATATTGTGGAATATAACAGAACAAAACACATATGATCAGAATGCAAGAGTATATATATTTTAGTACATATATATCTAATCATATATATATATACAGTTGTTTGTATGACCACAATTATTTATAATAATAGCAATTAAAAATATTGCTCTATTATAAACTTTCAACGCTTAAATTTGCAAAATTATTGTAATTATTTCAATTTATCAATTTATCTATAAAGATAAATTATACACACTTCTCTCAGTGTAAATTAAAGTACAAAAATTCTGTAACCGATTTTATACGTTATATTTGCAACACTTAGCAGAGCACAAACATATATAAAAAAAAAAACAAACATTTTAAAGTGGACCTTGTTCAAAGTTTGCAATGCGGAAATAATTGCTTTGGTTCATATATTTTTAATAACTGCACTTATTTTTTGTTAATTATTAATTATAATTATAATTATTAATTTTTATTATTTTATTTTTCTTTCAAGCTGGCTTAATTGTGGTCCACTCTAAAGGCGAGACAGTTGGGCTTTCTTTTACCTACTCACACACGCACACGCACACTCACACACGGCATTGCAAATGCAAAATACCATTAAGTTTGGGGTTCAAATCTCAACAACTGCCCGCAAATAGTTGATCGAGCACTTTTCTCCGGTATTCAAATTGAATTTGTATTCTTTTTAATTTTTATTTTTTAGCAACTTTTTTTTTGTATGTATTTTCACAGAGCCGCAACTAGCGGTTTATTTCAAGTGCAGCCAACGACGGCTAGCAATGCACAGCAACAGCAACAATAACAGGCAGACGGCAACTGGAGCTAAATGTATTGACAAACGCCGCAACGGCAACAGCAGCAACAACAACAACGACAACGACAACGAGAAGAAGAAGTAACAGAAGAAGAGACACAGTTGCGCTCACTTGACGACGCGTGCGCAAATTCAACTGGTTCGTTAGAAAGCGGCAAAACAAATGACCATCATTGGCTGTTGACGTTGCCAGCCTGCTGGACTGGATGACTGGCTGCTGTTGGTGGTGGTGGTGGTGCAGCCACCAGGTAATCGGGTCAAGTGATTTAGAAAAATATAGAAAAAGAAAACTGCGCGCAACTGAGCGGAAGTTGGGTGGCAGCAGCGGCGCTCGCGACGGACACTGGCGAAAAAGGGAATTGGAAATGAAGCAGAAACAAGTGCACAGAGCAATGCAACCTGCAGGAGAGCGGCAGTAGCAGCAGCAACAGCAGACAGCGGGAGACAACATTAGCAGCAGCATCCGTGCTGCAGTTGCGAGAGAGAGAGAGAGTGCTAGCGAGTGAGCGCGACAGAGTGAAGCTGCGCGTGTGTGCGTGTGTGTGTGCGTCTGGGGGTCTCTCTTGATGGCTACACAGGGTGTGTGTGTGCGTGTATGTGTGTGTGTGGGTGTTTCTGTTTGTGTGAGCGGGTGCAACCGTAAGAAACTTTGTTGGGGGTGGGTGGCAACACCGGCACCGGTAAGCCGGCAACGCTTTGAGCTACTGTTTTACTGTTTTTTTCTTCTTCCTTTCTTGCTGCTTCCACCACTACGTAAAACACAAGCAGCTAGAGGGAGAGAGCTAGATAGTAAAGCTGGATTGAGAGCAGGCGGACGGGGTGTAAGGCACAAGTGGCCTCCTGGTGGTGGTTCCGTTACGTGTTTGTTGTTGCATATGCATTTATTGACATTTTTCTTACTGCGTTTGTCATGCACTTAATGACTGTTACTATTTTCTCTTTTTGTGCACTAAGCCCAATGCGTGCAATTAATTAGGCGTTGTTTATGCACAGCACAAAAAAAAAAAAAAAACAAGGAAAAATAAAACACAAAACGGATGTGAATGTAAAAGGAGCCGCTGCTTCTGGTTTTCCACTGGGGCTTGTTTGTTGTTGTTGTGCTCAACCGGCACACACCCTTTTTAGCACTGGCGCCGCTGGCAGCGACACTACAACTACAAAAACAAGGAGGAACGAGAACAGCGCAGCCGACGCTGCGTTCTGGGCAAACAAAGGAGCAGTTTTGCACCCGATTCATACACACACTCATACTCCGACTCATGCACATACACACACTCGCACACACGCACACATACAGGAAACATGCAAAAATTGAAATGTTGCACACACACAGACACACACTTACGCAGGGTGGACAGTAATTGAACAATGCAATTGCAATAGCAATAACAAAATAAATCACAGCACATTTAACACTTTAACACTCACAGATTTTTTTTGGCACGCCCTTTTGACCAATATCCCGCAACTGCACAATTTATTGTAATTTTTGTATAAAAAATGTTGCATCGGCTTTTTTCGGTGCTGTATTACCCGCTGTTTAACACAGACATCGATGAGTCGATGGTACTTTTATTATGTGCATCGATATATCGACTTCTTGTCGATTACCGATTCGCAAGTGGTGAGCTCACACATGGGATCGTGACACGAGGAACGATGGCGCGAAATATATTTGGACTAAGAAGCTTAATGGAACAGATTGCGTTTCTGTTCCAAAAATTAAATTTTAGAGTTATGTTTTTCCGAAAATCATTTTATGTACAATGCTTCTTCAAAATGTGTAACCCTGTGTACAAATGTAATCGGTTTTAGCAGGCTTATCGATATTCGTTGACGATAAGTGACAGAAAATGCTTACCTGCTACATCTTTTCGTCTAGAATGTTTTTCAGGATTACAAACTTGGCTATGTAATTGAAATATTTTCAGTATCCAGTTGCATATTCTATATTGAACAAAGTACAAACAATCTGTTCGGCAGTGTGACCGTACCAGATATGGGAATTTATGATACCACACCGATAAATGTAAATATGCGATTAGTGTGCGCCCTTCCCAAACGCAGGGCTACACCGTAATAATGACTCAGATGCCCTGGCAACCATGTATCGATAGTAACGTAACGATAGTGCCATCGATTGCTTTGCTGCTCTAACTGCTGCAGCGAACTGTATTATTTTTTTTTTGTTATTTATTAAATGAAGCTGAATTAAGTTGATTGCATTGCAATGTCAAAGTTAATGTACAACCTGAACGCGTCCCAGCGCAATTACGCATTGTGATAACGTGAAAGTAACGTAAGACGCGAGCGCTTGTGCTTTGCGGGTGTGCGTGTGTGTGCCAAGTGTATGTGTGTTTGTAATTCTGCGTATGTGCATGTGTGCGTATGCGTTTAATTTCGGTGTGCGGCTGCAGAAGGCAACGACACGGCGCGCCGCTGGCCAGCCCCAGCACCAGGAGCAGCAGCAGCAGCAGAAGCGGCACCAACAAAATACAAAACAAAATCAATGCTGTCCACAGCTAAGGAAAACAAAATGAGCCTCTTGCACAAAATAGGTGAGTTAAACAAAAAACAAAAAAGAAAAAAATAAGATAAGGAAATATTTATTGTTGCCCTAAGTTTTTGTTATTCTCATGCCCAACACCTGCGACAACAGATTAACTTTATTTATAATGTATATGTGTATATCTGTGTGTATGTAGGTATGTATACATAACCCGGCGGCATCATGTGTACGTATACATGCGTGTGTGTGTGTGTGTGTGTGTGTGTGTGCATGCTGCTGAGTTCGTTCTTGCAAATGATTCACAATAAGCACGCACAATATGAGCAAACGGCAACAACAACAACGACAGTTAGACAAAAGCTAAAATCCTGTTTCTTAATTCCCGTTGAATTTGCCCACGCACTCACACATTGATGTCTTCGTTGGCCCAAAATGTGCATTCGGTTTGTGCCGTTGGTTTATCAACAAGTCTATTTTTAGTGCCTGCGCCTCGCAAAGTGTTAAAACTGAAGTAGCCCACGAAATACATATGTATGTATGTATGTATGCCTGTGTGCGTACATCCGCATCTGTATTCGAGTGTGTATATGTATGTATACATGTGTGTGTGTGTGTGTCTGTGCAACGCAACGGAACACGCCCAGCACAAGCCGCCTGTTGGCTTCTGACGCCACCGCCGCCCACCTCCAAAAACTCCTTAGGCTGCATTTTATTTTAATACTTCTTCTTCTTCTTCCATTTATGTTCTCATTCTCCCCATCCCCTCCTCTGTCTCACTCGCACCCACAGCGCCCCTAGCACTCGCTGCCTGTGACGCGCGTTTGGCTGCCCATTCGAATTCACTGGAAGGATATTAAACAAGTTGATTCGTTGAATCAAGTTGCAACTGCGAATGCATGCGAAAGTTTAATTTCTAGTTACGGCTAAAATTTTTCTAGCTTTTTCCACTAACGGTGAGCTGCTCCAAACCGTTAGGTAATTGCGCAAACCAGAACAGTTTAGCAGTTTAACAGTTAATTTTTCGGCAAGTTTTGACCTGGGTCAATTACATCCAATTGGCAGTTCGCATTGGAGATGGCCAAACATAGGCGACGTGCGTGACACGAATATTAGAATTGCACGAAAATTAAATTGAAATAGCATTTGATAAGGGAAGCTTAACATTTAATTTAAAGACTAGATAAGAGCTTGAAATGGTGTTAGTTGTTATTTGAGATGAGCACACGTAAGCGATATGCGTGACACGAAAATTAGAATTTCACGAAAATTAAATTAAAATTAAAAAAAAAATTGATTAAATTGAAAGTTAAAATTTAAATTTAAAGAGTTGGTTGTAGGATCAAAAGAGGAATAAAAAAGTACTTAATGTATATATATTGAAGCATTAGAAATTTGACAAAGAATTTAAATGGTGCATATATATACACACACACCTGTATTCATTTAAAAACGTTTACATACAAATGTGTGTATATACTTTCATATATGTATGTGTGTGTTTTGTGTGTGTTTGTCATGTATGTCAACGACAGTCTGCGCTCATCTCTAATGCAAATATTCAATGAGCCGGCAACGTTAGCTCGCCCGGTATGAGTTGAAGGTCACGCACAGCTGCCCAGCTAATGTTGCCAGATTATTTACACAAATTGCGAGCGGCTAAGGCAAACAAATTTACATGCTTTAATGTTATATCAAAAGCTTATCAGTTAAGTGATAAAAGCGCGATAGGAGGACAAACCAGCCAACCAGTCAGCCAGCTATCCAGCTATCCAGCTAGCTCACCCACACGCCCAGCAACAACACCCACACAGCAACAACTGTCCAAAATGTCCAAGGTCATTAGGGATATTCCGGTTGCAGCTGAAAAAAAAAAAAAGAAAAGGCCAATTGTTGATAGCTAACGACCCGCCGGCCGCCCCGCCCCCTTCAAGTTGAGCCTAGCATGCGCTCAAAATAGAAACAAAAAAGCTTTTCAACTCTACCAGCAATTACCATTAATCAAGTCACAAAGTTATCGATAGATAAGCAACATCTTATAAACACATACACAAACGCACAGAGGGATACGCACACACATACACACACACACACACACTTATATATTTATATATATATATATATAGGAAAAGAGCTCCAAACCTCCCTTGCAGGGTTTGTTGCCGCTTGCCTGGGTAAGTTAACTGTAAGTAAGCTTTCATACTTTTGGGCTTTCGACTTTCGGCCTTCGAGCTTTTTGGCCGAGTCAGTTTTTGCGCGCATTTCTCCCTTTTTATTGTTTGTTGTCCGTGCAAAGTCTCAGACGTTAGCAGCCGTCGCAGCGCGCGGCTTGCAAAAAGTAAGTAGTTTACTTTACTTTACTTTACTTTTTTTTTTATTATATTTGCTTGCTTTTATTCTTTTGATTTGATAAGAACTCTGTTTGATAATGAGGCGACAATGGCAGCGACAGCAACAGCCTGAAGTGAGCAGAATGCTAAGAGCAGATCAATACGCTGTTCGCCAGTGTTAAATAGTGCTATAAATAGCCTCTGCCCTTTGCTTCGAATCGGTTTTCAAAACTGCAAATGACTTTCAAACGTTTGTAAGTTTTCCAAAATATTGATTTGTGTGAGTCGTGGGCGTAACTTGATCTTGAGAACAGAACCCCTTTGCACGCAGATATCGGTAATGCGAGTATCCATAAAGATAAACATATAACTGTAACAATTTGAAATGGAATTCGGAATAATCTAAACAATAAACAAACTTCTTGTGTTGCAAAGTGTGCTGATAAGTCGAACCTAAACGGTTGCTCGTAATGTTGATCTGTTAAGTTGTTTATATCACTTATAAACTATATACCATATAGATATCTTAGATATTTCTGGGTACAGGATATGCAGAGTTTAGGCATAAACGAAAAGTAAACTTCTAGTGTTGCAAAGTGTGCTGATAAGTCGAATATAAACAATCTGTTAAGTTGTTTATATCATTTATAAACTATATACTATATAAGTATATAGTTACTTTATAGATTTCTGGGTACAGGGTATGTAGACTGCAAAAAGTGTGCTGATAAGTCGAACCCAAACAATATATTAAGTTGTTTAAATCACTTATAAACTAAATTTCATATAGTTATAATTGGGTACGGATATTTCTGGGTATGCAGACTTTAGGCATAAACAAAAAGTAAACTTCTAGTGTTGCAAAGTGTGCTGAAAAGTCGAGCTTTCATAGTTGGTATCACATTTTATCTGTTAAATTGTTTATTTCGCTTACATGCTCAAGCTATATACCTTAGATATTGCTCGGATACCCTGTACTAACAAATAAGAGATATTAATAAAAAAAAAAAAAAAACTCTTTAGTGTTGAAAAAACTGATATGAAAAGTCGCACCTAAGTTTTTTATTTCACCTATAAGCTCAAACTCTATATACCTTGGTTATTTTGGAATACAGGGTATATAGACAACAGGCATAACAACAGCAGCTACTGCAGTAAAGACAACAAAGCGTCGCATCACTCACACACACACACACACACGCATAGGGCAAAAGAGAGCAGTTCATTGAAAGTGCAAATGTTTCTGTTGTTGTTGTTGTTGTTGTTGTTGTTGCTCAGCGGGCCGTATGGCCGCCCATTGGCCGCGCGATTAGATTGTAAAAAGCGGCAGCGGCAGCGCCGACCGCGGCGCTTGCTGGCGCTCACTCACTCAACACGCTCGCAGCTCCGTAGCACCGCTGCTCAGTTAGTAAACAGACAGACAGACAGTCAGTCAAGTCGATTCAGTTAGACTCACGCGAAATACATATATTTACTACACACACGAAAAGAAGAAGAGGAAGAACGAAAAAAAAAAATAGCCGTAGCAAATTAAAATAAAGTAAACGCGCACTCAACCTCGCCCCGTGATGATATCATTCGAATTGATGTAGTTAGGGGCGCAGGGTAACGATCCTCAAATGTCGCAACGGCTGCTGCGGCTGCCTCTTCTTCTTCTTCTTCAGAATCCGTTTTCGTTCTATTTACTTTTTTTTTATCGTGTTTTTGGTCAGTTTGGCAATGTGCAAAGTGAATTAGTTCCGATATTCGATTAAGCCAGTGTTGCAAAGTGCAGTAAATACTTTTGTCTTGGGATCGTGCACGATGCGCGTTCTAAACACCGAGTTGCGCTTGCGCTTTCAGCGGCGCAAGCCGCGTCCGTTCAATCGCGCTGCCAGCGCTGATGATGCGTCGCCAGAGGCAGAGGCAGAGGCTGCGTACGGGCAGCGTACTAACGGAACTGTCAGCATGCGTATGTATCAATAAATGGGGGAATTTACGCGTGTGTGTGTGTGTGTGTGTGTGTGGGCGGTAATTGATAAGTTGGAATAACTTTGACCTTGACAGCTGCGGATCGATAAGTGTGCTCATAGATAAGAATGTAATTATTGCGTACGATAGATGTAGAATTGCAGTTGACTTTTGACCGTTTAATTATTAATTAACTAGAAAATAGGGTTTCAAATGAGATAGACGAAGTCAGATGATAAGCAGAAATGTCTTTATGATAATTGAAATAAAAAGATTATCTGATTAGATATAATAAGATCAAATGAGAAAATAACGATTAATTCGAATCCATAATATTTCGTCAAAAAGTTTCTTCAACATTTACCGCTAGAAAACTATTTCCAATCAATCAAATCAACAATATATCAATATACATACATATATGTCTATAGGTCTAATACAACGCTCAACAATATTGTAATACCCTTAATGCTAGAGAGTATGAGATAGATAGATACATTGCATGAGCATTCCATAAGTATTTGCTATCGGAATTGTCGCTGAAGTGGGTGGGGCTTAGGGCGGGCTCGCTCAATTGATCAATTTGTTTTGCACTCACAGCTGAATGAGCAGGGCAAACTTTTGTGATAATCGGCTCAATCGGCTGGAAGTGGAACCGGATGCTGTCTCAATAAAAATTTATAACAATTGCCAATTGGTAATTGTGTATGTGTGTGTATATGTGTGAGTGTGTGCGGTTTGTTATCGATAAGAGAGAAAGTTCAAACTGAAGCAAACTATTGTGAAACAAATGTGTGTACATTAGAAGTGTATATAGGGAAGTTATTAGCAGACAAATTCTGAATGGGAAAAGGGTGTTCTTTATTGAAATATATTTCCCAAAGGAAATGTATAACATTTGGCAATATTATCGATAGCGATACAATCCAATTTTTGTTATATTATATATGCATAAATGATACATATGTATCTATAGGCAACTCATAAATAATGAGTTTTGTTTGATTCTCAATAAGGAAAATAATGTAACAACAGTTCGATTATCGATAACATTCGCTGCTTTCACTGCGCTTTCTAATGCGGCCAGTCTCATAAATATTTATGTACATAACTAGTATATTGTATTATCAAAGATCTTGACAAATCATATTGACGTGTTTGTCATTCAACATCACTCATTCACTCACCCATTCACCCATTCACTCATTCACTCACTCACACACTCACTCGTTCATTCATTCGAATTTTTGGCAAATATTGATGATGGCAAAGTGCAAAAGCTGCTGTTGACACTCAACAATGATAAACCATTTAAAAGCAATAACAAAGCCGTCTGGCCAGGCATGCCCGAGCACAATATAGGGTATAGGCCAACTACAAAGCGCACAACGAATCAATTCTTTGAACGTCTTCCATTGCCTGTTCGATCCATAATTGAGTGCTGCTATAGTTAGATATGAATTATAATAGACTTTTAGTTTTTTTTCTATCACCTAACGCAAAAGTAAGAGTGAGAGTGCTTTTGTTGACTGTGTGTGACTATAAGATACCCTATATACTTTTAAATACTTTCCAATTCATCTTTAAATATGTGTAAAGAATTTTACATATGCCTATTGTCAAATGCGTAACTGAGAGTGAGAGTGCCTTAGTGGGGAGTGCTTGACTAAAAGATACCCTATATGTTTTAAGCTGTCCAGTTATTAAGATATATGTATACATTTCTACAAAACTTTAGTTTTTGCTATCATCAAATGTGAAAATAGGAGTGGGAGTGATTGACTAAGGATACCCTAGATTATATGTGTATATCTATATATTTTAAACTTTCCAAGTCATCTTCAGATATATATTGCAGTAGTAGATGATGGTGGAGAAAGGAGGCCGTTTTTAGATAGTGATCGACTAAAAGATACCCTATACGTGTCAAAAATTCCAGCAGATGAAGGGACAGGCGTACAATACATAGTTTATTAATCGGTATTTCTCATCCACACTGTCTAGTTAGCTCAACTATTTTCTGCTAAAGCTGAAATGTGCGATTTGCAGTTCCAATTTGTAAGACAATATAGATATGCCTTTGTTATTTCCAGACAGGCAAGCGAATAGTGCGCGTCCTTGCTGGATGATTGTCTCGTGTTACTCTGTTCCACGTTTAATTTGAATTCTATTGAAAGATGAATATACTCGAATTCAAACCTATTTCTTTAGAATTTCAATGTTAACTACATCATGCTGCAATGACTGTACGTACCTATTGTGTGCGCGTTGAATGAGTCCTTTAAGTAAAGCCAAATACTAATTGACTATTTTGTTCCTATACAATTTCATTTCCAATAGCACAATTCTCCAGAACTACATACATATATATATATAGTGTATATACATAATTTTAATCAATTTGAGTAAAATGCAGAAGGAACCGAATGTTTTCATGCAATACTCGGAAATTAAGGCACTAAGCGAAGTTTTTCTATTTGTTTAATCAGCCATGACAAGTTGATTAAATTTACGCAGAAGTAAAATGAAATTCTGTTACGATTCGTTAGCAATGTGAATTTGCTGCTGCTTTTATTTTCGAATTTTCCTAGAGAGAACAAAAGCAAACGTAAATCATAGACACACATATGTGTACATCCATATATATAGTTAAATATCTATATACATATATATATATATATCTAGGCAAAAGCAGAACTGAATGTCCTTCCCACTCGTATCTCTCATCATTTTGTTTTTGTATTTCGCATGAAATTTATTTGATGAGAGTTTTCATTTGGAAGGACTATTCAATTCAAATATATATATATATTCACATATATATTTACTTATATTTATTTACATACGTACGTGAATAGTTTTACATTTGGTAAATGAAATTTGTGTTTTGTATGCAATTCGCATGCAATTGGGGATATTACCTTGACAATTAAATTGAAATTCAGTGGAAATCATGGAACACATTCAAACACTTCTAAGCGCCAAAGGAAATTTGATTTTGCTAAAATCAATGCTCGACTTCCCAGAATTATTCCTTTGCCATTTCCCACTGAGCTTCACTATTTGACCTTTTCAATCCATAAACTTGCATAAATTCTGTGCTTTAAGTTGGAAAAGTTTGATTTGATTTGCAGAGGGTATAGTTAAAGGCTTACATTAATATATTTAAACTGTTTATCTTAGATGAAATATTCCTTTATGCATGACTTTATTAGTTAATGTTAAATGCATTAGGGACATTCCTTTATTATTTTTAATTAGTTTATCATACGTTTCAAACTTTCAAACACATTTTAAGAATAGTTTTAAAACATGCCTCAGTCAACCATTTATTTTAATTTTAATCTTTAATATATTAGGGGCATTCCTTAATTATCTCTAGTTTGTTTATTTATTAGTCTCTGCTTGTGGATATATGAAGCATAAAGTATGATAAGAAAAGGAAATTCTAATTTTGTTTGCCCAATATGCAATATTTTATTTGGGGTATTCCCTCAAGATTTAAAATGACCTATTTTGCTCCCACATATATAGGAAAATGTGTAATAATATCCAAAAGAAATTTCAGTTTGATTTTAATAATATCCATTAACTACATTAAAGGTATTCCTTAATTATTTTCAGTTACGTAATTTTTACATTTCCCAAAAGTTCTATAGGAAGACAAAGAACCAATAAAAATTAAGTTTTCCGAATATGATTTAAATATATTAGGGATTACAACTTTATTTAAACAAATACGTTTCATAGATTAGGGATATTCCCTCATTGTGTCATATATAGATTAGGAATACTCGTGAGTAGTAAAATGTCTGCGATTATCGCACTCGAACGCATTGAATGAATAGATATAAAAAAAAGTAAAAAGAAGCATCAGAAAGAAGTGAGATATTCGCACTAAATGATTGTGGTATCGAGAACCCAGTGAAATCTGAATAACTATGCTATATTAATAACTATATGCATGTATGTATATATAACATTACTAGGTGTTCGCTTGGTCACGTATGGCACGGCGCTTTCCCTGCTCGTTGTCAACTTGTTGATTGTGCGAAGGGGCGGAGCGGCGTAGGGGCTTGTCTCAGTCTTGACTTGACTTGCTTTATGCATTCATATATTATTATTATTTTGTTTTATTTTTCACTTCTTTCTTTCCCTCTCTCTCCCTCTCTTTTTTTCTTTTTCTTTTAGTTTATGCATTTCACTTACATTCATTCAGCACTTTTGCTTTCCTATAGATTTCCATTTCATGTCTCGAGCTCTAAACGACGACCAAACCAACTATGTCATAATTGTTGTTGGCTCACCTGTTGCCCACCTCGCTGTGCCTCAGCGCTTTTCATGTACTCGCATACCTGAAAGGTATATACTATATAATATATCTATATCTATGTATATGCCTCCGCACATATATTTGGCTTGTCCATTGTCTGAGTTTTGTGTTTGGCTTTCTTCTGGGCAGTCGACAAGGCGTTAAGTTTTCTTTGCAATACCAAAAAAAAGCCAACAAAAAAACTTTCATTCTTCTTTGGCTTGTAGTAAAAACATGTTAAGCCCTTTGGAAAAGGCAAATATAGACACTGTATGGGCATACCCTGTAGTTTTTTTTATTTTTTTCATGTGTACAGATGGGTTGAGTATGTATTCTTGTGCGTTTGCCTTCCCCTTTTCAATACTGTGCAAGGCATTAGATAAATATCCTCATTAAGTTCTTCATTTTTGGCTAGAGTTATGTGACCCATATAAAAATGGAACAAATCTACTACAGAGCTTGTTCAGTCGCAGCGCTGGTGATGCTATGCAATAATGATGATATACAATAGTGATGATAATAATGATGATTATGATGATGATAATGATAATGATAATGATAATGATAATGATTATGATTATGATTATGATAATGATAATGATAATTATAATTATAATTATAATGATAGTGATAGTGATAGTGATAGTGATAGTGATAGTGATAGTGATAGTGATAATGATAATGATAATGATAATGATAATGATTATGATTATGATTATGATTATGATTATGATTATGATTATGATAATGATTATGATTATGATTATGATTATGATTATGATTATGATTATGATTATGATTATGATTATGATTATGATTATGATTATGATTATGATAATGATAATGATAATGATAATGATAATGATAATGATAATGATAATGATAATAATAGTAATAATAATAGTAATAATAAAAAAATAATAATAATAATAGCAATAATTATAATAATATTAAGTATCTTAATAATAATAATACGACAATGATAATGATAATTAATTAATTAATGAGTGCTATGGTGACAATAATAGTGGAAGTAATTATAATTATTAAGATAAAATGATAATTCTTATGAGCATGATGTTGATTAAGATGATGTCAATGCTAACAATAATGATGTTAAGTATTGTAATGATGACAATGATAATTTTAATATGCAAATTTGATGGGAAATTAGAAAAATATTGAAGATGATAATGATAGTGACAATAGTTATGAATGTCCTCATGAAGATTATATCAATGATGAATATTGGAAATTAGAATGATGCTAATGAGAATAGTGATGATGATATTTGCTTTCTGCACTCATAAGTCAGATAGCTCATTCTGACCGACCGGTGGGTTAACTGCTTACAAACTGTCCATTTTTGGGCTGTCCCCTACCTTGAGACTGGGCATTAAACTGTATTAATTATCAAGGTGGAGCTCAACAAAAAGTGCTACTGATCGGGCTGCCTTGTGATTTAATATGATAATAATGTTGATGAGTAGATAAATGAAATGCGATGGTGTTCATGATATTAATGATGAAGAGAATCATTATGTTGCATGGGTTCATATACATGTTGATGATGTTGATGACAACAGGAATGCTAACGGAAATTATGATATTGACAATGATCATGGGAATCATGATAATGATAATTTGCGATGGGTTTGCTCAGTCGTGACTAATGATCAAATAATTTATGGGAGCTTTGACTTCTATAAGAGCCGTCCCATTTTTGGACGGCTTAGTCATGTTTATTGAGAACCATTTTTGTCAAGAACCGAAATTTTAAGAATCGAAAGCAAATCATAATCAAACCATGAGAAGAGTTACGCCACAAAAGCCAAATGATGACAGTTTTTGAATTTTGTATTCAATAATGCGCTCATGCAAATCGAGCACATACCACTGTGCCGCGCCGATAAGCTGTGCTGGTAGGGAGGGTGTATAGGGTTGGATGGGGTGGGAAGATTGCGTAGGCGGCGCGATGTTTGTTTTAGTTTGTTTGGTTGTTTAAATTGATGACGGTCACAATCGTAATATACAACATAGCTTAGAGCGACGACGTCATAGCTGGTGTCTCTTTTGTTGTAGCTGTTGCTGTGTTGCTTTTGCTCTGTTGCTGTTGTGGGTGACGTGCAACCCGTCAAGAGATACACCCGCACACACGCACACGTACACACATACACAGACAAGCACAGCTCGCTTACGCTCACACTTGCTCTGGCAGACATTTAATTCTCTGTAGGCCTCTCTTTATAGCCAGTTCATAAGCGAAATGTTTGCGCAGGGTATAAGCGTTTGTTTGCTTGCCAGGCGAAAGCAATGGAAGAGCAAAAAAAAAAATTAAAATAAAAACAATATAAAATATTATCGATAAATTTTGCCGATAAAGTGACTTTAAGTGCCTTTTGATAAGGAGGGATAGACTAGATTTGTATTTGTCATGCCTTATATGTGCCGCCTCTTTACAGGGTATCTGCTAGGCCTTTATTTGCTTTTGCGTTTGCTTTTAGCTTCGTTTTTTATATCTCCTATATAGGCTCTCTTGGCCTAGGCTCTGAATTTGTAGTTTCGTTTTCGTTTGCGTTCCGAGTTCTTTTCGACTTCTGCTTCATCCACACATTTTTGTTGCTGTTGTTGTTGTTGTTGTTGTTGTCATTTCGCTGCTCATATATAGCGTATTATTAATTATGAGGCGCGCTAGTGCTCAAAAGTTATCTAACCGTTGTCCGGCAAACGTCGCGAAAGAAGCGCCAGTCTCAAAAAAAAGAAAACAGTGCTCGAAAATATACCAAAAAAAAAGCTAGAAAAATTACCAAAAAATCCCGAAAAAGTTCTTAGTGAAAGATTTAATAGAATTGAACTTGTTTTTACTGTTAGTGGCCAATATATGTGTGTGACGTAGCGTAAGAAGAAGACCAAGAAGCAGCCAAAAAAGAAGAAGAAGCAGAAGCAGAAACAAAAGTGCTGACAAACACAAATTGCGAAGTATGAATAAGTGTGTGTTCAATTAACAATATTTATTTGTTTTGAAATGCATGCAGCATGCATGATGACTATAGACTGCGTGCAAGAGAGAGAGACAGAGATGGTTCAAGTGGGAGAGGAAAGGGGGGAGGGTGTGTGGCACTTGAGTGAATCGAATGCCTGCATGATGACCGCACCTGCGATGACGTCATGCTGAATGTATGTTTGTATGGCACAGGGTCAAATTAAGCCCTAAAACATGCCAAGTGTGCATGTGTGCATGTGCGTGTGTGTGTGAGTGTGTGTGTGTGTGGGTGAGTGTGTGTGTGTGCGTGTGCAGCATGAGAACGTGTCATGATCAATGAACTGTTACGACCCAAGTCAAAAGTTGTGTCAGTTATTTTCTCTCTCTCTCTCTCACTCTGCTCGCTTCCCTCGTCTCTTATTTCGTTTTCTTTTAACGATTTGTTTGTCGTGCTGTTTTGTTGTTGTTGTTGTTGTTACCGCTACTTCTTCTTCTTTTGCTTTGTCTTTTCTTTTGTTATTTTGTTTTTTTGGCGTCAACAACAGAGATTATGTCATATTTGATGTAGTTGATGTAGTTGCGTTTTATGCCACGCAAAATGGTGTGCAATGGGGCGTATACGTTGCACTGTAGTGAATGAACGATTGTGGTTCACTGCCAAATGCAACAGTTTCTTAGGCATTTTCATGCTGTGAGAAATTATTGAAAAAGAAAATTTGAAAATATGTATAGCAAAATCTTAAAAAATTTCATAAAAATTATGTTCAACATGAAATTGAAATTTATAGCATACTTTAAGGCTTCAAAATATACTGGAAATATCATGATATAAAGTATAATTATATATGCAATAATATCTGCATTATGAATGTATTTCAATAGCTTATATATATCATTTAAACTTATGCAAAGCTTAAACTTGTTCAAGTTTCTCTGCACTAAAGGGTATCTCTCGGTCGTTCACATGCAAGCACGTGTTTTTATTGTTATTTTTTAACTGCTTTTGCGCATTGTTGGAAATAGCGTTGATTATGGCTGATTGTTGATCGTGAATCGCGTTGTTGGCAGTTAGAAAGCATAACACATAACACTCATACACACACATACGCTCACACACACACACACACACACACACATAGTCAGCTTGCATTCCGCAAATTCCACAGCTGGCCGCTGGACTGTGTTTGGGCCTTCGCCTCTATTTCGCTCGCTCTCTCTGTATGAGAGAGCAATTATTATTTTGTTGTTATTTAGTAGTCTCTCCCTATCTCTCTCTCTCTCTCTCTGGATCTCTCTCTTTCTATCTTTCTCTTTTCTCTCCTCTCCCACTCTCTATTTCTATTGTCTCTTTCTGACTCTTGTCTCTCTCTGTCTGTCAACTCTCCCACTCCCTCTCCCTCTCTCTCTCGCAGCTCTCCCACTCTCCCACTCTCTATCACCCAAACTGGTTACAGCCGAACAGTTCGATCGATCGATCGGTCAGTCGGTCGACTTAGCTGTTGTCCACTTAAGCTGCAAGCCATTGGCAAATATTGGTCAACTATTTTGCATAGAGACACTAACAACAGCAACAACAGCAACAACAACAATATGGAGACGATGATCACGTCGGGCGTGTGTGCGTGTGCCAAATTGTGCCGAAACAAGAATCCATAATCTCTCACCTGTTTGATGCCACCCAACTGGTTGAACCCGTTGCTGATCCAATTTCCAATGCCTCAAATTGATGCCAAAACGGTTCTGGTTACGAATAAATATATATATTTTGTATTGATATGCATATATATATGCGTGCATATTGTTTGAAACTCGATTTTGTGATTAATGATCGTCACAAATTGAATTTTTGGGAATTTGAATTTGAATCTGTTTTGGGCTATAGACATTTTGAAATACTCTATTTATGCAGATGGGTTCGGGTTTCTTTCTATATACTCTATTTATGAACGATTGTGCGGTCTCATATTACGATGATCTATTCATGGCATACGGTACTCCTAGGAAATGTATCAATATTTATTCATATTTCAGTAACTATAACTAAGATCGACTCTTGTAGTTTAATGCGCATCTGATTAATCAAGAATATCTATAGCAGATGCAAGGCTTTTATAGAACAGAAATAAATTATATATATATGTATATATAAATATTCTTAAACATATTCTTAGATAAGACTTTTCCCGATAAAATTGGGAAATACTATACTATACTACTATACTATACTACTATACTATACTACTATACTATACTACTATACTATACTACTATACTATACTACTATACTATACTACTATACTATAGTATACTATATATAGGTCTGATAAATCTATATTTTTTAAGTTGCTCGAGACTTGATGCTTGGAGTATATTTTTGTAAGATCAGCAAAAATATTAATATATAAAATATGGTATATATATCTCCGCCTCTTAAGGGCATGGCTACCCAAGTAATACTATATCTTCCTCTTTTGAAGTTAGCGTCAATCCATGAGTTGATCTGATATAGAGGTATATTAATAGATAGACGTATTACTCATGTAGGTAAATAACAAAATGATTTTCCTTGGAAATGGAAACGAATCAAATATGATTGTTTAAGCTATGAGAATATTGTGAACTGTGTTCAGAGCTAATAGATCTGAGAGGAAAATGGATATATGTATATATAGATACATATATATATATCGTTGTATAATTATATTTTTTTTATATAATTCCGATTTGCATTTAAAGTTCTTTAAATCCACCAAACTATTCCCCAATTTGTGTATTCCTAGGGTATCTGCCTGTTGTGATATATTCATTTTTAATTATTTCTATTGATTGAATTGCTGTAAATAAAAAACTCCGTTAAACTCGAGCATCAGGCAGTTACGCAGCTTTATTTTCACTTTTCTTCAATTACAATTGAGGTTTTTTTTTTATTTATTTTTTGTTTTGCTGTGGGCTTTATGTAGGTAGTGGGTAGTATGTCGGCTATAGGCTCTCCTCATCTTTGCCTTTTGTTATTTTTGTGCTCAGCTTCCACAAAACGATTTCAAGGCGAGTCACGATTGCAAAGTGAAGAAAAACTCCAAGCCGGGCCTCAGGGCCAACGAACAGAGAAAGAAAAACAGAAAACAAAAATAATAATCTATAATATGGAAGCCAAGTATAGGGAGGCCAATACGGGGCTAAGTGTGCACGACTAGCTAATACCCTATATGAAGCGGCAAACTGTAGGTGTGGCTAGGCCTATAGTATATATTTGCCAAGTGTACAGATGTAAAAATTATCGATAAACAAATAATAAATCAACAGCTGAGTCATTATACAATCGATAAATATCGTTAACACATTTTCAGTTATTTAAGCATCATTTTTTTGTGTTTGTTAGTTTGATTTATTTATAGAAAAAATGCCTTAACTTGTTATAGTATATTTATGACAGAGAGTCTATAAGACAATGGTTTTTTTTTTTTTGCATTAGTTTAATATATGTTAATCGATTGTTTCCAGGTCAAAATTTTAGCATATTCTACGGGACATTAAATATTTTTATGACAACATTTTAAAGCACTCTTAAAGTGTATGTAGAAAATGAGATCAAGAGGAAAGACTTAAGTTTTTATGACGCTATGCATATTCTGACAAAAATTAGGAATATATATTGATGATATATATGATATATGTGTGTATATATAGTCTGTATATATACCAAAGTTTCTCTCCATGATTAGCAATTGTTCAAACTCGTTTAGCTATTTGTTTATAGGGTATACAAGGCGTTGCCATGCTTTTAGGTCGGTACTAAAGACAGGGAGAGAGAGAGAGAGAGAGAGCAATTGTTGGGGAGAGAGTTGACAAATGATAACAGAGAGCCAAGAGCAACTGGATGCGAGAGTCAAAAAGTTGTTAATGCTGCTGCTGTTGTTGTTGTTGTTGTTGTTGCTTTGTTGTCTATCAGTGAATGTTAAGTGAGTGTAAATGCTGCTGTTGCTGTTGTTGTTGCCGGACAATGTTTGCCATTGTTGTTGCTGCTGCTGCTGCTGTTGTTGCTGGTGTGCGAGCAAGTCTTCATTTACGTCTACGTCTTCTCTAGTCAAGTTGTGTTGGGAGCGAGTGCCATTTGATGCGCTGCCATGTGTTGTTGTTGTTGCTGTTGTAGCTGTTGTTGCTGTTGTTGCTGCTGCTTAATGGCTGGTTAGCGGACCTGGCGACTGGCTCGGGCTGTTTCTGCTGCTGCTGCTGCTGCTGCTGCTGGCGATTGCCGTTTTGCGGATTTTCATAGTTCAGTGCGCTTTCCAGACGACAACGCTGACGACAGCAGCTGCCGCGCGTCTCTCTAAATATACAAATATTTATATATACGTATATATATATATACACACAATTCTGTGATTTATTTAATTGGCAAACAACAGCGGCGACAATTGCTCTTGAAAAGTGCCAAAAAAAAAAAAAAAAACCGAGAAGGAAGAGAAAAGATAAAAAAAATAAACAGTTTTATAGCCCATAAAGTGCTGTGAATGTAACGCTTGACATCATAATATATATATACACACACACACATATGCTTAAACACCTGTTATGTGTGCTGGTTGCTGCTGTCGCCGCTGCTGTTGCTGTTGTTGTTGTTGTTGTTGTTATGCAATTGTAAAATGCCGCAATTTGATGAAACTTTTTTGAGCGACTGCGCGCTGGCCGAACGCTGGCGTTTCTATTCGTATACGGTGAAGCAACCGCTGCAAGATGATCAACATTATCAGCAGCAGCAGCATCAGCAGCAACAACAACAATCTAATCAGCGTGCGCGCTGGTCAAAGCGCGATAACAACAACAACAACAACAATGGCAATGCCAGCAGCAGCAGCAGCAGCAGCAACAAAACGACGCTGCATGACATCAAATTCCACAGGCGGCGCGAATATAAAAAATTGCCACGTTTGGCTTTATCAGCAACAGCAGCAACAACACCAACAACACCAGCAACACCTTTATGCACACCATTGACACCATCGTATTTGCTGGTCAAGAATGTGTTGCTCTGTAAGTGAAAGCTACAACATGTATGCAAACATACTCTCTCACACACACACACACACACACACACACACACACACACACACACACACACACACACACACACATACATGTGTGTATTGCGGGTTTTCTATTATTTGTTTGTTTTATTTTTTTTTTGGGTCTGGGTGGGCGGCCGTGGTTCGTTTACCGTTTGGCATTTTGGCTCGTTTGCCGTGTGGTTGCCGTCGTTCATCATGCAAATCAAATAACAGCGGCACATGTTGCATGCCCTGCAGCAAATGAAGCATATTAGCTAAATTAGTTATGGCTAAAAAGATAAAAGAAGAAAACTTTTATCAATAACTAAATATTAGATGGATTCATGCCTGATAGACGACGTTACTATCGCTTAGTGTCTGCTTGTACAAGTTTTCTTTAATCTTCTTTTTACTTCATTTTGTCATTTAAAAACTGTTATCGATAACATAAATATCACTTCATGTCTTATATACAAAGTCTGTTCATTATGCTTCAGTCAATCGGCCTTATCCCACTTGACTCTAGTGTTTCACAGTTGTTATCGACAGCAGTTAACAAAAGTTCTTAAGGATAAAGTTGTTATCGATAGGTAAATATCGATAAATAGCAGTCGATAAAAGTGCTTAATGATAAGCGGCTGTTTACTTATGCTTATCTATCAGTTGCTCATTTACTATATCAAGATTACATTAAAATTATGTGTTATCGATAGCAAAACCCGAGTTTTGTTGGAGAAAACTGTTTATCGATTAGTGGCGCTATACTTGGTATTAAAACAAAGACGTTTAAGCGTTTAAGTTGTGTGAGCTGATTATTTCCAAATTTACTATCGAGGTTTGACTGTCGATTACTGATATATATCGATCTATATTGATCAATAATTAATAGATATAATAGACTTTACATCAATGTTTTAGAGCTAAAGATTACTTGTTTGGATAGTATCTGTCGATATGTCACATTCATCTCGCATACAACTATCAATTTGAAATGTTAGTTGCCCTTTTTATATTAATTCTATCTACAATTTATCGATACTATTATCGAAAGACTATTGATAGTAAGTGTAAATCAACTTACCATGACCTATCGAAAGATAGTTGGGAATACAACTTTCAAAATTGAAAAAAAAAAAACTAACACAATTCCTATTTATCAATTCCGATAATAGATGCAACAACAGCCACATTTAATAGAGCATTTTAACTTCGTTCAGCTATCCATATTTGTTCCACTCTTTCAGTTAGTCTCTTTCTATTTCTTGCTACATTTCACATTTGATTTCCATCGGCGATTTAAAACAAGCATCGAATAAACAAAACAACAAATCTCCTATGAAGCGAACGGATAGTGAATGTGAATATATATAGATATATACATATATGACGATATATACATATATATTTGAAATTTTCGATGAATGTGTTAAAAAGCGACACGTGAAGGTCTCTGAAATTCACAGAGTTCATGACTAAGTATATATATATGTTATATAAATATATATATTTGACCAGTTCATATGGACGAAATCTATATATAGTATATAAGAAAATATATATATACATATAGAAACAATATATATATATTCATTATCATCTGCAGCGAAACTCAAAAACCAAAAGTAGAAACAATATTTAAAAATTCCCAAAATTATTAATGTTCATATATATATGTATATATGAATATATGAATATATTCAAGTCTTTCAATAATGTAATCCTCTTGAAAAAGAAAATCCAATCATATCATAATTGTGATGATTTTTTAAGTTATATAAATATTTATGCAAATCATATGTTAAGGAAAAAAATTTGTTTTTAATGCAAAACCACATAAAATTAGTAATTATATTTATATTTTTATATATATACATATTATTTTGGCGTATAATCGATACATGAATAAATTTAAAAAAAGTTTATTTAATTGAGTTTACGACTTGCAGATATCCTGTACCTAGAGTCTTTGAGGTATATCAAAGTTTAATTAAATTATATTCATCTACATTCTTTTATATATTTGACTCTCTATTATATATCTTATCCTATCCTATTCTATATATCATATAAGTGCCTACTTCTACATATATTTAGCATCTCTATATTTAAATGCATAGTTTTATATATGTATATATTATCATACGTCTAAGGCCAGAGATCTTACAGACTAAAGTCTTACAGAGTCTAGCTGAAGCTTACAACTGTAACTTGAAAATGAATGATAAATACATCATAGATATTTAATGCTGATATACCCTGTATACGTGTCGAGAACGTGCTATGGTGATATGGTGGTACGTGAACCGTATTCTTGCAATTGGATAAGTGTTTAATAGGCGCTGCATAATACCACTGAATCATGACTGAATGCAATGAATCATGAATGCGTGATAGGCCTTAGTGTGTGTGTGTGTGTGAGTGTGTGTGTGAGTGGGTTGCCTATTATTGCTCAGAGAATGAAACGAATATCCAGTTGAATAATCCAACAGTCAAATACAGATCATGCAGCTGTTGATTGCAAATCCCAATTGAAATTATATACAATATCTATATAGAGAGAGAGATCGATCGAACGTAGCTAATTGAAGATAATGTTTTATTTATCCATAGACGGCAGCATCAGTTCTCCATCCACGCCCAGTAACTGCTCGGGGTCGGGCGGCGTCGGCGTCGGCGGTGGTGGTGGTGGTGGTGTTGGTGGCAGCGGCGGCGGCTGCAGCAACAGCAGCAGCAACAGTGGCAGCATCTACGCGGCTCACGCATCCAGCGCATCATCAACGCCGCCGCCGCTGCAGCCGCAGTCACAGCCGCCGACGACACCGTTGCAGAGCGGACGAGCCGGCGGCGTGCCACCAGCACCGCCGAGCAGCACATCGTCGTCATCGTCATCGGGCGGTGGTGGTGGTGGTGGTGGCAGTGGATCGTCCGGCCACAAGAACAGCTTGAAGGGCACGAAATTGGCGCGACGAGCTCGCTCCTTCAAGGACGATCTGATTGAGAAGATCTCACTGATGCGCACCACAAACAACACGCTCGGCCGCTCGCATTCGCCGCACAGTCCGCGCAACAAGCATGCCACCAAGCCGCCGCCCACCACCGAGGAGGTGCAGCGATCCACCCAGACGCTGGAGACGCACGTCAAGGACATATCGAATGCGCTCAAACACTTTCGCGATGTCATACTCAGAAAGAAGCTGGAAGTGCTGCCAGGCAATGGCACCGTCATCCTGGAGACCATTGCCAGCATGTATTCCGGTAAGTCTAATCCCGAATCCCGAATCCCGAATCCCCCACTGACCTCCATTAATCAATTGATGCTCTCCCTTTTGCAGTCATTCAGTCGTACACGCTGAACGAGAACAGTGCCATCATGAGCTCGGCCACCCAGCAGGTCTACCAATCGCTTGGCAAGCTCATCAAGCTCTGCGACGAGGTGATGCTGAGCGAGAAGAGCGCCGAGTGCGCCTCCCTTAGCAATGAGAATGTCCGCGAGGTCATCGATCTGCTCGAGGATGCTGTGCGCGTAAGTATAACCAAACTGCCTGGCAAATTTAACCGCCAGTTAAGAGATCGAGTAGTAAAGCTGTTAGAAGTTAGTTCTTTATGAACTCCATTTTTGCCATGCTAGGTTTTTTAGTTTTGTACGAGATCTATTTGCCCTTTGCAATCTCGATCTGCTGGAGGATGCTATGTAATCCACCTGGCTGGCAAAGTTAACTGTTAGTTAAGAGAGCAAGTAGTAAAGCTGAAGTTAGTTTTTCGTGAATAGTTCATTCTTTATTGTCATGTTAAGTTTTTTAGTTTTGTATTAGATCTATTTGCTCTTTGTGATCTCGAGATGCCGTACAATCCACCTGCCTCTCTAAGTTAACTGCCAGTTAAGAGATCGAGTAGTAAAGCTGTTAGAGGTTAGTTCTTTATGAACTCTTCATCAATTTGTTGTCATGCTAAGCCTAGTTTGTATTAGATCTATTTGCCCTTTGCGATCTCGATCTGCTGGAGGATGCTATGTAATCCACCTGGCTGGCAAAGTTAACTGTTAGTTAAGAGAGCAAGTAGTAAAGCTGAAGTTAGTTTTTCGTGAATAGTTCATTCTTTATTGTCATGTTAAGTTTTTTAGTTTTGTATTAGATCTATTTGCTCTTTGTGATCTCGAGATGCCGTACAATCCACCTGCCTCTCTAAGTTAACTGCCAGTTAAGAGATCGAGTAGTAAAGCTGTTAGAGGTTAGTTCTTTATGAACTCTTCATCAATTTGTTGTCATGCTAAGCCTAGTTTGTATTAGATCTATTTGCCCTTTGTGATCTCGATCAGGTGGAGGATGCTATGTAATCCACCTGCCTGTCAAAGTTAACTGTTAGTTAAGAGAGCAAATAGTAAAGCAGAAGTTAGTTTTTCGTGAATAGTTCATTCTTTATTGTCATGTTAAGTTTTTTAGTTTTGTATTAGATCTATCTGCTCTTTGTGATCTCGAGATGCCGTACAATCCACATGCCTCTCTAAGTTAACTGCCAGTTAAGAGAGAAAGTAGTAAAGCTGTTGGAAGACATGTGAACCCTATTAATTTTTTGTCAGGCAAAGTCATGTAGTTTTGATCAATCTGCCCTTTGGGTCCTCGCTCTGCTCGAGAATGTTGTACAATGAATCTTCCTGTCAAAGTTAACCGCCAGTTAAGCAAGCAAGCAGTTTAGCTTTATGAATATAGTTCTTTGTTAATACTTCATCCATTTATTGTCATGCTAAGTTTTTGTATTTTTCTTTTTAGTTTCGTATTAGATATATTTTCCCTTTATAACCAACTGGCAGTTAGTTTTGCTTGCCTAACGGACAGTTAGTTAATCAACACGATGTCGCATGTAAAGTAATTAAGCCATTATTTCTCGTTTTCACTTTGTCCGCATTAGTTGGCTTTTAATTCAATCTTCGTCATTTATCGGCCTTCGCAAAGGCCAGTGTGACTGTGTTACAGAGTTAACTAAGTGGCAGTTACAATGCACCGATTACATGTCTATAAAGAGGAAATGTTAAGAGCTGTGCATAAGCTACTTTAGATTTTATTTAAGAGAAGGTATATTTATAGATTAATGATTTGAGTATATATCTTTTTTTTTTTATAAAATATTTAGGGTTTCATTTCGATATGAAACTTTAAAATCGCTGTATGATAGATTGACATAGATAATTTTTAAAAAGTGTCTGTGTGAGCAATGTTATAAAGATATGAGAGTCAAACATAATATTTGAGCTGCAGTTTAGCTTGAGGATTAATATGTAATAACTACTTTTCGCATCCAAGCTTAGAACACAATTGAAAAGCATTAAAATTGGTAACAAAAATGTAAATTTAACTTACGTTTAAAGTTCTAATCAAACTAGTGAACTTAGCTGCAATTCCCATTCAAAATAAACTACTATAAAACCTCAAATATGTATTCAAATCTAAATATTAAACAAAATATCAGTTTATCTGGCGGATAAAGCTCTAAAGCTTGTAAATTAAGTCTTAATTCCAACTCAAATTGATATACTAAGAAAACGAGTTTAAAATATGAATGCGAAATAAATTTTTAACTAAAATGTCAGTTTAACTTGCAGATAAAGTTCTAATCCAACTTGTAAATTTAGCTACAATTCCGATTTGAAATAAAATACCAAAAAAACTACAAATTGAATCAGTTTAACTTGCAGATAAAGTTCTAATCCAACGTGTAAACTTAGCTACAATTCCGATTTGAAATAAAATACCAAAAAAACTACAAATTGAATCAGTTTAACTTGCAGATAAAGTTCTAATCCAACTTGTAAACTTAGCTACAATTCCGATTTGAAATAAAATACCAAAAAAACTACAAATTGAATCAGTTTAACTTGCAGATAAAGTTCTAATCCAACTTGTAAACTTAGCTACAATTCCGATTTGAAATAAAATACCAAAAAAACTACAAATTGAATCAGTTTAAGTTGCAGATAAAGTTCTAATCCAACGTGTAAACTTAGCTACAATTCCGATTTGAAATAAAATACCAAAAAAACTACAAATTGAATCAGTTTAACTTGCAGATAAAGTTCTAATCCAACGTGTAAACTTAGCTACAATTCCGATTTGAAATAAAATACTAAAATCACTTTTTTTTCGCTTACAGAATCTGGTCACACTGGCGCAGGGCAAGCTCAAGGAGCAGGATCAGTGCACGTTTCGCTACAGCGGCAGTGGCTTGGGCGGCATCGGTGCCGCCGCCGATATAATGGGCGCCGTGACCGCCGCCAGCACAGTGGGCGGCAGTGTGCCCGGACTGCGTACGCCGGCCGATGTGGCCGCAGCGGCTGCGGTGGCTCAGCGCACGTCACTGCCGGACATTGCGCTGACGCCCAAGGAGCGCGACATACTGGAGCAGAGCAATGTGAATCCGATGCGCGGCTCTCACAGCACGGAGAGCATACTGCGCGACACGAGCCCGCCGCCAAAGCCGCCGCTGCCCAATCGGGCGAGCAATCCGCCGCCGTTACCACCAAAGCGTCGCAGCCAGCCGCAATCGCAGCTGGCGACTGTCAATGCGTCCAATAGCAATACGAATATCAATACCAATACCAATAACAATACCAATACCAATATCTATACCAATACAAATAACAATACCAATAGCAATAGCAATACCAATACCAATACCAATGCGAACACCACCTGTCACTCGTCGCAGGCGAACAGCCCGTTGCCCTATGCGCAGTCGCACAATATCAGCCTCAATTCGGATCTGGATTGCAGTTCGAATTTCTCGCTGCTTAACTATGGCGTAGATCGGTTAGTTGAGAGCCTGAAATCAATTCCAAACTCATTTGATTCCATCCATTCGTCTCACTCAATAACTGGTTCATGAACTTTATTTGCATATCTATAATCCTTCATCACTTACTAGTTCATTATAATTTTTCTAGTTCATTTACTAACTCCTTAACCTGATTTGTCAATCCTTATTTCCTTTCTTATCACAATTACTTCTGGTTAAACTTTATTTAAATACTTATAATCCTTCATCACTCGCTAGTTCATTAAAATTTCTCTAACTAGTTCATTTACAGATTCTTTTACCTGATTTAACATTCCTTTCCTCTTGTCTTATCACAATTCCTTCTGGTTCCTTTCATGAACTTTATTTGAATATTTATAATCCTTCATCACTCGCTAGTTCATTATAATTCTCTCTAACTGGTTCATTTACTAACTTCTTTGACAACTCTTATTTCTTTCCTAATCACACTTCTGGTTCCTTTATGTACTCACTTTCGTAACTCACTAGTTCACTAGTTTTCGCGAGTTCATTTACAGATTCTTTTACCTGATTTAGCATTCCTTTCCTCTTGTCTTATCACAATTCCTTCTGGTTCCTTTCATGAACTTTATTTGAATATCTATAATCCTTCATCACTCGCTAGTTCATTATAATTCTCTCTAACTAGTTCATTTACTAACTTCTTTGACAACTCTTATTTCTTTCCTAATCACACTTCTGGTTCCTCACTAGTTCACTAGTTTTCGCGAACTTCTCCCTAACATGAAATATACTCACTTCTTCGTTCACTTGCAGCCTTTCGGTGCGTTCCCGTTCACCCGACGAGAACAGTCAATGCTCGTTCGACTCGGCGCTGAATCATTCGCGCGAGGAGGAGGATCAATTGCAGAAGCCGCCGTCGCGAATGCTGCACCATCAGCAGCATCAGCAGCTGGACGACGATGTCGACAAGTTTATTAACTACAGTGAGTATCCGCTAGCAACGACTACTAACCGTAGCAGCAGCATCTCAATCTACAACTCAACTTCCCCAATGCGATCAGCAGAGAATCCGGCGGCTGCTGCTGCTGCTGCTGCTGCTGCTGCCTCTGGCATTGGCAACGCCTTATCCCAGGAGGCGGGCATGAGCAGCGCCCAGCTGACGGCGCTCTTGCCGGCTGTCAGCTCGGACTCTACACCGGGCTCTGGTTCAGGTGCAGGTTCCGGTTCCGGCTCCGGCTCCGGTTCCGGCGCTACTGAAGTCAATACGGAACTGCGCAAAGCGGCGGCTGAATTAACCAGCAATCGTCATTCAAATGAATCGGGTATTTCTTCTAAACTTCCTTAGCAACTTCTATCGCTACGTTCTCGTCTCTCTCTCTCTCTCTCTCTCTCTCTTTATTTTCGAACTGCTGACATTTGGCTATAAATTCTAACAAGTTTGAAAAAAAAAAACGTTGTGGCAAAATAACTTTTCTTTAAATATTTATTTTTCAGAACGTTTTTTATAAGCTCACATTAGACTTAGCCAAATGTGAACTAGTTCATTGTATATATATCTATATCTTTCCCAATATGTTGTACTATACATAGAAATGTTTGATTTTTTTTCGCTTGGATTTTTATTTAAATTTATATTGTTTTATTTGCATTGGCCAAAGTCTAATGCCCTTCATTTGTTGTTGTGAAGAACATTTGTCTTTTGTACGCAAGGCTGCAAAGCAAACCGAACGGAATCAGTTTTAAATGAACCACATTACAAAATGAACTGATGAACAAAAGTACAAACAATTTGAAATTCGAATTTGAACATGGCGAACTTAACGAAACGAACAAACTGATGCAACTGAACGAAACCGAATGACTTTTTTGCGTTTGGCTTTGCAAGCTTTTCTTTTGTTTTTATTTAGCTTGAAATATTTGCGAGTTTCATTATGTTGTTATTGTTGTTAAAATGCCAGACAATTACCAGTTGTTTAATTTAATTTTGTTTCATTTATTTTTTTAAACTAGGCTTTGTTTCGATGATGTCATTTCGCACCTCCACGCAAAGCGTTTCGAAACGCTCCTCGGAGCATAGTGTGCAATCATCGACAAAATCATCGAGCAGCAATTCGGAGATTGTTTTCGGCATCAGCGAGATGACCTCCGCCTCGTCGTCGTCGTCCAACACAACAACAACAACAGCAACGTCAGCCTCAACGACAAGTCGGAGCAACAGCAGCAATAATGATTTCCATCAGCTGAGCCAAACGCAAACATCGCAACGTCTCATCACTAGCAACAGCAGCAGCAGCAGCAGCAATGTAACGGAACAGTTGCAGGCGTTGGGCAGCAACTGCTCCTCGCCAGAGCAACTAATTGCGCCGGCGTTGCCACCTAAAATGCAGTCGCGCGCCGCCATGACGTTGCTCGATGCGGCCATGGATGAGCTGGACGATTGCAGTTTGTGAGTTCTATTTGAATCGGTTGGGCAATGCTCACAGTTTCGTTAAGTTGGGTTACACTTAACGTAACAGCGCTGCCAGCCTGTAAGTGTAACGGCAGTTTGTAAATTATTATTTTTTTTTTCTTTCATTGCAGCGTAATGGCTGAGCTGCGTCAATTGTCGCCGCATCATCATGCTTCCTCGCAGCAGCTGCAGTGGCATTCCAAGCATCACAGCCTGATGGAGCCGCCGCCGCGCAGCGCCCATTTGCCCACCAGCTGCAGCAGCGCCTTCGACAGGCATTTGGAGAAGCCGCCGCCATTGCCAAGGAAGAAGAAGCACAGTAAGTGCAATTGCCAAATGCGCACACATATTTACAGTTTTCTGTTTTTTTTTTTGTCTTTTTCTTCTTTATTTCTTTTGTATTTTTCTCTCAACTGTTTTTTTTTTTGTGTCTCTCTTATTTTGTGTGAACTGCATTGATGTATACATGTACATATGTATGTATGTGTGTGACAATTTGCATGTTTATGTATTGTGTTTGCCGAACTTGAACGCTAGGTGTCGCCACAAGCAATGCCCAGCGGTGAGTTTTTTGTTTTCTCTTAGCTTAAGATTATGCTGTGAGTGTGTGTGTGTGTGTGTGTGTGTGTGTGTGCGTGCATGGGTGTGTTATTAGCATTATTATTCGCCACAAAAAACGCACACACACACACATACATACACACACACATGCACTCACAGATACGTCACATTTATTCATTCACCTTAGATGACTTTCTTTATGATATTTTGTATGAATTTTGCTTTGTTTTGTTGTTTCGCATCGCATTTACAACAAGAACATGCAAATACACAAATCAAAAATATTATTTAGTTTTTTTTTTTTAAATATAAATTGAGAAAACAAAAACAGAAACAAAAACATGCAAACACGTTCCGCCCCAAAACCCCCCTTATATACGTCCCATATCCCCGATGAAGACAGCATCAACAACAACAACAACAAGCAGCATCAGCAACAACAACAACAACAACAATTAAACAACAACAATCAGCAAAAAACAAATTCATCTATATATGTATATACAATATGTATAACATTTTATTCAGATATAGAAATATATATAATATGTATATATACATATATATATGTATATATTTATGATTTTGTAGTGGGCAGTTAAGAATTTGTAGCAACACCTTTTATTTATAGCACTCGTAACAATAACGCCCCCGAGCAATACAAAAAAAAACCTTGCCAAATTGTTGTACGCAAAACTCTAACCCATCTAAATTATCGTTCCAATCAACATCTAGTGTTTCAGAGTGTCGCCTTCTCGGGTAAGTCCAGCTGCTCTGTTCGCCACGTTTTCGTTTTCGTTTTCGTTTACGTTTACGTTATACTTCGTTTCCGTTCGTTCCTGTTATTTGCCTTTGTTACACGTCCTTCGGCTGTTTGATAAAAAAAATCTATTAAAATTTCAGATTTTATTTTTAATGAAAAATAAACATAAATATCTTGTAAAAATATTAAAAACTTGTCATAGGTACGTTTTGGAAACACATGAAACAAACAAAACAACAGATTTCATAAATTTCCTGAAACACATGCTAGAATATTTTGGAATGGGCCTTACCTAAAGTGAACCGCTGGCAATAAAACATTTCGCAAGCTTGTACTATTTGCAAAGTGTTTCGATTTCCAACATTCCTTTTCTTAATAACAAATTCTGATAGTTACGCTGACTACATTTATTTAGACTTAAACGTGAAATTTTTGAGAAAGTGTTGGTAAATGCTAAAATGTTTCATTGCCAAGCGTTCCATTTCATATTGATCAATTCTTATAGTTACGCCAACTTGATTTTGTTAAAAATCTTGAGAATTATTTTAAAATAATTTGACAAATGCTAAAATGTTTCATTGCCAAGCGTTCCATTTCATATTGATCAATTCTTATAGCTACGCCAACTTGATTTTGTTAAAAATCTTGAGAATTATTTTAAAATAATTTGACAAATGCTAAAATGTTTCATTGCCAAGCGTTCCATTTCATATTGATCAATTCTTATAGCTACGCCAACTTGATTTTGTTAAAAATCTTGAGAATTATTTTAAAATAATTTGACAAATGCTAAAATGTTTCATTGCCAAGCGTTCCATTTCATATTGATCAATTCTTATAGCTACGCCAACTTGATTTTGTTAAAAATCTTGAGAATTATTTTAAAATAATTTGACAAATGCTAAAATGTTTCATTGCCAAGCGTTCCATTTCATATTGATCAATTCTTATAGCTACGCCAACTTGATTTTGTTAAAAATCTTGAGAGTTATTTTAAAATAATTTGACAAATGCTTCAATTGTTTCATTTCCAAACGTTTCACTTAACAATGATATAAAACAATCTCTGTGCATTGCAGCCTTTTGCGCCCTAACGCTGTTTGCTGTTGCATCTGAACTAGTTCCGTTCTGGTTCTCGTTCTTTGAGCTTCGTTCTTTTTCGTTAATTGTTTTCGTTCTAATTGAGCTGCGCCCTGCCTAGTTTATTCCAACTCTCTTTCAGTTGTGTTATTGTTTCTGTTGTTTGTTGTTCAGCGCTTACCTGTTGCATATGTCGAAGCGAATGTCCACTGTACAGGCAAAACCTCGCTGCTCGCTGAGCAGAGATGTTAAGGCTGAAGTGAAGAGGTTGTTGCAACAACCAGTGTTGCACAAGGCTGCAATATTGAGGGTGGTTTTGATGAAATAAAGGCCGTTAAAGTAAGGAGCTAAAGGAATTTATAAGGAAGAAAATATATAATAAAAAAAAACATTCATTAGTTTCCAGAAAAGTGAAAAATTAATTGTTTGTAAGAATATTTTACAGTAAGGCTTAGCGAAAATGAAACGCTGTTAATTAATTTTTATTTTATTTATTTATTTAATTATATGATTATAAAATCTTATTTGTATGCTAAAATTTCTAGTTTTTTTAAATAAATTTTTAGAAAATGGTTTTAGTGTTCCCTTTCCAAACGTTTCATTGCAAAATGATAAATTCTGAAATTATATCATTTATTGTAAACAGATGCGAATTAATTACATATTTTGAGAGTTATTCAAAAAATGTGTGGAAAATGATATACATGTTTCATTTCCAAATGTTTCATTTCAAATTCCTTAAGTAGATATCTAGGCATAAATAAAAAATCTTGCGAATTATTTTTAATAAATGTTAAAAAATGGTATAACTGTTCCATTTCCAAACGTTTCATTTGAAATTGATAAATTCTGAAAATATATATTGAGTTATCTAGGCATAAACAAAAAATCTTGCGAATTATTTTTAATAAATGTTAAAAAATGGTATAACTGTTCCATTTCCAAACGTTGCATTTGAAATTGATTAATTCTGAAAATATATATTGAGATATCTAGGCATAATTAAAAAATCTTGAGAATTATTTAAAAAAAAAATGTTAAAAAATGGTATAACTGTTCCATTTCCAAACGTTTCATTTCAAATTGACAAATTCAGAAAATATATAATTGATCCTAGATAGATATCTACTGATATTTCGCAGTTCTGCTTAGACATTTCAAGCTGATCTAGATATATATTTATGTAATGTATACATGTAACTATATATATCTATATATATGTATATACATGTCTCTATATAAGGCTTTTGCGTTCTATCTGTAACTGACGCTTTGGCACATGCCGCCAAATGGAGCGCAGATCCCCCCACAGTCATTGATTGGAACTGTTGTCAGCCTGATCGCTTCGCTCGTTGCGCTTGTTTTCGTGTTCGATTTCTCTTTTTATTTTCAATTCGTTTCGATTGTTGTGACAGGTGCATTAAAATTGTCTGTTTTTTTTCTTTCTTTCTAATTCTACTTCTATTCATTGCAACACACCTGAAACGCGCACAGTTCTGGCTTACATGGAGATCTGCTCGGCGAATTCGCAGTCTGTGGTGCAGAATCGGCACACAGTGCACGCCTACAACACCAGCCGCAACATGTCGCATAGCCAGACGATGAAGTAAGTGTAGTCAGAGCTATCCATTGCAGTTTCTATAACTCTTTCCGTTTAGCATTATGTCAGTGAGCAAGGATCTGTCGCCGGAGCTGGAGACGCCGCCCGCGCTGCCGCCGAAGAACTACAAACAGCGCAAATCATCGACAACGACGATGACAACGTTAGCGGGAGCGACGCCGCCAGCGATCATTACAACACCTCCGGCCAGTCCCAAGCCAATGGTGGGCGATACGGCGCTACGGAACAGCCGCATGACCACCGTCTGTGAGGAGCTCCACGATGCCAAGGACGAGCCAATGGGGGGCAGCACTGCGGCCACAGCGATAGCAGCGGCTGTCGTGGATAGCAATGAGAATGTTGGCGGCTCCACCTTCTATTGCCACTCGCATCAGTTGCCCAGCGAAACGCTGGCCGGTGCCGTGGAGCAGCTGGCCACGCCCATTAGTACGCCCAAATTGTTGGATACGAATGAGGCGCTGGTGCCGGATGCATTGGTGCGAGAGCATGAGCTTGAGGAGCTCGACGAGGAGGATGTCGATGAGATGGAAGAAGAGGAGGAAGACGACGAGGAGGAGGAGGAGGGAGAGGTCGATAATCAATTGCCAAATATGCTCGAGGAGATCGACATAACGCCATACCTAATACTCAAAAAGGAGGAGGATGGGACCGAAGTGAAGGGCGGCTACATCGATGCACTGATCGTGCACGCCAGTCGCGTCCAGAAGGCCGATAATGGTAGGCATCATCATCACCATCGCCGCCATCGCTCGACCAGTCATAACAATAACAATAACAATAACAATAACAATAACAATACTAATAACAATACTAATAATAATAAGAAGAATAATAAGCTTAATATTGTTACTAACACTAATACGCCACATAATTCGAACACCGTACCGAAATTTCGTAAGCGCCATCAGCCTAATCAAAACTCATCTGTTGTCCATTTCGTTCATGCAGAATTCAGCGAGGCCTTCATTACCACCTTTCGCACCTTCATCCAGCCGATCGATGTGATCGAGAAGCTGACCCATCGATACACATACTTCTTCTGCCAGGTGCACGATCAGAAGCAGAAGGCCGCCAAGGAGACCTTCTCGCTCCTGGTGCGCGTCGTCAACGATCTGACGTAAGTAAATTGATGGAGTTAGGGAAATTAACTTGGGAATTACGAATCTAATATTTGTTTTTTTTTGTTTTAATATAGGTCAACGGATCTGACCAGCCAACTGCTCAGTTTGCTGGTGGAGTTTGTCTATCAGCTGGTCTGTTCCGGCCAGCTGTATTTGGCAAAGCTGCTGCGTAACAAGTTCGTGGAGAAGGTGACGCTCTATAAGGATCAACGGAGCTATGCCTATATACCCGATCATGTGGGCAGCGGCAGCAATAGCAGCAGTCAGCCGAGCCTGCTCGACTTGAAGTCATTGGAGATAGCCGAACAGATGACGCTGCTGGATGCGGAGCTCTTTCAGAAGATCGAAATACCCGAAGTATTATTATTTGCCAAAGATCAGTGCGAGGAGAAATCACCTAATCTCAATAAATTCACCGAGCACTTTAACAAAATGTCCTACTGGGCACGTTCCAAAATCCTGCGCCTCCAGGACGCCAAAGAGCGTGAGAAGCATGTGAATAAGTTTATCAAAATCATGAAACACTTGCGCAAAATGAACAACTACAATTCGTATCTGGCGCTGCTCTCGGCGCTCGACTCGGGCCCCATACGCAGGTGAGTAAATGAAGCTAAGGTAAACTATAATGGAATGGAATAATAAGTGTATATATATATATTCATATTCAGATTGGAGTGGCAAAAGGGCATTGCGGAGGAGGTGCGGTCCTTTTGTGCGCTCATCGATTCGAGTTCCAGTTTTCGTGCGTATCGTCAAGCGCTGGCCGAAACCAATCCACCCTGTATACCCTATATGTAAGCTGACTGAATTAACTAGAATTGAATAACTGTAAATAATCCAATATCCACCTATCTGCAGCGGTCTGGTTCTGCAGGATCTGACCTTTGTGCATGTGGGCAATCAGGACTATTTGTCCAAGGGTGTGATTAACTTCTCCAAACGCTGGCAGCAATACAATATTATTGTAAATATGAAGCGCTTCAAGAAATGGTAAGTATTTTATATAGATAAATAATCAAAGATATTGTATATATATCTATCTATTTTTTCCAGTGCATATCCGTTTCGACGCAATGAGCGCATCATTGGCTTCTTTGATAACTTTAAAGATTTTATGGGCGAGGAGGAGATGTGGCAGATATCGGAGCGCATCAAGCCGCGCGGTCGACGTCAAGTCAACTATTAGTCTATAAAAAGAAGAACAACAACAACTTGCTGCAGCAAAAGCTTAACAAACGCAAAACAACACCAACTACATTTATAGTGCAATGTTTATATACACGAAGGCGAACAGACACACACACATACACACACACACACACACATACATACACCATCAACTTATCTAACTGGGGTCTGAGTACTATATTGTTCGCTAATCTGTCTATATATATATATATATATGTATAAGCTACACATATATAAACATATATATATAGCTATAGATGAAGTTGCACATAAAATGTACCTTAAAACAAACTATATATATACATATGTATATCTATATATATATAGAAGGTTACGATATGTGTGTAGTTCTGAAAGAAAACCGAAAATTTATAAAAAAAAAAGAAAAAAACAAAAAATAACTTATACAAACAGATATATATATATATATATATATGCATGGATATTGTGTGCAGCATACACGTACATATAGGCGTGTGTGTGTGTATCCTTTAAGAACTAGCTAAACGATTAACTTAGTTACCGTTACAAAATATTCGACAGCAATAGCAGCAGCCCTGTTCGTTTCCTCAAGCATATTCTAAAGCGAAAACAAAACAAAAACAAAAACAAAAAACTATTAACAACGAATTTTTTAAAACGTTTATTTATACTTTCGAAAAGAAAACAATGTTAACACAATATATATAGACGTGTATGTAGAGCCAAAACTAACAGAGTTTTATGTGTGTTTTTTTTTTTTGTATTAACAATATATAAACAAACAACAAACAAGAAAACCCAACGTAAACAATCATCTAGAGACACCAAATCGAACAGCGACAAAACTAAGCAAAACAAAATGCATGTTTCATTCATGAATGGCCAAATATGTATATGTATATGTATCTATATATAGCGTGTTGTGCATTCAGCTATACTGTTTGTCATAGATGAACTCCCGCAATGAATTGTCAAGTAACCGCTAATTTACCTCCAGCTCCAGCTCCAGCTTCAACTCGACCACCTCCAGTTTCCACCTTTGATTCGTCTGAGCTGTTTGCACAACTCTGGCCAAAAAGAAGCACAATTGAAATAATCAATTTATACAAATTAAACATTCATTTGGCATTCACATACACACACACACACACACACACACACACACACACACACACACACACACACACACACACACACTCACACTCACTCAATTAAACGAAACAACTTGAAAAGTTACAACAAATACAAATTGCTTTTTATGCATATAGCCAACTAAATATTTATATATATACAGCAATTATATATACATATATATATATTATATATATATATATATAGAAATTCCGTTGCATAAAAACAAACAAAATGAAGTCTATGAAACTCTATACAAACGTGTACATTAGTTAAGCTAAGCGAGAAAACTTTATTTATGCGTGTGTGTGTATATATATGCATATGCATATGTATATACTATATATGCATATGCATATACATAAACATATACATACACAGAACAAACATACATACATATATATACACATACTTCTATATATATATACATATATACATACAAGTTGTTTTTGTTTTTGTTCATTTTGAATTTTTGTCTATGTATATTCCAACTGTGCTATATACACACTATATAAATATATATATGTATACACACACTCATACACACATACTCTCTCACGCACATAGAAACAAGACTGTCTTTAGGTATATATGTAGTACTATTTCATTGTATCTAAAACAAAAGCTACATATATATACATATATATATATATATATGCATATTCGTATGTAATGCTTATAGAAATTTGTTATAAACGAAAACTTTTAGCCAAGTTGCATGTACACACACCCAAACACACACACACACACACACACACACACATATATATACGTACATATACTACTATATACTATATATACTATATATATATACATATATACCATATACTATATACGCTATATACTTTAGCTATGTACACATAAAAATGAAATGATACGCGAACCTAAAAAAACACAAAATTTAATCAAAATTTAATGCTACCTATGTACACACTCATATATATATATCTGAATATATATATATATGTATATGTGTATCTGATTTAGTCATTGCTTTGTATGTGCCTATTATAATAACATTTTTGATGAATATTTCAAAAGGAAAACAAAAATCGAAAGAAAAAACATCAGTTACCAGTTTTTAATAATTCACACACACACACACACACACACACACATTTTTTTTATTATGTATGTATTGTAAATGTAATTGTAATCTATTGAAAACAAAACTACAAAACTTTAAAGATATTACAAATTGAAACCTAAACTAAACAAATAAAAAATCATTTAAAAAAATTACATAAAACTAAGCTAAACTAAATCTCTAATTTTTTTTCTGTTTATTGTTTTAATGTATTTTTTATATATATATATATATATATGTTTAACTTAACTGATTAGTTATATATATATATATATTGTCATGTATTTGTACTTTCGTTTTTTTCCCCCAAAGTAGAGCAATTTTTAATTGTAAATGTATTTGTAACTAAATGTTATACATTTATTTGTAAGAAAAACATAAACAAACAAAACAAAAAAAAAAAAAAAAGAAATAGCTACAAAATAAATGTATTTTTCCTTTAAGCCAGTGTTTTTATATTCTTGAAATTAATTACATTTCTTTAAAGCCTTAAATCATAATATAAAAGCCGTTAAGTTAACATGAAAGTTAATTGCATTCGCTGTTGAACCCACTGTTAAAAGACACCAGGTTATGCAAAGAAATGTTCCGTTACTTTAATGTTAACTAACAGCTCGCTGTGACGTCACAGATAACTCATGTTAAAATTTAGTATGCGCGTGTGTGGAATTTTGATGATATTACCAACTATAAATTATCAATTAATCAACCGAAAAGTTAAATATATCTTTTAATACTGTTTTGTTTAGTACATTTAAACTTTGGAAAATAAAATTTAAGTTACTCAACAAGAATGTCACGGCAGTCAACGAACATCACTCAATCGCCATGGAGTCTGTGAGCAATAACAGCTTAAAAACGGTATTCATGAATGAAAAGTAGTAGTAAAAGTAGTAACCCTTATATTGTCCGTTTCTTGAATCTATATAGATCTTGTAATTAGAAGCGTTGCAAGTTTTATTTTGGCTTCTGGCTGCAAGACAGATAACAGTGTCAAAATTGCTGGATTTTCATACAAAATTTAAACGCGCGCCAACTTTTGACATGTCTGTGACGTTTCACTGTTAAAATAACAGGGGTATTTGCGTAACCTGGTAGTCCCTCAATCGTGTGTTGAACCCAGAGTGCTCTGCTAATTAACAGCAAAGTTGGTATTCAACAGGTGCACGCAATTGATCGCCCGCCGCTGCTTGCATTTAGTATTTTGTCGTTTTTGGTCATTCGCGGACATCGGTCACACTGGGCGGCAGTAGACCAACAAAAAGTTAATACTCGTCAACGGTTTCGAACGGTACTACTCGCGTAGTCCTCGCTCTGCTAACGAATTTTGCAAAAAAAAAGAAAAGAAAGAGGAAAATTCACGTTTTTTTTTGTTGGTTGTTGTTGCTGTTACTTTAATGAATTAAGCCACTGTAAATAAATATTAAATGTTTATACTAGTATTGTATGCGCGTGCGTGCGTGTGTGAATTATTAAATATATTTTTTAAAAATAAAATATAAAAGTAAAGGCTGAGCTATAAAGTGTGTGAAATTTAAGCAATAATTTCTAGCGCCAAAACGGCAACAACAAGCAGCGCGCAACACTGTTGTTGGCCGCCGCTCGCAACGGTTAAATCTGAAATCTGAATCGATTTCAAGCGCTGCTTAACGATCGTTCAATTAATATGCCTTCAATTTAGTTGATTGGCTTTAACGAACGCTCCGACGATGATAACATTTACGATGCTGTTTATGTTTATGATTATGTTGATGGTGGCATGTTGCAGGTGGCATGTTGCATGTTGCATGTTGCATGCCGGCTAACAAGCGAATTGTCCATAAATTACGTAATGCCCCCGATGCGAACCCTTTTCGTGTTCTTGCTGCTGCTGCTGCTGCTGCTGACCCTGAACTGTTTTGCTGTGCGTGTGTGTGTGAGCGAGAAGGAGCATCGAAGCTTTCAATAATCAGCTGAGCTTGAACTAAGTGATCCTCAGAGCATAAGTACCTGCACATACACTGAGCGAAATTGCTGCAAAAAACGTTTCTCTGTGAAGTTTGCTTTAATTTTTGTTTAATTTAAATGAAATTGTATGTGTTTTTTTAGTATATAATTTATTTATTTTTTTTTTTTTTAAATAACATTTGTTTTTGCGCTCAGTGTATTCAGTTTAAATTGTAATTTTTTTTTTTTATGTAGCCGGATGCAGTGTATCATAGCCGCCAGTTGGTTGCCTGTACTTGCTGTACATACATGCACACACACACACACACACACAGATGAATATGTGTATATGTATGTGTGTACATGTATTTTTATATGCATTTACTTGCTTTGCTCTCGGTGTTTGCGTTTTGGCGCGCTTGAAAAGCGTGAAAGTCATTGTCCACACAGACACCCCTTGATTGACCCCTCCTGACGTCCCGCAGCGCGCCTCGCCATCAAGCAGCACTTCAGTGGCTAACAACCGGTGCCGCTGCTGGCTGTGCTCACACCTTGGCTTGGCTTGGCTTGGTAGGCCAACCAGATAGCCAGCCGGCCAGCCGGCCGGCCGGGCCACTTGTCTGCCAGCAAGCACAGCAAACAAATGGAATGGTGTGCAAAACTCCTCGATCAAGATGCTATACAACACTGACACACACACACACACACATACTTGCTGCACACAAGCGCAAAAACAGAAATCAGAGTTCTGTTTCTCTGAAGTAGCTTCTGCTGTTGCTGTTGCTGCGCGTCTGCACGTCTGCGCGTCTGTCCGATTGAACAACGTGTCCCACCTCCACCAAACCCCCGCCCCCTTCGCCCCCCCCTCTCTCTCTCTCTCTCTCTCTCTAGCTCCTTCTCGCTCTGGCCGAGCACCCTCAGCAGCCAAACACGTCCCGCTGCGTCTGTCGTTTTGTTTTGGCCAGCCTGCTTGTCTCGCCGCGCGCTGCACTGAGCGCAGGCAGCGAAGCCGACGTTGACGCTGACGCTGACAGCGGTACTTGAGCCCACTTGAAGACAGTCTTTGCTGTTGCTAGCTGCATGTATGTACATATATATGTGTATCTGTGTGTGTGTGTGTTAACCTCTATCTTCTTGGCACTGGTCAAGAGTTGGGCACATGGCCAAGATCATTCAAAATGTTCATTAAAATCATTTATATAAGTTATATATGTATTTATGCTTCCAATAGTCAAATTCTCTGAAATATTTTCGATCTAGACTTAAAGATTACAACATTTATTTCGATGCGTAATTAAGTTAACGGTTCAAACCCATTTTGATGCTTCAAGATCGTGCATCAGGCATCAGATCTCAGACTTCAGACTTTCGTAAACTTAAAATTTGATTACTGAACTTTAACTTTAATTTCAACTTCAGGTTGAACTTTAACTTCTTTCAACTTGGTTACATATTTGCCTTCTCTAGCGTGTTTAACTTTATACTATTGCACTATATTGTTTTATATTTTACAGCTCTCCAGTTATCATTTAAGCTGTAATCCTTCTAATGCTTTTGCACTGCTACACTGCAGTTCTATTGTTATACTACTATATAGTTGTTCTGTTATACTACTATTCAGTTATACTGTTTTACTACTATTCAGTTATACTGTTATACTACTATATTGATATATGGTTATGCTGTTTACTACTAGACAATTATATTGTTAGACTATTATGCATTCATATTGTTATTTAGTTAACCTGTAATACTGTTCTACAGATATATTGTTATAGTTTAATACTTTTTTGCTCTTATACAGCTCAAGTGTTATACTGGTGTACTATTACACTGTTATACTATTGTACTTTTATATTGTACTGTTATACTATCGTCCTGTTATTGGATTAGGTATAGGATTACTATAAAATTGTTATACAGTTATACTGTCATGTTGTTATAATGTTACATAGCTGTACTGTTAGAAAACCATGGTGATCTGCTGTTATACGCTTAAACAGTTCAACTGTGCACACTAAACTATGTATACTCCTCTATTGGTGTACTATTTAACAGTTACATTGATATACTTATATACAATTCAATAGCTATAAAGCCATGCAATTTGTATAATGTTATACTGTTATACTAGTATGCTGACTTGCTATACATCTAATCGGTTATTCAGCTCAACTGTTATACTTCTATACTGATATGCTAACTGTTATACGGCTAAACTGTTATACTGTTATACTGATATGCTGGCTTGTCTTACATCTGAACTGTTATACAGCTCAGCTGTTATACTGCTTTACTTTTTTTTCTGAGATTCCTTAGAGAATATTTGACTATTCTACACACATGGCTAAAATGATGTCAAACTGTCCCAATCTTCTCAAATGGCCTATTAAATGCTATGGTAAAGTCTTCCCCAACTGGACTGAAGCAGAGCATCACATTGTCGCATATACCCGGTCTGTGGACCATCAGCCAGACAGTTGCCTGTTTCGCTGCCTATTGGCGAGTATTTGCTGAAGGTGTTTTCTCTCTCTCTCTCTCTCTCTCTCTCTCTCTCTCTCTCTATCCCTCTCTTCTGCTGCTTCTTCTTCTTCCTCTTCGTCAAGTGCTGTTGCTGTGTTTTATTAAGCAAACACGACTGCAAGTGTTGGTCACTTCTGTTGCCGTTGTTGCTGCTGCTGCTTCTTCTTCCTCTTCTTCTTGCTGTTGTTGTTAGCATCGTTTAAATCGGTAGCCAAGTGAATTGAGCCTTGCCACGCCTTGCCCTGCCACCGCTTGGCCTCGAGCTGCGCCAGCCTTTTGGCCATTGTTCTCGCTCGCTTCGCATTCAGCTCAGTTAGCGTCTGTCGACTCCTTTTGGCAACAATTTCTGCTGCTTCTTCAGGTGTGAGTGTGTGTGTGTGTGTGTGTGTATGTATGTGTGTCTGTGTGCGTGTGTGATTTCTTGTTTTTGTTGTCATTTATATTGTGTATAGATTGTTTATGATCGCCTCTGTTTGTGCCCCTCTCAAGAAACTGCTCGAGTTCGAGTGCCCGGTTAGTCGCCCTTTTTTCCCTAAAGAGACATATATGTCAGTGTGCGTGTGTGTGTGTGTGTGTGTGCCTGTGTGTGCGTGCGATTTCCACAGCTCTTCCGTTTGCCGCTGACCAGGCCCAAAAACCCAAGTTGAACTTGTCTTGGCATCCAGTCTCGCCGTCTCGCCGTCCCTCAGCCTCTCCGTCTCTTCGGTCTAGTCAGCTTCTCGTTCTCACTGACTGACTGACTTTTTTTTTTTTTTATTTTCACATTTCATTGTCGCCTCGGCTGTTGTTGCTTCTTTATTTTCTTGGTAATAAGGTGTGAGAAAGGCAATAATCGTAAAGAGCAAACAAATTGTTGCCGTTGCTTCTGCTGCTGCTGCTGCTGCTGCTGCTGCTGCTTCTGCTTCTGCTTCTGGTGCTGTCTTCGGTTTCACGCTAAAATGTTAATCGTTCCTCTTCTGTTGCCCGTTGTCTCTGCTGTCAAAGCAATTATGTGTGGATCGGGCCATACGTATACCCAAATATATGGGCATTTATTTGGACTAAATTTATGTCTTCATATCAACAGTTTGTTCGAAGCGTGTTCCTTGTGCTATTTACTGGCATTCGTCGGTCTTGGGATATGATTATAAGTAGGGGAGTTACGGGTTCCGATTGTGGAACAGTTGAATGCATATTGGCTCAATTGAATCTGGGAGAGATCCTCCTATATCAGATCTACATATATCAAATCAAATAACATGGGTTCTGTCTAAAGCAGATCTTATATAGATACATCTTATTCATATCAGAACGTCATTTATTAGATTATAGAACTATCTGAAATAGATAGATCTGGTATAGATAGATCTGATATACTATCTATCTATATCAGATAGTTTTATTATATATCCGATTTTCCTAAATCTTATATATATATTAGATATATATGTATCAGATCTTAGATACATTTTATTCATATCAGATCGTCATTTATTGGATCATAGAACTATCTGATATAGATAGAACTGATAAACGATCTATCTATATCAGATAGTTATTTGATATATCCAATTTTCCTAAATCAGATGTTATATCTATCAGATATATTTGTATCTTAAATACCTCCTATTCATCTCAGATCGTAATTTATTAGATCTTAGATACGTCAGATCTAGCTATATCTTATAGATCTATGATATATCCGATTAACCTATATCAGATCTTAGTTATATCAGATCTAGCTATATAACCCATTTAAAGTAGATCTTAAGTATATCGGATCTATTTATATCAGATAGAAGTATGATATATCCGATTTAGCTATATTAGATCTTGGGTATATCAGATCGAGCTATATCCAATTTAAAGTAAATCCAATCTATTTATATCAGCTCAATCTTCAGATCTATTCATATTGCTTATATCTATATTAGACCTTAGGTATACATATCTATGACTAGACTTGCTAAGCTTTTTCAAAAGACGAACCAGGTTATATATAATTTATCGATATATATCTGATATATCCTTCTAGATATTAGTATAAAGTTCTGTTTATTCTTCAACACTTTCTATATAATTTATCGATATATATCTGATATATCCTTCTAGATATTAGTATAAAGTTATGTTTATTCTTCAACACTTTCTATATAGATTCGCGCTTCAAAAGCTTATTAAGTTGGCTGCGCCTTAGCAGTTCAACAGCTTGAACTCAACTAGTTGCGTAATCTACGTCGCAAATAATTCGACGACTAAGATCTTTAGTATCTGCAATTTGTTTACATTCTATATTTAGTTGGGATCAGACTGACTATTTCCATTGTAGCATCTCAGCGAAACGACAATACGATCGTCGGCATGTGACTTGGCCATGCTTTGGGTCTGTGGGGTCACGTTTCGTGTTTTTGCACTTGTAGACAATGGCTTATCGGAAATCGCATCATATGTGTGTGGCGCTTATCATTTTAGATTGAATTCGAGTAAAAAAGTCGAGGCAAATGATGCTAGCTATAACTTTTTTATTATAACTAAATCAAGCCTCGCGTATTGCGTAGTTTTTCTATATTTTAATTTTTTGTTTTCTTTTAAATTTCAATTTATATTTACTATAATTTATAGAGAATCGCAGCACTTCCGCCGAAAGCAATAAAAATTCATCTACCGCTTCCCAGGCTGCCAAACGAACTCTGAACTAATTAAGGGAATGGGTCAAAAGATCACAGTCGAGCGGAGGCAGACGATTTTAATTGAAGCATAAATTAAGCATTTTTTTTTCTTAGTGTTGCAAAACGTTTTGCGACACAAAACTTAACCTCAAACTCACATACACAAAGAGAGGAAATCAATTAAAATTATGGTAAATTCCTGATTGATTATAGACTACTTAACTTCCTTAACTTGGCTTTAATTGCATTGTCCTTTCACAAAATGCATTCGCAATTCCATTTGCGTGCATTTATGGTATTGCCAGATGTCATTATCTTCAAGTAATTCCCCATAATCGCCATGTTTGATCTTATTAAGACACCTTAACATGTTTTCTTCGCCCTCCGTTCCGTTCACACGGCAACACACGGATATATAAGTATATATTTTTTATATGTATGTATATCTAGAGCCAGGCAAGTGTTCCTGTCTGGCTAACCGATTCTCTGCCTGCCTCTGTCTTCATTTTTTGTTTCTCTTTTTTTTTCATTTTTTTTTTTTTTAATTTCTGCGTCGTCTGTCGCCTGGGTCCGGCCCCTCGTTAGCCCCTGGGCCAACTCTTCACAAGTGCTAACAACTTTGTACCTGCTCTCTATCTTCGACTCTTTGACTCTTCGACTCGTGGACCCACAGACTGTCAGACTTTCAGACTCTGAGCCTCGCAGTCTCTCAACCTCTTGGTAGCTCGCATCAGCAGCTCACTGGACTCAGCTGCAGTTTTCATTAATGTTCGAGCAGTTTACACAGTGTTGAATACTCCTTTTTTTTTTGGCATTGGTAGGGTATACCGTAGGAAGAATGAGGAGAATTAAGTCTTATATGATATATATGGTATATATGTTATATAAGATAAGCATGGTTTATATAGTATTTATGGTATATTCCTATATGTAGTATATATGGTATATATACTATATGTGGTGTATATTGTATCTACGGTATATATTTTGAATGTGCTTATGTCAACGTTTCAGTGCTTTTATTCTGTATTTTGAGTTGATCTCTGCATTTTATGAACTCTAATATGAGTTTTGGGTCATTTATAATACCCTACTATAGAGGTAGATAGCTGTATACAGCTGTATCTATGTTGAAAGCCAATAGCATACAACTTTAGCCTAAGAAATCTGGAAGACTAGGGAAAATAACTGTATCTGGGTCTAACGAAAATAATTGTATGTGCGACTAGAGCAAATAACTTTATATGGGAAGATTACAGTCTACAGTCATATCTGCCTAAGCTGGACTATAACATACAGCTAAGTCCTAGGGAAGCTATATGCTATAGCCTGTATCTGTATCTGTTTAAGCTGTATGTCATGATCTACGCCCTAAACTAAGACAGCTTCTATAAGGTATTTCAGTCGAGAGATCGATAACAACTTTATAGATTGTCATAGGTAAACTTAATTAACCATAGATAATAATCTATGGGATTTTTAAAGTTTATTAAAAAAAAAAAACAGTAAATATTTCATATCAGCGAGTTTCCTGCTATGAAAGAGCATTTTAAAAACCTATATCATTTAACTATTTCCCATTGGATTTGCCTCTTATAAGAAACGTTGATTGTCATAACGGTAAAGGCGGTTATCTGTGGCTAAAATCAATAATTGAAGTCAACTGCTGAGAGCTTAGACAAAGAGTATACTTTATAGATGATATATGTATATATTTGTATAGTTATGTACACATATATAGATATATGTATATACCGATTTTTTATTGGACTTTTTGTTATTCCAATTGGAGGATCGAGCAATGAGACGCAGCTGTCATAGGGATTTGTGAGGTTATATCAAACTGATTGCTGTGTATGCTAACTATATTGATATATCAATAAGTGTGCAAAATACAAACACACACACGCAGAGATCGATATCAGGTTTTAAAGCGCGACTATTTGATGAATACTTAACACAATATTTGCGCATGCGGCACTTCGTTGCCTGCAGCGGGGCGGCGGTAAATGGAAAGTAAACAAATGGAAATGGAAATGCAAATAATCAAATATCATTGATTGTATGCTAATGAAATTGATTCGCATGAGAATTGGCTTTTCCGCGCGCCTTTTCTATTCAGATTTTCAATTTATTTGTTTGTTTGTTTTGTTTTCTCGTTATCTTTCGATGCATTACTAGAAATATGCCAGAGCAGGGATTCAGCTGGTTGGTCAAATGCTTCTATCTGGTGCTAATTGTGCAGACATTGCTGTGCATCGGCCAACTGGAGTGTCGTCAGCATCACAATCGCAACAAAAACAACAATAGGCGAGGCGATTCAGTTAGCTCGGAGGAGAATCGCAGCGCAGCTGGAGATGTCGATGGCTTTGACAACTTGGCGGACAGCGATACCAGCATCGGCACTGGGCATGGCCATCGACGAGGTCCGCGCAAAAAACATCAGGGCAATCACAATCGCCACAACCGCCTGGAGGATCGCGACATCTCGTTGTGGATCAACGAGCAGCAGCTTAAGATGTTAAGCGGTGAGTTCGATCAATTTGCAACACTGTAACACTGGTTCAGTTGGTTAGAGCTGGTTCGATATTTGATTGTTAGCATTTGCAGCTTATGCATGAACTGGACTAGTTCCCAATTATCATTGCTTGCACCTTGAACCTGTTCACTTAGCTGGCATTTAGTGTTAGTTAACAGAGGTATAACTTGAACCGATTCGCAACTTTAACGGTTAATGGTTAGAGCGCGAACCGCTTAGATTTTGAATTGACTGACAACACCGTAACCGTTGCACCGCTCAACTGACAATCCTTGCAGCCCTCTACTTTCCACAGGGCTACTCAGATCGCATCTATGCCATACACAATGGGCGCGTGACGAACGAAATGCGCGACACGACCGTCTACAGCTATCTGGTGATACCATCCGAGGTGAACTATGTGAACTTTACCTGGAAGTCGGGCAGACACAAGTATTTCTATGATTTCGATCGTCTGCAAACGATGGACGCCAGCATCCTGAAGGCGCCAACGCTGTCGATCAGCAAACGGGGTCGCATACCGCAGGAGCAGAAAAGTAAGTGCAATCCGAGTCAAATCCGTTATGGCAGCTGGCGCACCAATGTGGCCCATTTGATATCTATCTAAGCTAGATTTTAGCATATTCCTGCCCTGTACCGGAAACAGCTCGGGCACGGCATCATTCAATGTGGGCCTGAAGATACAGACTCGCAAGAATGCATCGCTATCGGGCACACCCATACGTCTTAACTTTAAAAAGGAATGCGCACATAGAGGTGTGTATGATATAGACGCTTCCAACCCTACTTCACTAACAACTTTGCAAGGTAGTGTATATGAAAAGTCAATTTAATGCTTTATATCAAATCAACTTTACAAACAAATTGTGGAAAGCGCTCAAGAGGAGGCCCTGAGCCGAATGATATTGAAATTGAAGAGATATATATATATAGTATATATTATATATATATTTGCCTAGCCAAAGTCTTGAGCGATTTCTACTGTTATCACATTTTTATCACTCTGTTGCTAATGCCTTTTGAATTGATGTACATAAACTCACTCATTGCTTTCCAACTGCTGCGCACAGCTTCCACAATATTTGATATTTTATACCTGCTTCAGTCCACTTTACCGTTATGTGTGGGCTGCCCGCTTGGCTCCAATGCATTCTCATACTTTTCTCTTTCCCACTCTCTCTCTCTCGCTCTGCTGTGCACATTCATATTCATTCGAACAACTGTTGCCAATCCCTATTGCAATCCTCCAATTCAATGCTTATGTACACACACACACACACACACACACACACACACGCACACACCATAAACCACAACAACAACAAAACCCATCCGAACTAAACTAAAAACAACTCAAGTTCCCGATCCAGAATGCAGCCTGAAGTGCGGCAAGAACGGCTACTGCAACGAGCATCGCATCTGCAAGTGCAACGTCGGCTACATGGGCCAATACTGCGAGACGGCCTTCTGCTTTCCGCAGTGCATGCACGGCGGCAACTGTACGGCTCCGTCGGTCTGCACCTGTCCGGAGGGCTACCAGGGCACACAGTGCGAGGGCGGTAAGTACTTTTACAAATTGTATCTTTAATGCTTAAGCTTCTACAACGAAACACACACACGCACGCACGCACAACAACTCTGCTCGGAACGGAGCTTAGATCTTTTTGGATATGGCTATGGCCGTCTTGCAGCCAAATTTAATGACCTCGGTGATGGCCTTGTAGAAGGGCGCCTGCTCGGCGCCGCAATCGATGCCCGTATCATGATGCTCCTGTTCCTCGTCACGAAACTTTGTGATTGTGGCCAGCAGTTCCTAGAAAAGGATAACGAACATAAATACAAATATAATTGAAACACCTAATTCCTTACCTTATCCGGATTGGGTGACTCCATGATCTGACGCAGCTGATCATTGTAGTGCTCCACAATGACGGTCTCGACGGCCACGGTGCACGCCATGGCCGCCTTCTCGCCCAGGAGCGCTGTGCCGGCGCCCAGCGCAAATGCCGCCACATTCCAAATGGGCGCCATGATGGTGGGACGCACGCGATGCTGCTGGATCAGCTGCTCGAACTGCTTGCGATGGCCCTTCTCCTGCTCCCACATATGCTCAATGGTCTTGCCCATGGGCCCGTTGCCCAAGATGGCCATTTGGCCGGCATAGATGCGATCGGCGCCCAGTTCGCCAGCATGATCCACACGGATGATCTCATCTGTTAGGGCGCTGGCGCGTGGACGCAATGGAGGTGGTGTTGCTGGCGGCTGCTGCTGCTGTTGTTGTGTGCTGTTCGCCTGGCCACGCCTTGCCGGCGGCATGGCCATGCGCATCAGTTGTAGACCCGTCTTCCGATACATGTCCCGAAGCCTGCAAGCAGCAACAATAGATTAATAACCATTCCATTGCAGGTATTTGCAAGGAGAAGTGCTTGAATGGCGGCAAGTGCATACAGAAGGACAAATGCCAATGCTCCAAGGGATACTATGGCCTGCACTGTGAATACTGTGAGTACAAGCAACTACATCATATATATATAGCTTATATATATATATATATATATCTTGAATCCCTTTAGCCAAGTGTGTAATACCCTGTAAAAACGGCGGTCGCTGCATTGGCAACAATCTGTGCCGCTGTCCGAACGGCTTGCGCGGCGATCATTGCGAAATCGGCCGGAAACAGCGCTCCACCTGCAAGTGCAGCAATGGCAGCTGCCGGGGCAACAAGGACTGCAAGTGCCACAACGGCTATCACTGTCGGCGACGTAAGTGGCCATAGCGAGAGGCGCATGCCTGTACGTTCGTCCGTTAGCCAACGTCTTCCTCTTCTTCATTGCATTTTGCAGGCTTTCCGAATCGTGCGCATTGAGGAGCGCTGATCTGGGCCCCAGCGACATACGAATGTGACATGTAACATAAACACATAGTAATAGACAGCAACAATTGGGCTCTAAATGAACATCAACAACAACAACAACGACAGCAATTATACTATTTAAAATGTAATGGACAAAATAAAATAATACTAATTGTGATACAAATTTTTTTGTAATTTAAAACTTTTAAATAAAAAAAAAAAAATAAGCAAAAACCTAATTAGCAACTGGCCCTAATTATAGGCGTATATTGTTATGGCGTATTTAATTATGTATGTATATTATCTCTCCATTTGGCTGGGCACGTACACCAAAAGCAAACAAACACAATTTATTGTTTGCAGTTTGCTGTGCGCTGTGAAGTGGCAATTGGTGCGTGTGTTGTGGCCATAAACACTAGCGATTCGATGACAACGCGCACGTGTGATTTTATGCCGCAACGACTTACTTGTAAGCAGGTAAAAGTGTTCAATCTGAATTTTATGCAACAGTCCCCAGAAGGTGTGTGTGTTCTTTTTATTGTTATTATAGCCGGCTGACTGACTGTCAGTGCTGTAAAACGTAAGCTCAAGTGTTGCCCCGTGAACTATCATTGAACAAATTAATCGATAGGTTGATCGAAATGAAAGTCATCGCCAAGCATGGGCGTAGTTAACTTTAGTCAGCTGCCTATCAAAGTTTTATTAAAATCTATTTTCTTTTGGAAAACTAACGAAAACTGAGTATTTCGACAAAAACTTGTTTTGTTTATTTAGTTTGTTTTAAATTGTAAGGAAATGAAACAAAATTGATCCCCTTGGGTCGTACTTATGCGTACGCCCATGGTCGGCAGTTCAATTAAGCAAAAGTCAGCTGACGCCTTGTTTTAGCAGCAATAACAACGATGGCTCCGAGAAACAACCACGATCCGACATCCTCGGGCGACTCGGGCAACACAAATGTCCAGGAGGCCGATCTCCAGGGTAAGATATACATAAATACCATATGTAAACACTCATACAAGTGGTTCTCTCGTTGTCCAATTGGAATTGCGTTTCGCAGAGATGGAGGATGTCAATCAGAGCCTGGACGCTCTGAGCTGTGCCTTGGACGCCGTGGAGCAACGTACCGACGACATTTTGTCGCAGCTGCGCGAGCTCCTCGACTCGAACCGCGAAATACGACGTCAATTAGCGCAGGAAAAAGACAATGCTTCAGAGGAGCATAGCGAGGATGATGGCGAAGACAAGGATGACGACATGGAGGGACAGCCGGGCAACGTAAATCTGCCCAGCGCCAATATCCACTAAACACACAATTTTGTTTCGTTGCTAGTGATAGCAATTTGTTTCTACAAAACATTTATTGTTTATACAAAAAAAAAAAAACATCATATAATTGTTAATCGAAGTCTTATGGATTTATTTCTTGCGAGGTTTTTTGTTTTTCTTTTTCGATTTGTCACTTTGTACTTGGGTCTCAATTCGATCTTTGATATTTAAGTCCTTTGGGCGCTTAGCCTCCAGCTTGAGCTGCGCATTTTCCGCACGCAGCTCCGCGAGTTCCGCTTGGAGAGAGCTGGAATCAGCTTTAGACATTTGCTCATCTATGTCGGCGGAATCTTCTTCTGGCTCGCTTATCGCGATGTCTTCGTAATCATCTGGAAGACTAACGCAGTTACCGGCGCTGCCGTCGTAGCTGTTGTCATAGTTGGGCTCCGGGAACTTTGGCGCCTTTGCATACTCCTCTGTGATGAGCAGCTCAATGCAATCGTTGTCGTCATCGGGACTAATCATGCGCTTCAGATTGTCGGCAAACGATTTTGGCTCCTTGGGACCTGGATGAAACCGGGATGCGCTGATGAGGCGCAGATACAAATTGGTAATGGCGCCTGGCTGTGCTATGCTCTTCACCAGCTGCCGACTGCCCACATCCCAGATGCACACCTGCTTGTCCTCGCCACCAGAGATCAGTTGCCCACCGTTCACAGCCAGAGCCAGACAGGTGATGGCTGTGCCAGCTGTGTGGCCAACAAATGCCTGGTTCTCGTCCTCCTCCAGATGGTATTCCTGTGGATGTTGGACAAGAATATTATAGAAAACTCAAATGAAAGAGCTTACAACATTATTGGAACTTACCTTCATGCGAGGCACTTTATCCATGTGAAAAACAAGCACCTGACCCTCACCGGTGCCCACATAGACGCTTGTCTCCAGCTTGTTCACAACCACACTGTACAGGGAGACGGGAAAGACGACGCTCAAGAGCATTGTGCCGTTACTCAGATCGTAGATTTTGCAGCAGCGGTCCATGGAGACGGTGTACATGAAGGCGCGAATGCCACCGAGTCCTATATGCACATCGGTGACCGCCAGTCCATGATCATTGAAATTGTAAAGTGGAGCGTTCTCCTCACTGTCGCCGCCGCCGAAGGGAGCAACTGCACGTGTTAGACTCCACACGAGCACGGCACCATCCTTGCCGCCGGTGGCAAAGTGCTCGCCGGTGTCCGTGAAGCGGATGCAATTGACGGGCTGATAATGCTTGGATAGCGTGTTGAGCAGCCGTCCCGAATTGAGGTGCCACACGTAGATGGTTTCCTGTATGGCAGCGACTAGATAGGCGCTGTCCGGCGTTAGGGCCAATGCATTTACCTTGCCGGGCACCACGTAACGTAAGCTAGCCAGCTGCTCCTGTCCGTTGATGGGCCACACATGCAGCAAAGGCTTCGTGCTGTTGGCGGCAATCACAAAGTGATCCTCCAGCATTTGGAGACTGTGCGGCTGCATTGTGCCGCCGCCTTTGTAGCGCATCAGATCGGTTCCGGTGCGCAGGTCCTGTACGCAGCAGGATGCGCGTTCATTGTTAAGTGTGCTGATAAATAAAGCTTCACAAATGTCCCCCATTATTTATGAAGAATCCACGTGCCTGCAGCACGATGTAAACAAAAAGTTCAACTCTAATTTTTTAAATTGCGCCTAAAAATACCAAAAGCATGTGAGAGCGCTAAAAATACCAAACATCGATAAGCAATCGATAATTGCAGGAGAGAATACCATCACAATCAACGTTAACGTGCGTGTTATTAAAAAACTAAAAAAATAAAAGCTTTTCAAATGTTTCGCCAGCTGTTAACAACGTCAATAACAACAAAATGAGTGGCTACTTTAAGGAATTGGTGATCATAAGCAGTGCAGTCAAAGTGCTACTACTGCCCGCCTAGTGAGTAGTATTTGAAATAGACATTTGCCGGCCGGCAAGAATGAATCACTTAAATTCACGTTCTTTGCAGCTATTCAACGGATTTCGAAGTGCATCGCAACTGGTTGGCCATTACGCACAGCTTGCCACTGAACCGTTGGTATTTTGATGCAACAAGTGAATGGACCCTCGACTACCCGCCCTTTTTCGCCTACTTCGAGTGGCTGCTCTCACAAGTGGCCAAATATGTTGACCCCAAAATGCTTGTGCTACAGAACTTGAACTATGCCTCCGAGGAGACGGTGTATTTCCAGCGCGGCTCGATTGTTGTCGTGGATCTGATCTACGTGCTGGGCGTAACCACCTGTCTGGCCGCCCTCGGAGTCGTGAAATCCACACAGAAGCACATAGCTGGCTGCATGCTGCTCTTTTTCAATGTGGGACTGCTCTTTGTGGATCACATTCACTTCCAGTACAATGGATTCCTATTTGGCATACTGTTCCTGAGCATAACTGCACTGCTGAAGCAACGGTACTTGTGGAGCGCATTCGCATTCGCGGTGCTGCTGAACTTCAAGCACATATTCCTTTATATGGCGCCCGCCTTCGCTGTCTACCTGCTAAAGTTCTATTGCCTGGACGGGGGGAGGTTTGTGCAGAACACGGTCAAGTTGCTCGCAGCGGGACTGACCCCATTTGTACTGTCCTTTGGCCCCTTCTGGGACCAGTTGCCGCAGCTGATGTCGCGCCTGTTTCCCTTCAAGCGCGGCCTCACCCACGCCTACTGGGCGCCCAACATTTGGGCACTCTACAACACCGCCGATAAGGTGGCTGCCGGCGTCTTGAGGCGAAGTCGCGATGCAGATGCTCCCTCCACGACCTCTGGACTGGTGCAGGAGGTGCAGCACATGGTGCTGCCCACGATAACGCCGTCCATTACGTTCGCACTCACTGCTCTATTTATGCTGCCCATTCTGCTGAAGCTCTTCCTGACGCCAACCAGAGAGTAAGCAAGCCAACTGTTTCCACTGCATCCTCTAATCATGACTCACAATTGCCAGGCAAGCCAAGCTGGTGTTCATGCGCGCCGTTGTCCTCTGCGCCTGCTCCTCCTTCATCTTTGGCTGGCACGTGCACGAGAAGGCCATCCTCATGTGCCTGCTGCCCTTGTGGTGAGTGCTGGGAGTGGAGTCTCTGTCTTTGGTTCGACTCTCTCATCTAAAACATTGTCTAACCCACAGCTTTCTTGCCCTGCTGGATCAGCGAGATGCTCGATTCGCGTACATCTTGGCCATCGCGGGCTACTACTCGCTGTTCCCGCTGCTCTTCGAGGTGGATTTGCTGGTGCCGCGCTACTCGCTGTACATGGCCTACGTGGCCATGATGTACGGCCAGCTGGAGCGCGTGTACAAGTGCAAGCCAAGCTTCCATGTGCTCGAATGGATCTACTTCTACGGCTTCATGGCCATTCCCATCTACGAGCATATAGTCAGTCGGCTGCTGGACCTGCACATGTCGCTTCCATTCCTGCCCCTGCTGCTCACCTCCGTGTACTGCGCGCTGGGCGTGATCTATTTCTACGTACGCTACTATCTCTACGCCCTGGAGCTCCAGTGGCCGCCGAGCTTTGATTTCGGTTTTGGCTTTGGCAAGCGTCGGCGCCCCACACAAATCAAATCCTCGACCTCGAAACGAAAACGCAAAGTCCAATAAAAAGAAAAATGTGTATACGAGTATGTTAAAGAGCAATTGCAATTGCATTCGCCTGTCTGTTTCTAGGGTGTCCGGTGCAAGGCGCCTGGCGCAACAGCCGCAGCGGCAGCACAATGGCTGTTAGGCGGAAACGTAGGTAGAGCGCCGCGGGCGGTGCCTGATCTACCTGGCACCGAGCGCAGGTAAACAAAAACAAATGAAGTGCGTGGGCGACGCTCAGCGAGTGGGTGATATTCCTGGAAAGCCCATGGAAAGCACCACACTCAATTGAATGAATCGAGCGCAGGGAGTGAGAGGAAACTCACGGCACAGTCTTCAATTGCAAGTGCAGCGAGCAGGTCGTGCCACAGGAGGAAACCATGCAGCAGCCGTACAACGAAATGTTCGCACACACGTGACAAGAGATTGCCGAATTGAATATTGAAATAATCACGATTCCAATCAATTGCAGACCTCATGACATTGAGTCGAGCGCCTGCTTCAGGCGGGGCACCTACATCGAGTTGTCGACGGGCGTGTTGCGCCGCGTGGAGGACATACGCACCGAGGACTTCATCCAGTCGGCGCTGCGTTGTCCGCAATTCGATCTCAAGGAGGCGACGGTGGTCAAAATAGACAGGATCTCGGCGCACATGAACAAGATTACTTTCAGCTATGATATGCAGCATCTGAAGGTGGGCATGGGGCAGTGGGTTGTTCCATTTTATTGGATCTCATTTCTTTGATGATGCTCCGTTTCAGGTCAACATGGAGGTGGCATCGCCGCATCCGCTATTTGTCTATGGCCAGGGCTGGGCATCCTGCAATCCCCAGTTGACCTTCGATCTCTACGAACTGAAGTGCCAGCAACTGCAGGTTGGCGACATTTGCCTGTCGCTGGTCGAGCATGAGCTGCCACCGCCACCGCCAGCACCGGTGGAGGTTTTGGATCTTCAGGCTGTTTCTCTACTGGAAGCCCAGTGGACAAACTGCCAAGCTGCATCATTGGGCAGGCATCCTTATCAAGTGTATGCGGAGATGGCAAACCTTGTTGCAGCCTATACGCAACATTTGATGGGCAAAATTAAAAATTGATAATTAATTAATTAATTAAGGGGAAATACATTTCTTATATATTGAAAAATATGTATTGTAATAATGTATTTAGTATTAAATTAATAAGAAAACAAAAACAAAATATATTTGAACTTGCTTGAAATCTAAACGCTTAAGCGTAATTTTCAAAATGATTTTGATGTATAATTTTTAAATAATTCTTCCATATAAATTTCAAAAAATAACTGCGATCTCGGCTTACACAGTGCTGTCAAATACTGTCGATAGTGATTACGAAATCAATCGATAGTTTACTGTTGAGCATCGCGCAACACATATCGTAAAATGTGGACACACTGACTGTCAGTGATTGACATCTCTGTCAACTGAACGTGAAAGCCAAAACAACAAAAACAATTCTGTGGCGCAAACTTAATATACATATATGATCACCAGTCCTGGTGGTCTTTCAATGAAAAGCGCTATTTTACCGCTGGGCAATTGCAACAATGCCAGCGAGGATGCATCGAATATAGCCGAGGTTTCTAGCCACAAGAGCATCCAGAGCAGCGGCAACAAAAACTTTGGGAACAGCAACAACAACAGCAATAATATTAATAATATTATTAATAACAACGCCAGCAACAACAATATTGATAATACAAATGAAAATACGCGTTGGTCAACAGCACACGATATGCAAGCGCCGTCCGCTAACGCTAATCCAGTGCTGCGTAATATAAACAATGATATGACAAAGGGCATCTCGCGTAAAGTGCATCACTGCAAGAGTAAGTGACCATCTCCTCACCCAACTGCTTACACATATGTATATAGATATGTACGTACACTCTGTTAACTGTTTGTATTCTCTTCTTATATTTGCAGTGCAATTCACATCCAATGATCGAGGCGATAAAATGGGCAGCGACGACCTGCGCATGACGAAGATCATGCGCCGCCTGCACAACGAGTCGAGTCCAGCGGCTGCCCTCGAGCTGTGCAACAAACTGGACATGGCCGTGCGAACTCCAATTAACGTTGCCTACTTGACTCGATCTTTTGACGTTATTTTGGATGGGATGCTGGCGCTGTTCAAGCAATGCCCGCCTCCGGTGCTGGACGAGTGCAGTAAAATTCTTGGACTCATTGGTTATATCAATCGCATGTCATATCCCATCTATGAGGACTTCATTGTGAAGAACTTCAGAGGGCATAAGCGCATGCAAAAATATTTAATTGTTGCTCTCCAGACGACGCTGAGGTGAGTGTCGTCTTAGCTCCACAGGAACTCTAATCCCTGAGCATATTCGATTCCAGTTGCGACACGAAATGCGATCTGCACATCTTTTCGGACAAGATCATGGCCATCCTGAAAGACTTTCTGGAGGGAGCTGAGACTCCCGACATCTTCATGGGCATCAGTACGTGCATTGTGCAATTCTCGCACAACTATCGCGACGCCTTCGAGTGCCATTTTACGGATGTGGTGGACATCATCATTGGCTGGCAGCTGGAGATTGGCCAGCCCGAGGAGGTGCGCACCCATTGCGCCTACGTGCTGGAGCAACTGACTCCGTATTTTAGCAAACAATTGGAATTCAGCTATGGCCTGCTAACCCAGTTCATCGAGGACATATCGGAGAAGTCGGAGCGACCGGGCGAGCGGATTGGCGCCTTCGTTGGCGCCTTCAATACGCTGCTCAAGTGCCTCACCCGCATGCATATTACGTGCGAATCGGTTGTTGCTCTCGCACTGATGCATCTCATCAAAGTGCTCCCAGCCATGCTGGAAAACCTGGACGACATAGGCGACGATGCTCTGATGAACATCAACGAGCTCTTCTGCATTTGCTTGCTCAATGGCTATGCCAATCCGGATGTCCCCACTCTGGATAACCTAATCCATATGCAGTTCGAGCACATATCGAAATTGCCGGAGCCTCAGCAGCTGAGCTGCCTGTATCTGTTGCTGTGCTCGGTGCGGAAGCTGCGCGCCCGCTTGCCCGCCAGCCTGGTCCAGCTGATCTTTCAGTCGGCTCCCGCAGATGCATATTTGGCCAGCATACGACTCCAGAACGAGACGAAGGCATACAAGCTGCTGCTGCGCACCTGCCAGGAGACGCTGCTGATCAAGAACGTGCCCATATTGCAGCAGGCATACAAGCAGCTCGTCCAGGACATCGACAAGTGCATATCACAGCTGGCCCAGGACGACTGCGATTGCAGCGATGCGAACCTCTTGCTCATCTTTCACTTAGCCGCACTGGCGGCATTGGCCAAGCAAACATCCTCGATCATTGGCATGTACGCCTGCAAGCCATCCATACTGGAGCTCCTGATAACCAATTGTCGCGCCGGCGAGATGAGCATCTGGTCGAGGCACCCAACCACCCATCATGCCATACTCTGCCTGCTCGTCGTGCACTGTCAGGCGAATCACAACTTCCGCAACAACTCGAGTCTGCTGCGCGACAGCGACGCCGACAAGAACATGCATCCGGGCAACTGCCAGTCGCCGACGGCGCACAGTTTCGGGCACATACTCAGGTTCCTGGCCCACTGCTTGGAGCACGGGGCACAGCTGGCGCCCGTCAATCTCAAGCAGCTGCTCGGCTGGACGAAATCTCTGCTGGCCGAGTGTAGCTCGCGCTCCACCATGTTGCTGCAGCACGAGGACTTCCTGACCATTTGCGAGAGCGTTGCCGACACAGCGGCCAAATATGCGCCCATGGAGAGTGCGCTGTGCATCCAGGCCGTGCTCGGCTATGGCACATCGAGTCTGAGCCTGGAGCTGCTGCAATTGTATCGCGAGACGGCGCTGCAGCAGCTGCAATCGCTCATCAGCAGCGCCCACGAGGCCTACGCCCAGATCTATGCCCAGCTGCCGCTTAGCCTGATCATCTCAAGACGTGTCCCCTCTGGCATTGGTAGCAACCACATTTGCGTTTGGCAGCAGCGTCTGAGTCAGTGCAGCGCCGTTCGCGAAAATGTCTTTCGGGAATTCTTCGAGCGACTGCAGGCGCCGGAGCAGCAGCCCTTCGGCGAATGCTTGCGAACGATGTTCATGCGCAGCTGCCAGGTGACACAGCTGGACGAGCGGCAGGAGAAGTTGTCGCAGTGCACGCGTCGCTGTCAGCGCCTGGCCACCGCCTGGCTGCAGTTCGAGGCGGCGCGCTACTGCGTCGACCAGAAGCTGCGCACTTCGCTGGGCAAGCCGCAGGACACGTTCCTGGCCTTCGAGGCCATTGTGACGCGCTATGCCCGACTGCTGAGCGGCTGTGCCAAGGACAGCGAGCGTCAAGCGTTCGACGAGCTGTCACTGCAACAGTTGTCCAATACGCGCGCCAACTTGAACCTGCTGCTTGGCTTCTTGGATGCGCTGGAGAAGCTGATCTACAATGCGGCCGAGGGCAGTGCATTTGCATTGCGCGCACCCGAGAAACCTGTCAGCGCCTTCTTCCGGCTCAACAATCCCACGTGCCAGTCGTGGTTCAATCGCATACGCATTGGCGTAGTGATCATTGCGATGCACAGTCAGCAGCCGGAACTGGTCATACGTTATGCTCAGGTAGGTTCACTGATTGGGAATGGGCTGGTTTTGTGTAAATGTATGTGAGAGGTAGTAAGGGGCGTGGCAGAAGCAAGATCGGGTTGATGAGCTGAGTTGATCAGGCCATGTCAATCTATCTTCGTAAGCCACAAAAACAAGAGTTTTGTAATTTACATTTAAATTCGTGCCATGCTGCAATAGGAGTTATTTTTTTCGATAACTCTTGCCATCTTGCTATCGAAAAGTATAGATACTTTGCATTCGTTTTTTAAACACATTACCATTAGAGCTAAAGATTGAGATTTGCACGTGATTTTTCGATTTTGGATCACGTCTCTTCGCAGAATCAATCTCGACTAGCACACTCTTCTTTAAAATACATTTAAATTCGAACTCATTTTTATCTCTTTTCACAGCAAATCCTGCTCACACACAAGACACAGGATTCCACATATATCCAGGCGATTGTCTACTTGGCCTGGGCCTTTGTCAGCTGCCAGGAAGCGGATTCGTTGCGCGGCCTGTACGTGTGGGCGCGTGCGAGAAGCAATAAATGTTACACGTGGCTGCAGCATGCCGCAGAGCAGGCAGCCGGACACAATGAGCTGGCACTGGCCGGGTACAGGCTCGTGCTGGCTGAGGAGTTGCAAACGGAACTGGAGACGCACACGCGTCAGTTTGTGCAGGCGCAGCTGTTCGAGTGCCTGCACAGCACGGGACAATGGACGCAAATTGTGGAGCTGAAGGCGCAGTTGAAGCGCGCCGGCGACAACATCCAGCTGAATCCCTTTCTGCAGAAGAGCTTTACTCAGCTGAACGTGCTGGAGCAGCTGTTGGCCAAATGCGAATCCACATCGGACGAACTGAACGCAGCGCTGCACACGCTGAGCATATGGCCCAGCGAGGATGAGCCGCATGCCAGCTTTTCGACCGGCTATGTACTCGAGAAGCTGGAGAACGTTGTGCTGGAGCAGTACCAGTCAGTGGATGACCACAAGCCCTTCGAGCTGGACAAACCGGTGCAGCAGGTGCTGGACATGAACTGGCGCGAATGCCTGCTCAACTACAGCTGTGATCAGCAGCACTGGCAGCAGCTCACGCTGCTCAAGCACATCACACAGACGCTGAGCAGCAGCCAGCAGCAGGGACAGGGACAGCTGCTGCTGCTGCCCATGGACAATGGCCGGCAGGAGCAGCAACAGCAGCAGCTGCACCACCAGCACCACCATCATCAGCACAATATTGGCAGCCTGCGCAGCAGCCTATTCCTGCGCTGCGTGGCTTGGACGCAGCTGCTGCGCAATCAGTGCAATATCGACAACCTGGGAAATCTGTATCTGGACACGGCCACGGTAGCACGCGAGGAAGGCAACCAGTCGACCTGCCAGGCCATGCTGGAGCTGTTCTTTGGCCAGCCGCTGCCGGACATTGCGGGGCATCTGCTGACCAACTCGCTGGACACGAATAATGCGCAGTTGCTGCGCGGCTACACTGAGGTGGCCAAGTGCCTGCATCTCCAACAGCAGCAGCAACAGCAGCAGCAACAGCAGTTGCAGCAGCAGTTGCAGCAACATTTGCAGTCCAGCGAGCTGAGCGCCATCAATGTCTGCACAACGCTCTGCCTGGCCATACAGAAGCAGCCGCTGCAGCCGGAACTGGCCTCCAATATTGGTGCAGATCTGTTGCTGACGCTCTCGGATTGGATAACTGCGCGCAGTTGCAACGGGCTGACCACCAACATGTCCTCCCACATGCAGCAGCTGCTAGACCAACTGCCCGAGTGCCCGCTGACGCGCTGCTCGGCGCAGCCGACGACGCTGCCGCACGGCGAGCGATTGGTGGCGCGCCTGATCAACGCCAGCCTGCAGCAGCGGCCGAATAACGAGGAGGCGCTCATAGCGTATGGCAACTGGTGCTATCGCTGGGGCAAGAAGATCGTCGACAACGGCACCGTGCTCAGCCAGGCGGATGTCGCTGCCATTGGCGAGGCAATGGGCGAAGAGCTGCCCTTGGATAGCGACACGCTGCAGGAGCTGCTGCAGGCGCTGCGCATGGAGCCGCAGCCGGGCAACAACTGCGAAGAGGATCAACTGCAAACGGATGCACAGTGCGAGCTGCAGTTGCGCCGGCTCAGTATTCTGGCCAACAAGCCAGCCAGCGTGCTGGAGGCAATTGTGCGCATCTGGCGTCGAGCCATTGCCAATACCTTTGACTACTACAAGGAAGCGGCACGCTCCTATTTCCATTACCTCAGCTTGAAGGCGGGCTCCGGCCAGGACAGCGTGGTGCAGCCGTTGCAGCAACGTTTCCATGTCGACGATAGCAATATGGTGACCACAACGCTACGGCTGCTGCGCCTCATTGTGAAGCATGCCAGCGGGCTGCAGGATGTGCTGGAGCAGGGTCTGAAGACGACGCCTATTGGGCCGTGGAAGGTGATCATACCGCAACTCTTCAGCCGGCTCAATCATCACGAGCCGTATGTCAGGAAGAGTGTGTGTGCGCTGCTTTGCCGCCTGGCCGAGAGCCGGCCGCAGCTGGTCACCTTTCCCGCCGTCGTGGGCGCCAATCGGGAGCTGCAGGCTACGCCCATCAGCAGCAGCAGCCCGGACAAGGGAACGGGCAGCAAGAGCTATGCCATACTGTTGAGCGCCCTGACCAAGCAGTCGCCCGAGGTGGTGCGGCATGTCCAGCTGCTGGTCAAGGAGCTGCGGCGCGTCTGCCTGCTCTGGGATGAGTATTGGATACACTCGCTGGCACACATCTACAACAGCTATGTGGGCCGGGTCAATGGCCTGGCCAGCGAGTTCAAGCCCGATGATCACGAGGGCAAACAGAATCGATTCGATAGCTGGCGGCCACAGTTGCTCAACGACATGGAGGCGCTGATGGCGTTTACGGCACGCGAGGCAGAGACCAACTACGAGCGCAGCTTCAAGCGGCGCTTCGATGCACCCATCGCTAGCACCTTGGAGGCGCTGCGCAATCGCCCGTATCCGGAGGCATGGGACAAGCTGAAGCAACTCTACCATGTGCTGCAATCCAACATGTTGCGCGGCACAAGCAACACTCTGAAAATGCAGACAATCAGTCCGGTGCTATGTGAGATTGGACGCATGAGCATCTCGATGCCCGGCCTGGACGCGCAGGACGAACAGCAGCCGGTGCACATTGAGAGCGTGGAGAGCGCCGTCTGCATTCTGCCCACCAAGACGAAGCCGAAGAAGGTCGCCTTCTACGGCAGCAATGGCCAGAAGTACACGTTCCTCTTCAAGGGCCTGGAGGATCTGCATCTGGATGAGCGCATCATGCAATTCCTGTCCATATCGAATGCCATTATGGCCACCAAGAATGATACGCCGCACAGCTGCTACCGTGCCCATCACTACTCCGTCATACCGCTCGGTCCCCAGTCGGGCCTGATCAGCTGGGTGGATGGGGTGACGCCGCTGTTTGCCCTGTACAAGAAGTGGCAGCAGCGCCAGCCGCAGCCGGCATCGGCCGCCACGTCGCGCCGCCTCACCGATCTCTACTACAACAAGCTGTCGCCGTTGCTGGCCAAGCACAACATGCTCGTCACGGATCCGCGTCGCCAGTGGCCATTGTCCGTGCTGCGACAGGTGCTTGCCGAGCTGCAGCAGGAGACGCCATCGGATCTGCTCACCCGTGAGCTCTGGTGCCATGCGGGCAGCGCCGCCGAGTGGCGTCAGTCCGTGCGGCGCTACACCAGCTGCATGGCCGTCATGTCCGTCATTGGCTATGTGATCGGGCTCGGCGATCGCCATTTGGACAACGTGCTCATCAACCTGAGCAGCGGCGACATCGTGCACATCGACTACAATGTCTGCTTCGAGAAGGGCCGCACTCTACGCATACCCGAGCGTGTGCCTTTCCGGCTCACACAGAACATGGTTCATGCCTTCGGCATTACCGGAATCGAGGTAAGTGCAGAGATTATAACTGATATTAGAGTTTGCTTTCATAGTTTTTAAAATGCTTTAACAGCTAAAGATCACGGATTTAAGCATCGTTTTCTTATCTAAAATTTTGGGCTAGTAATCCTTATGAGCTTAGCTGTATATAATATGTTTTAAATGCTTATATTGATCGTTTTAGCTCCTTAAGGGTTTTAGTTCCTTAAGGTCTGAGTTTTTTAAAGGCCTCAGCACCCCAAGGACACTAGTTCCTTAGGGTCTTAACTCCTTAAGCCTCTTGACTTTTAACTTTCTTTTTTCCTAAAACACTGAACTACTACCTTTAATCATTGTATCGCAACATATTATTTTGCCTTTTAATCGCATCTGCTAAACATTTAAAACACTGTCCAACACAGACTTTCATGGGAAGCTTGTAGACTACACTAGTATTCAAGTATCGTATTTTTTGTAACTAATCTTATTTCGCATTTTCAATTAATACGATAATCAGTGAGTCGATTTCTAAATAAAATAATTATTAGAGCTCTCCCATTTCCGATTACATTCTCAAGTCGTTGGAACACTCATTTAAGTCTCTTGTTTAGATTTATAGAGGACTAAACTCTTTATATGTTCAAACTAGATTAGAATTCTAATTTGATGTTTGAGGTTTCTCATCTAATGCCTGAACTTTTAGTTTGAATGATGCGACAATCAAACCTCTTTGAGGATACCGAAATTGTTTTATATTAGAATAGGGTATACTCAACTTCACTCAGCCGTCTACATTTGACTCAAATCTTTCTTGAATTCCTCCATTCATTGTGATCTCTGGCCGTGCGCTATCATCCCATATCCCTCGCGCTTTCTCCCCCTTCATTAAAGCTATTCGCTCTTTGGTTCTACATCTGATTTGTATTTATTGCGCATTCTGGCACTGAGTTGAGAGTTTTTCTGTGGGCTTAATTTCCTTGGCGGTTGTGAAGCCGTTGCTGCTGTTGCTGTCGATGCGGTGTTTGACACTCTCCGAAGGCAGATTCAGCTCCAGATCGGCATCGATGCGACAGCAGCTGGTGGACTTGCAGCAGAGCGTTTGGGCAAAGGCACGCCGAAAGCCGGCGTTCTTCCATGAGTAGATGATGGGATTGAGCGCCGAGTTGGCCATGGCCAGCGAGAAGGCTGTCTTGTAGATCATCGAGTTGCTGCGGCACACGCGGAACAGTTGGGCGATCGCCACACAGAAATAGGGCAGCCAGCAGAGCGTAAAGCAGCCCATGATGAAGACCACGATCTGGACGCTCTTCCAGTCCGGATGCAGCATGCTGTGGGTGCTGTGCGTGTTGTAGACGACGGATTGGCGCACTCGCTGCGCCTGCTTCGATGCCTCGCGCATGATGCGCCAGTAGAAGACCAGCATGCATATCCAGATGATGGCAAATCCGGGCGTTATTATCCCAGCCACATACCACGGCAGCAGCACCTCATCAAACTCACAGCCCTGCGCCGCCGACCACTTGTTCCAGAATATGGGTATCAGTGCTACGAGGGCGCCCACACACCAGTTCAATGTGATGATCATGTAGGCAACGCGACGCGTCATATAGCTGCCATAATTGAATAAGATATAAATTAGAGCCAGATTTAAGAGAGAGGAAATCGTAAAACAAAAGAGGAACTACGTATCGAATAAGCTATATCATCACTGCGATTATATGAGCACTGTATAATCATTATTGTTTGTAGACGTTGGCCTTAAGTGAAAATAACCCAAACACGTTATAAAGATAAGATTCGGATATTAGGGATTATAAATACAATCGAAAAAGAAATAAACTGTCAATTGTAATAAGTAATGTTTGACTGGGCGATAACAACTAGTTCAGATAATATATTCAAAACAATGAATACCGACATGAAAACCCAGTGGGAACCCCTTATAATTGTAATTTATCTAAACAGTGAAACGTTACAAAGTAAATACTTTGGTGTAAGTTATATGGAAATAACAGCTTGAAAGGTTTAGGTAGAGTTATTCATTTATATTTAGATATACTTAGTAAACTAAAGCTTTACTTGATATATTCCAAATTATTTATTTATAGCCTTAGCTTTAACCTTGCTTAAAATCGATTTTTATCGATACATAGGTTAAGTTCTAACAGTTGATGATAATAGAAATTGCTTTTTGATATGGCAGAGCTCTATCATGGCTGAATCTATAGAGAACTAAGTCCGACAGATAGGGATTCAAGTTTTAAGACTCAAAAGAACTGCGGACATAGATAGACTCAACTGAATTGGGAATCCGGAATCCAAAATCCGAAATACTATATAGTAATATCCAATGACTCACCGTCTGTAGTGCAGAGCGTACATGACCGCAATATAACGATCCACGGCAATCGAGATGAGCGTCAGTATGGATACGCAGCAGGCGCAGATGAAGAGGAAGAAACGAAATAGACAAAAGCCGCGCAGCCTGCCCAGATCCAATCCGCTGCCCATGTAGAAGACCACATGATAGGGCAGAGCGACGCCCACAATGAAGTCGGAGATGGCCAGTGATAGGATGAACAGATTCGATATAACCGAGCGCAGATTGCGACAGGTGCGCACTGCGACTATGGTGAGCGCATTCCCGGCCAGTATGAAGACAAAGATGATCGCATTGATGATCAGCCAGAGCAATAGCCCAGCGCCAATCCGTGGCGACAGCTGCTGTCCGACGGTGGCAGCAACAGTTGTCATATCCATGAGAGCAACGCCATTTGTTGTTGTTGCCAAAATGTTGTTGCTGTTGCTGTTGCTGTTGTTGCTGGGGTTTAACCAAGCGTACTCCTGACTGTCCATGACCACTCGACCCACACGACGATTCGGGAATCTCCCGCACTCGCGCACAATTAACGTGAGCAGCTGTCAAAAATCAGATCTGCGAACATGAAGCGCGGCCACGAAACGCACCGAGCGCCAGTTTTTAGCAATCTGCCAGCCGGCCGCTCCACATGGGGCAAGGACTTTGGTGTTTAGCCACCGCAATTCGTGGGCGTCGTTTGTTTACGTTTCGGTTCGCTATTATCCACAGCGCCAACTGATAACGCGGCCTGATCCAGCGTGAGAAACGCAATCCGTTAACACAGCTCGACCACATTTTCAGCTACACTACACCAAAGTAACTTCGGTTCGTCCCTAACGTTCGCGTAGGGCATATGGCCTAGTCGACTCGATGCGCCAATGTGTCGGGCCGTGAGCGTGTGTGGGGGGCTACATGATTATTAGCTATCTAATGTCGCTGACACATTTCTATCGATATCGATAGGGAGGCATTCGTATGCGTTTAACGTATTTTTAGCACTTCACAAATTAACCCTAGGTGAGCCGCAGAGCTTACATCGATTAATGTATCAAGTGATTGATAAGTGGATTATGTATTTAGCTGCATTTGGTTAGGCAGAAGGCGCATGTTAAAGTTCATGTTAAAGTTGGCATGCATAAGGAATAAAGGAATATGAGTGTATCCTAATGTTAAACCAATGTTATAATGGAGCACTCCAAATTGTGCCAAATTATACAATCAACATTTACCAGCTGGATAAAGCAGCTTGTAAATTGACAGAGAAATCAACAAGCAGTGAATACTAAATAAAGCAATGAATAAATATGAATCTATCTTCATGTTAGTCCAATGGATCACTTCAAATTATTTACCCGATGATTAAAAGCGTTTGCTTGTGCCTGTAATTAATATTTAGCAGCTGGATTTACAAGCTAGTTAGCTAGTAAATTGACGCAGAAATCAACAAACCGAGAACAAACAATGTAAACAAATTTGATACAAGCCCATGGAAATGCTTGCGATTTATTAGCTGCATAAACTGCCTTGTGAATAAACAGTTCCACGAGAAAAATGTTTTCGGGCAACGCGTCGTATGGGTAATAATCAGATAAACTATTTATGATGCGCAATCAAATGTGGAGCCATAGAACGAGCCACAAATTACGCACAATTTCAAAGTTAAAATCGTACAAATGCTGCAAACAACAATTGTCCTATCAGATATATAATTTATATGTATATGTATGTATTTACAATATATATGTAGTATATATGGTATATCGTATAATCGGGCGCTGTAACAGTCTATATAAAAATGTTTTGTTACTTTACGATGCCTGCAATTTGTTGTTTTTTAGATATGCCCAGCGATAAACGCGATTCGTGCGACTTTATTTACGAGTCTATCTGTGAATCGTATCGATTTATGATCATGATACCATATTTGATAATCCCCATGTCTTTTGTTGTTGTTTTTTTTTTCCTAGGGCGCCTACCGTCTGGGCTGCGAGTACGTGCTGAAGGTGATGCGTAAGGAGCGCGAAACTCTACTCACACTGCTCGAGGCCTTCGTCTACGATCCGCTGGTCGACTGGACAGTCAACGAAGATGCGTCGGCCCTGCGACGCGCCATTAATGCTAAACCATTGACCTGCGCCGCCGCCTCCAATGATCTGAAGTTCCAAAAGAAGGACAAGGGCAAGAACAAGCCCTACGACTGGGATGCCAAGCGTCGACACTATGTGGGCAAGCTGAAGCAATGCCAAAAGTTTTGGTCCAAATACAAGTAAGTTAACGAGTTGGTAGGCAGCTCTAAAAGATCTTACCCCTTTGGCCTTAAAACTGAAATTAAATTTATAAGGAGTGTCATTTAAGAAATTGTTTAGAGCTACCCAAGGAAGTAATTCCATTGTCTGAAAACTTCCTAACGTAGACCATAACTGAACTGAAGTTATTTGCGGCTTATTCTCTAGATTAATTTTTCACAAGAAAGAAATTCCTTAAATAATTATTCTAACGCACTGCATGGTGTATCTTCAGGCATAAATTCTTCCCAAAAAAAAAAAAATTCCCTAGCTTAATAATAATAATTATATTATTTAATAACTTTCCAAATTTGACCAAAACTGAACTAAAAGTGTTCGTGGGTTCTAGATATATTCCTTCGAAGGAAAAAAGTCCACTTTCCTCTAGAATAAATTCTTCCCAATGACACAAGTTTCTTATGTTAAAATATCATAGATTAGACATAATTGAACTAAACTTCTTTGTTCTTTAGCCTAAAATGCACAAAAGCTCTTTGTGTTTTATCCTCTAGCTTCATTTTTTGCAAGGAAGAAAGTCTATTATCTAAATTTTTCTCACCATGAAGAACGATTTGTCCTTTGGAATACATTCTTCCCAAGAAAGCAAGTACCTTATTTTAAAACTTCATAGCTTAGGCTAGAACTGAATTCATGTTGATTATGATTTGGCGCTTAGATTCGTTGCAGAAAAAGTCCATTATCTGAATATTCCTTGTGCTTGTCTTCTAGACACATGCTTCCCAAGGAAGCAAGTTCCGTAACTTAAAATTTCCTGGTTCTTTCTCTAGAATACATTCTTTCCAAGCCAGAAAGTCCTTTAGCTAAATTGTCCTAGTATACATGAACTATACTGGATTACTACGTAGCATAGATCATGCCTTAATCCGTCTTAAGAGTCCCCTCTTATATGTATTACAAATCTTCATTCCCATTCACATTTTGCCTCTCATCTTTCATTCAGACTGGAGATGTTGCCTCAGCTGACGGACATGATGCGAGAGATTGAAAAACTGCAGCAGATACAAACGCAGACTCTGGCCTCGGAGCAGGAGCTGCTGAAGCTGAACCAGCGCAGCGCTCTGATAGCCGAGATCAATTCCCTGGGCACGGCCATTGAGAGTCACAGCTTCAACTCGGCCTCGCCGCGCTACGCCACCAAGCTGTATCATACGGAAGCGTTGGCGCGCCAAGTCAGCTTGCGCCAGCCCGACTACGAGGTGGTGAAGTCGCTGCTAGTGAGCTACGGCCAGGGCCTGGAGCAGCACCATCTAACCAACTTCAATATGCGGCTGATTCACTTCAAGCTGGACGGCAGCAACTCGCACAATGAGTATCTGGCTTTGGTGGAGCTGGTGCAGTGCCATTTGCCGCCGCAGACGCTGGAGACCTACGAGAGTACGCGCAACCAGCTGGACGAGCTCTTTGAGCGGCTCAACGATCTGGGCTTGCAGTGCGTGGAGCACATGCAGCAGTATGCGGCCATAATGAGCTACTATCCGGAACATCGCAAGCACGACAACATCTTCGTGCGCTTCCACGAGAGCTATACGAACTACCTGGCGAGCACTGAGAACAGCAATAGCAACAGCCACAGCCATAGCAACAGCAGCAGCTCCTTGTCAGCGTTCGACATGGAGAGCACGCTGAGCACTGCTCAGAGATTGGAGGAGGTCCACATGGATCTCAGCTGCCAGCTGCATCAGTTGACGCAGCACGTGGCCAACGAACAGCTCCTGGTCCAGTCACAGACGTCGTCCCACGCCCTGCTGGCGGCCATACAGCAGAGCGGCTTCAGTAAGTTGCAGCTGCACGCGGCGCTCCTGCACACCCTGGAGAAGGCTAATGGTGGGTTCGCCCACTACGAGCAGTCGGCTGTAGATGAGCAAAATGTGAACCTGTTAAGCCACCAGGTGCAGCACATTCAGCTGATGCGAACTCTTTGCCAGAGCATAACGGAGTCCGTCGACCAGCCCAACGATCATCTCAGCCAGCTGCTCGACACGCTGTCCATTCTCATTAAGCTGCAGCACAGCTTCGAGCACGATCTGTCCGCCAATCTGTTCCGCCTGTTGCTATTGCCAGCCAATCAGCGCCATTTGGAGGCGTTTCTACAGCTGGATGGCAAGACTTTGGCCGAACGCTATCGTCGCTCAATGCAATTGCAGCAGCAGCAGCAGCAATCAGAACAGCAGCAACAGCTGGAGCAGTCGGAAAACCAGTTGGAGTCGAAGCAGGATTCATCGCAGCCATTGGCTATTCCACGAGCTTTGGAAACTCAGTTCTTGCAGTGCTTGCAGCCCGCCTACGAGCTCTTCCAGCAGCTTGTCAAGGCCCTGGAGCGTGTCACGCTCAATATTAAATTGATTATTGGCGATATCGACGATGCTCCGACAGAGCAGTACATGGTGAGTGACCGACGATAGAGCTTAGCTAATCAATGATTAATGATCAATGATCAATGAAATATAAATGAATGAAGACGAACTATAGTTGAATGAAAGCCTAGTAGTCAGAGAGATAGAGCGAGAGAGAGAGAGAGAGATAAGAAAAGCTAATCATGAATAGAGATGTTCGGGAAAGGTAAGGGTGGTAGAACGATCGAGGGATCATAGGAGAGAGATAATCAACTATGAAAGCGACAAAGACAACAAGAAAAATGCGTGTAAAAGAGACGAATGATACAGATTCTAAACATATATATATATACTCGTATGTATATATAGACAATAAAGTAGGACTAGAGAGAGATAATACACTTATCTTTGTTGACGCTAAAGATTAAGGTAGCCATGCATATATATAACAATGGCGAGTGATATTTTCATAGAAGAAGAGCTATTGATGATGTCAGAGCAGAGCTGTATAATAGAAGCTATATAACAAATGAGATCAATGTTTGAGAACTAGGTGAAAGATAGGGAATAATAATAAGTCTTCAATATTTGACATCTAGGTGAAAGATAAGGAGTAATTATTTAAAAATTAGCTGGAATATGTTAAAAAAAAAAAAAAATAAATAAATAAAACTATAATAGAAATTATAGAAATAGAAGGTAAATAATATATGAGATCAATGTTTGAGTTTACTCAAGATCTAGGTGAAAGTTGAGACGATCAAAGATTAGTTAGCATATATTTTTATAAAAGAACCTTAGATGACGTCAGAAAGAAGCTATATAATAGAAACTATATAACTAATGAGATCAATATTTGATATAAGAAAATAAAGTAACGCTCAATGATCAGCTAGGATAAAGTAGTACCAGACAATAACAATATCGTTTGCAGGAGCTGGCCATAATTAAGAATGATAGCAGCCCGTTGCCGGAGAATTGTTTCTTCGATCTGGTGCTGCAGACGCTGGATGTCAGCAGGAGCTGCAATCAGCGACTGATGTGCGAGCCGATACAGAGCTTTGTGCTGCGCCTGCAGAAGACGTATATTGTGGGCGTGGTTCCGCTGCTCTGTCAGGCTTATTACATAAAGTGCGGCGCACGCAGCCAGGAGATGGCAGCCAGCAGCGACTGCTCGCAGGATGCGCTGCAGCTGTGCGAAGGGTTCTTTAGCTCGTTGCAGATGGAGGCGACGCTGCAGCAGCAGCAGTACCAAATCGCGCAGCTCAGTCAGCTGATCGAGACCCAGACGCTGATCGCCACGGCACACTACTGGGCATACGGGGAGTTGCTGGACGGCGATCTGCCATGTGCCCACGTCATCAGTCGGCAGAAGCTGTCCGAGGCAATCAGCCAGAATCTGCAGACGCTGTCGGACAAATCGCAGACTATGGAGCGACTGCAGTGCCACCTGGCCTCGCAGCTGGAGCAGCTGCAGAGCCAGCGCAGCAACTGGAATCGCAATCACATCGACAGCCTGCTGCGCAACGAGCAGCTGCAGCATAAGCTGACCAGCACTCAGCTGGCTGTGATCGGCGATCTGAAGAGGTGCGCCCATGCGGTGTGCAGCATCGAGCAGGCGGACGGCATTGGCGGGGAGCAGGAGAAGCTGCTGCTGGACAACATCGAGCAGTGGCTGCAGGCCTACCAGCAATGGGAGATGAGTAATGCGCGCATTAGCGCCGTGGAGCAGGCAATTGTCCAACTGCTCGATCCCGAGGGCTCCATCGACAAGTGCTGGGTGACAAATGTCCAGGGTCTACTGGAGGACTACACGTGCAAGGTGCAGCGGGAGCTGTCGATGCTTGAGTCGGAGCAACAGACCAGGCACAGAGTCATCTACGCGATGCTCAAGGATATGCAGGTAATTGGAGTATCATTGTGTTTCATTGGAGTGCCTAACGGTTCGTTCTTGTAGCGTCACCAGGAGCAGATGCCGCGCATCTACACGCGCAGCCTGTGCAACGAGTCTGAGGAACAGAACAGATTGGCGCCGCTGGATGTTCAGCGGCTCTGCGGTCATGTGCGCGACGCTCAGCGCACGCTGATGAACTTCTTCCAGCGTGTGGTGGAGCTGCGCAAGGATATGACTGGCGAACGACATACCCTGCACCATGACACGCTCGCCAGCTGGCAGCAGCAGCTGCAGCAAATCGAGCAGATGGCCAAGCACAGCGTGGATGACTTCTTCCGCGGCATCGAGGACTTTCTGCAGCATGCAGTCGAGAGTGACTCCATGCCGTACGAAACGTTTACGCATAGCAAAGGTAAGCAATGCGAAATCACTTCCGTCTGTGCTTCGCCTTTATCTCTCAATCTCTGGCTGCTTGCTTTCAGGTGCGCCCAATCTGCACGAGCAGAAGCGCAATGCATATGGCGTCTCTGTGTGGAAGAAGATACGCATGAAATTGGAGGGACGCGATCCGGATAGCAATCAGCGTGCCACCGTCGCTGAACAGGTCGACTATATGGTGCGTGAGGCCACCAATCCGGACAATTTGGCCGTGCTATACGAGGGCTGGACGCCATGGGTCTAAGTCGACGGACACGGCCACAAATTGCCATCAAATGGCAAACGGGCATCAAAATCGCATAAAACGCATTATGGAACGGGGGGCATTATGGCGGGGATGCTCGGAGGTGGAGTGCCTGTTGCCCAAATTTATATATATACATATATATATATATAGCTATATACATATGTGTATGTATATGTGTACATAATGTGTATGTATGTATATATATGCATATATTTATATCCGTTCAGGCTGGGGTTAATTGCCGATAGCAGGCGCAACGATCACCTCGCTCCCTTCCACTGCCACACGACGACGACCTGCCCCTGCGTCCCATACACACAAAAACGACAAAGACAAAACTGAAGAAAGAAAACAACAAATTAATTGAACATGAAGGACACAAAGACAACATCGTTTCGGTTGCTTTCGAAGCTCAGCAGCTCAATAGCTCAACAGCTCAGATCCGGCCGAGCCACACGGACAGCTGGCCGAGCGCCGCAGGACGCAGCACCTGGTGCGGCCGGCAGGAGCGCGCCCAAAATGTAAGCACCTCTCAACAGGACTTGGTACAGTTCGCGCATCCGTTGCATATTTCAAATTTTCATTCATGTTGAGCACATTTACACGAACACACACACACACACGCACGGCGCATACAACTACTTGCAACCTACCACTCCCAATAGAAAGAGAAAGGGATATAGAATGAAAAATTGCCTATATTATTATATATATATTTTATTTATGTCTAAGCTCGAACATTTTTTATTTTAAGTTTTTATCCTTTTTATCGAACAATCCTATAGCTTATTTGGCATATTTTTTAAATCCCCATCAGCACAGCATGCGCTCCAATTAGATTTGTTAATTCAGTTGTCCATTCAAAGCGCCCATTATGTTTGCGGAATAGTTTTTCTTTTGCGGTGAATCAATGCGATCTTCATTAAAGATTAATACAGAATAACTGAAATGTGTTTTTATTTACTGCAACATCGAGGACTTCCCCTAGGGGTGGGCGGCAAGTTATCGATAGCTGGCACTATCGATACGTACAAGGAGAGGCTCAGCTGCAGCAGTCGAGTTGAAAACCGGTTCAGCAATTGCTCCAATTAGAATCGACGTTCCAATTAGATCGTTAAAGAAGAAACGAATAAAACGCCAACAACTTGAATATATCGTTTGTATTTATATATAATCACTCATTTATTTTCTAAATTTTTCCACTTTAGCTCAATTTGCTTTACTCTCTCCCATTCTCTATCTCTCTCATCTCTTCGGCTGCCATTTTACTTGGTAATCGTTCGTTTATCAGTTACGTTTATATTTGTTTTCACTTGGATAGGGTGTAAAAAGTTTGAAATGTTCTTAATAGGATCAAGACGTATTTTTATTACCAGCTAATGCGTTTCTTATATTCTGCTTCTTCTGGTTTTGTTTGTTTGTTTGTTTGTTTCTTTGCATTTATGTTTTGTTTCATCTTTCTATTTATATGTTTTGTTTATATTATGTTTTAATCTTTAGGTATTTGTTGCAAATTAACATTAACTTTATTGAACTTCTTGCTTACAACTATATTTGTTGTTATCTCTTCATGTGTGTGTGTGTGTGTGTGTGTGTGTGTGTGTATGTGTGTTCGTGTCTCTGTGTGTGTGTGTGTGTATTTTACAAACAGTTAGAAATCAAAATTCCAGCTATGTTTTAATATTGTTTACACCTTCAACTATTTGTTTATGTTTATTTATCTCTTTCTCTTGTGTTCGGGAAACGTTTGTTGTCAGTTAATGTTAATGTTGCTTTTACGGTTACACGCTATAGTTATACAATTAAATGTTAATATATATATGTACAGTACATTAATGTATACATATCTATTTATTTATATATATATATGTATATATACATACATATATATTTTGTGTATATATATATATATATATATATATATATATATATATATATATATATATATATATATATATATATATATATATATCATTTACAAAAGAACTTAACGAGCTGTTGTCGTTCATTTATTTGTTATTACATACAAAAGGATTAACAAAATAATATTATAGAATTACAATTAATAAAAAAAACCAAAATTATACAATAGTTTTGTTCTACATATACACATATATATATATATATATATATGTGCTTGTATATATCTTCCATATGTATTTACGGCACAGCTCGTAAGCTAATTTACGTTACGGATTGTGAATGCGGCTAGATCATTTGTTTTTGTATTAGTTTTTTATCAGTTTTTGTTATGGGTAGATCCTTTGTCTAGGACAGGAACTCCATTGGCCAATGCAGGTTTTTGAAACATAAAATACAGTTGAATTGCCTTTAGCATTCGCTTGACCAGAATTTTCACATGACAGAAGTGTGTTCAATATTTGCAATATTTTCTCATTTTACTTAAATTTTTTTTGTTTTTTTTTTCATTTTTTTTTTTTTTTAACAATACAAACAGAATAAAAATATAACAAAAAAAAATAATTATTGTGGACAATTTATATATAAAAATTAATATAAATAGCAGCAATAATTCATTTATGACATGGATAAACACAAAATATTTGTCAGATTTCAAATAAAACATTAATTTAAAAAAAAAACAATTGCATAAAATGACATAGTTAAACATTTTTTAAAGTTAGGCTTTTATCCTTTTTTTTTTGGGGTTTTTGGTTGCTTTGCTTTTGTTTACTAATTTAAGCATAATTATTTATAGTGTGTGAGTGTGTGTGTGTGTGTGAGTCTGTTTGTGTGTTTGTTTATCGATCTTCATAGTTGTTTTGTGTTTATCCTATTTTAGTTTTAGTTTTGTTTTCCATTTTAAAATAATAAATACATACATACATATACATTACATTACAATTACATCATATCCATAGTACAAAATATAAAATTTAACATCACATTGGTTGACATTCTTTTGTTGGTTGGTTGGTTGCTTCGCTTACATGCACTTACTTTCATCATCATCATCATCCTCCTCCTCCTCCTCATCCTCATCATCGTCGTTATCATTATCATATCATGATCATTATTAACTTTACATTATGCTTAACATCGTGTGTTGATTTTGCTTTGATTTACAAACTTGTTTCTTTAGTGGTTTTTTGTTTCTTGTTCTTATTTTGTGGGTTGGTTGGTTTCGTTTACTTTTGTCCTTTGTCCATTGTTGACGTTGCACTTTCTACGTTTGAAATTAATTTGTGTGTGTGTGTGTGTGAGTGAGTGTGCCTGCGGATTTGCATAAACTGTCGGTCGGTAGGTCATAACGATCGATTGCTCGATCCAAATTTCGTTTCCTTAGCCTCTGCTCCTCGCTCCTCTCACATCCATATCCATCTCCATCTCCATTTCCATATCCGTTTCGATTTCCATTTGCATTAATTTACATTTTCTGTTAACAATTGATGGTCTCTCTCTCTCTCTACAATGTTGGCCTCTGCTTTCTAACCTGCAAATAGATATAGAATCGTTCATTACAATGCACAATAGCCGCACAACAAACTTATACATCTATCGCATATCATATACATACAAAGGCCTGCTGAGAAGTCGTCTAGAATTCAGTTTGATTTATGGCGCACGCTCTACGCACTGCCCACTCAGAAGTTAAACGACTTAACGAGCTTTACAATACAAATACAACTACGAATACGAATAGGAATACGAATACAATGCATTAAGCATATACACATATCTATATCTATCCACACGATGCCAAATGACATGAGATACTGATTACATAGAAAGGCTACATTTACATATCAATGCGAATACATTCAATACTTATGTACAAATGAATAGGTTAATTTGCATATTCGCATTTATTCATATCGCTAGCTAAAAAGTAAAAAAAAAAGGGAACAAAATAGTGCTGCATGATGCATATGATAGCCACTACTTATCAGTTGCAATTTATAGACGTAAATAATTTTGCTTGCTCGGCATTACCTAATGAGATTTCTACTAATCTCCGGGATGCTCAGGACAGGAGCGATTCACCTCAAACCAACGATCGATGCAGCTGGAGGGGAGACAATTGATCAGTATATAGACATAGATTTGGATTGAGATTCAGTATGCTAAGCAGCGTTCAGTTACCCTTTGTGGTATATGCATAGACATGGCAATCGAGCAATTGTATCACCTGGACTCAAGTCTTCAAGGCATATGACGCACTCGCCCTTGGCGTCCAGCAATGTATCCTCTGCAAAAGCGAATCGAGACTTAAGATTAACAATGTCAGTAAACATTCCGGCCGCATACCGTTATATGAGAGTCTTGGTTTTGTTAGGCACATGACTAAATGGCATTCAATATCGTCTGGCAACACGAACTTATTGCACACGGGACACTTGATGCCTGTGCGGAGAGAGAGAGAGTGAATTATTAGGAGAGAATTCCTGGTAGAGATATAGACATAGATACCATTGAAGGACCAAATGTGCGATGGAAGCGATGTTGCCGTGTAAACGCGGCCAATGCCATTCGCGGATGTTGCAGACGCGGCCAATGCGATGCTCTCAACGATATTGGCGCCAGTCATCGACATATCCTGCAAGGACAATGGACAATGATAGAGAAAGATAGCTAGAGAGATCCTAATGAGAATCGCGAGCAACTTACGCGTATTGAGTCACCGAAGGCGCGTCGCTGTTGCATATAGCTCTGTGCGGCAGCCGAGGAACTGTTGTTGTTGCCGGCTGCCGCCTGGAAGCTATTGCTATTGGAATTAGCTGACACAGAGACTGAAACGGCGGGATGTGTGTTCGGGTAGGTGCTGGATCCCTGTTGTAGTTGCTGCTGCTGCTGCTGTTGTTGCTGTTGCTGCTGTTGCTGCTGCTGCTGCTGCTGCTGAATGTCCGGCACTGAGCTGAGGCTGCGTGCACGCTGGCGATCTATAGACGTCGAGTTCTGCTGATTGTGATGATGATGATAGACCTGTAGACCGGGCAATGTGCGCAGCAAATTGAAACCCTGACCGGCATCGCCGCTCCGGCCACCAACCGCTGAGCTCTGCGCCGTTGTCTCGGTGGCAGTGGCACCCGTTGAGCTGCTTGAGAATGTTCTGGAGCGTGGGCTCTGCTGGCCGCTGGTCGCTGGTGTGCTTGCCTTTTGACCCATAGAGTTTGAGTTTCTGTCTATCACGCACGGCCTCTGCCCACCCCCCGCTGCCACTGCGGCCCTCGATCGCTGATTGGTTGCGCCCGCACTCTTCCACGCGCGCTCTCGCTATTGCACTTTTCGTCTTCGCTCTCAATTGGAGTCTCTCGCGGTCGCTCTCGTTCTGATGCAGCTTAATTTATTTACTTTTTCAGAGCTGTCTTTGTTTGCTCCTTCGTATACTACGCGTGTGTGGGTGGGTATGCGTGTGCGTGTCCGTGTGCGTGTCCGTGTGCGTGTGTGTAGGTGTGTAGGTTTAGGTGTTGGTGTTTGCCCGCTTGTGTGATGTGTTTGTGTATAGGACTGTTTCTGCGTGCGTTCACATTTAAGGAAACAAAACAAATGACAGCAGCAGCAGACAACAATAGCAAACAAAGTTGATGTTATGGATCAGGGTTTCGGGGGGTGGTGGTGGGCGGTGAACGGTGAACGGTGAGTGGTGTGTGGTGGGAGGTAGCTGGTGGGTCAGCAGCGGCGGCAGTGACGGGCGGCGTTGATAAATGCGGTATATAGATAAGTGTTTAAGTGTGTTTATGTGCCTTCTGCCTTCGCCTGTGCAATGATGATGACGATGATGATGATGATGATGATGAATGTGTGTACAGAGCGGTGTATGCGTGTGTGCGTCTGTGTGTGTGTGTGTGTGTGTGTGAGTGCGGGTGCGGGTGCCAAAAGTGCGGAGCGTTGGGAGGGCGTTAATCGCACGTCGGTCGTCGGTGTCAGTGTCGGTGTGTGGGTTCTTAGTGTTGGTGTCCGCTGTCGGTGCGTAGTTGATTGCTGCTGTTCTTGTTGTTGTTGTTATACCGAAAGCCAAAATAGTTGTGGACTCTACACTACGCTTAATCCGCTTGATTACCACTCGCAATTTAAATTACTGTTTCCGTTTTCTCTATATTATTTTTAACATCTCCGTTTTCGTTTTATGTGTACTCTTTGCTTTGCTTTTGACCACCACAATTTATTGGCCGACCACCACAGCGTATTATCGCAATTCCCGGTGTTGAAAAATGCCACCATACGCGTCAAGCTGATAGCGATATATGAAATCACAATCGACTGCCAGCACAAAGTATTGGTGCGCAAATGGTATCGATGGTAATGTTGTTTCTTGATTAACAAAAAAAATTTTACTTTACGTATTGAGTTTTTGTTTCTGATCTTGGATATTGTTGATTGTATTAATGAAAAAAAAAATATTTTGTTTGCTTGTCGTAGTTAGTTGATACAGTTTGTGCCCGGTAAACTTAAATCGATAACAATATATCGAAATATCGGTGCGATGTCAATAGATGTTGCCAACCAACTAAGAAATATAAGATTTTTTAATTATGTGTTCGTGTTTGTAAAATCGTAGTTGTTGGCAAATCATTTAATTATTGATGTGCTGCAGTCACTAAGCGTAACAAAGAAAGCGCAGTAGAACACAAACAGAGGCGGCATGAGTTGGTTCGAAAAAGCCAAAACGGTTCTGATCGAAGCGCTTGACATACAGGATGATGACAACAAGGCAACAGATAACGCTGGGAGTAGCACAACGGCCACCACCAGCAGCAGCAGCGCAGCATCATCGATGGCCGGCGCCAAGGGTGCTACAGCAAACGCACTAAACACATCGGCTATAGACGGGGCTACATTCTACGACAATCCGCATGCGAATGAGATGGTCACCATTCCGCCCAGAGCAAGCGATGCCTCAGCGTCAGCACCGGCCAATCTCTATGCGAAGCGTCAGTCGGCCACGTCAGATTCCGTAGATCTGCTGTCGTCGCCCTCACCCACATCGCCAACTGGTGTTGGCTGTTTACGCAACTCCGAGTCATCACTGGAGCTCATTACAGCGCCAACAACAGCGAGTGAAGTGGAAATGAATATGTCCCCGGATACGGAACCGTCACTGCCGGATAGCATAGTCATCATCGCCAGCAATGAGACATCCGACAACGCGGATGGCGACGATGATGACGACGATGATGCCATAGATGAAGATGAAGACGGACAAGTGATTAATTTAGATCAAGATGACCACTCATTGCACTTGAATGGTAAGTATACCTCTGTCCCGATCTGAATTGCATTTCGATGTTCATTTCCATTTCTGCAGACTCTACCAAAACAATGAAAGCCTTGGTATTTAGCGACACGCAGACTGCTGTCAATGTATCTGGAGCTGGGGCTGGGGCTGGCGCCGATTCGGACTCGACGCAAAGCTTCGAGGACATCCAGATGCAGTTGAGCCACAAGAGCAAGTCGGCGGGCAGTCCGGTTAACACCGAGGCCTGTCAGCATGGCAACAAGACGGAGCTGCCCGATCAGAGCTACTCGTCCACCTCATCGGACATTGAGATCATATCGAATCCGAACGGCGACTCCAGTACAAACAGCACGACGACGCGCACCAGTCCGCAAAAGTTTAAGGAGCTGTGCGGCGCTGTCAAGGGCCATGGTCATAGCTTGCATGGCCACAAGCAAGGCAAGGGTCACCATCGCGAGCCGTCAGAGATCTCTTTGCTGTCGGAGGACTCGCAGTCGGAGCTGGACAAGCTGGTGCATCGCATAAGCGAGCTCAATCAGGTCATCGAGGCGCGCGAACAGCGCCTGCTGCAGTCGGAGCGCCAGAATGCGGAGCTCCTGGAACGGAATCAACAGCTGTGCGCCCATATGGAAGCGGCCAAGAATAGCGCCAACAGCAGCGAGGCCAACGAGGCAGTGCAGCGTCTGTCGGCATTAGAAAAGAAGTTTCAGGCGAGCATACGGGAACGGGATGCGCTGCGCATACAAATCAAGAGCCTTAAGGACGAGCTGCTCAACAAAATACCCAAGGATGAGCTGACCGAAAGCAATGAGATGATCACAGCGCTGCAGTCCGAGGGCGAGAAGCTCTCCAAAGAGATTCTGCAGCAGTCGAACATCATCAAGAAGCTGCGCGCCAAGGAGAAGACCTCGGACACGCTGCTGAAGAAGAATGGCGAGCAAATCTCACAGCTGTCCAGCGAGTCGGAACGCCTGAAGAAATCCCTGGCCGCCAAGGAGGAAATGGAACGTTCCCAAATCGAAGCCGTCTGCCGCATGACGAATGAGAAACGGCGCGTGGACGAGGAGAACGCCGAGTGTCGCAGCCGTATCGAAGACTTGCAATCGAAGCTGGCGGCGCTCCAGGCGAGTTTCGATGGCGTCAAGGGTGATCTGCAGCAGCGGCAGCGCCACGAACAGAACCAAATGCAGGCCGAGAACCAGGAGTATGTGCAGCAGCTGAGCGAAATGCGCGAAAAGCTGCGAATCACCGAGCACAACATGGTGAAGCGGGAGCAGCAGATGCGCGAGGAGAAGCGCGACCTGATGCGTCGCCTCGAGGCGGCCGAACTGCGTGCTGAGAGCAGCACCCAGGAGCTGAGCGTGTCGACGACGCCGCTCATTAGGCAAATCGAATCGCTCCAGAAGACGCTCAATCAACGCACTCTCAGCTGGAGCAAGGATGAGCAGCAGTTGCTCGAGAAGCTGGAGGAGGCGCAATCCCAGCTGAGCTCGTTGCAGCAGCTCGAGACGGTGCAGCACGAGAAGCAAGAGCTGCTGCACACACGCTGCGACCTGCTCGAGGAGAAGCTAGCCAATGCCCTAATGCAGTCAGAGAGCGCCAAGATCCAGCTGCGCCAACAGGAACTGGACGCCAGCATCCGAGAGAATGACTACAAGAGGTAAGAGAGTGCATTATTTCCGAATGGAAACTAAATATTTATAAAACTACTTTCTCTTCTGCTCGTCCAGCCAGCTGAGCGCACTGCAGACGCAGCTGAAGCAGCGCCAGGAGAAGCTGGACACCTTGGCCGAACAATGCCAGCATTTGGAAGCGGAGCTGCGCAAGCTGCACGCCTTTCAGCGCAGCAGCGAACTGACCGTGGAGGCGGTCAAGGCCAGCAACGAGCTGTCCGAGAATCGCTGCCAGAAACCGCTGCACGTCTCGCCGCCGCTTAGCCTGGCGGATGAGAGCGGCTCCAATGAGGACGCGCTGGGCGGCATAATTGATTGGCAGGGCGTAAGTAAACCCTATAAACGATTCCAAGATTCCATTTGAATAAATTGTGCTTCGTTCTAAACAGGACGACTTGGAATGCGCATCGAACAGCGGCCGGCAGCCGTCGGGCATGATTCAGGGCGTGCATTTGAGCTTTCTGGCTGGGAATACCACCACGCTGGAGCATCTGCAGGCGCTGCTCAAGCAGCGCGATGGCGAACTGACGCACCTGCAGTGGGAGCTGTCGCGTCTGCAGGCGGAACGCGGCGTGCTGGACAACGAGATATCCAATTTGACCATGGAATTGGAGACGGTGAGCAGAGACGCCTCTGACCCATTGTTGCTCACTCACTCAATTCTTGACTACCAATTCAAATTCAATTCTTGCAGCTGAAGGAGAAAGTGCAATCTTATGAGGCCATGGAGAAGTGCTATGAGGATCTGCAGCATCGCTACGATGCCCTGCTGCAAATGTACGGCGAGAAGGTGGAACGCACTGAGGAGCTGGAGCTGGATCTAGTCGAGCTGAAGCAGGCGTATAAAATACAAATCGATGAGCTGCTTGCGGCGCCGCCTCCCAATCTCCAGCGACCAGCCAAGCCCACATGATTGCCGTCCCTGGCATGGTTGCGACGTGCCTAACAGCCGGAAATCCAGTCGGACATAACTGGAGTTTCTCTTCGTCAACCCTATGCAAGCGTATTCTTCGGGCATTACATAACGAAGCGGATTTCTTTCATTCCTCTATTTTGCTTATTTATATGTGTATTATCACCTGTGCACCCTAGCATCCTAGCATCCTAGCGTCCTAGCACCCGCCCTTGAACTATCTATGTATAATTGTCATATTAACATACGAGTAAATATAATTTGCGTGTTAAAATTTCTAGTTACATTATGAATATGGATCGATTGTGATAATTTTTATTTATACTTATTCGTACATAAATTAAAAAGTAATTCGTACATCATTATTCTCAGTTGTTTCTTTTATCTAATCTGATCTTTGGACAGCAGAAGACTCGATACGCAGGAGACGTCTTCTATCACAGTTCTTAACAATATTTAAAGCTTATGGCCTTCTTGAGATATTTAGCTATCTATGTACAGGTCTCCATGCATTGAAATACTTGAACATGTTAGAATTTGACTAATTGGCATCAAGAATTTGAACTTTAGCTTCGTTAAGTCTACAGTTTAAGGCGCTTTGAGAATGGCATTCGCAACCTGCGCGAGTGGAAATACGGGCTTAGCGGGTTCGTCGGCAGCTGTGTCCATGTAGCCACAGCTGTTGCTCAGATCGTCCGTGTTGAGGGAGAAGATCATTAGACCACCCACATTCAGGGACTTGGCATAGTTGGCCTTGCACGAGATGCTCGTCTTGCTCTCATATGAGATCCATTCCTGCACAGCGCTGAGATAGGGCGAGCAGGTCTCATTGTCATAGGTGTAAATAGGCTCAATGAATTTGTTGGCGCACTCGCAGGTCTCCGAGAGCGTAGTGAAGCCCAGTTGCCCACACTTGCCGAAGCCCGAAGCAGGCGCACCTATGCGTCTGTTCAAGGGACTCATCAGGCTGAAAATGAATGAGTATGATTACATTCCACATCGATCCCAGCACAACTCCTACTCACGTAAAGGAGTGCCCATAGGTGGGCAGACCGATGACCAGACGCTGTGGCTCCAAGCCATTCTTCAGCCACCAGTGCACGGTGTAGTTGATGTTGAAGGTGCCCATTATGGAGTGCTCCGTGGAGCGGGCATAGAGCGGTGCATTCAGGCCAGTGAATGGCGTGTCCTCGCGATAGAAATGAAAGTCGTAGGACATGAGGTTCACATAGTCCACGTAGAGGTTGATTTCGCGTATATCGTAGCCGAAGAAGGCGATGCCCTCGGGCGCAGCGACGGCCAGGGTAAGCAGATTGTTGGTGCGCTTCTCGCGACTCCACTCCAGCCGAATTTCGTGCAGCAGCTGGGAGAAGTGCATGCGCTCATTGTCGTAGGCTCGTGGAAACTCCCAGTCCAGATCGATGCCATCCAAGCTGGGATATTTGCGCAGCACGCCACGAAGTGAGCGGAGAAATTGTTTGCGCCGACCATGATTCGCTACCATCTCGGCAAATTCATGTCCACTGTCCGCACCGCCAATCCAAAGCAGCAGCTTCACCTGCGGATGGGCGGCCCGATAGAGGCGTGTCTCATTCTTGAGCACCTGTTCGAGACGCGCGGACAGCTGCAACGTCGTGTTGAATAAATTGGCAATGCCAATGTTAATGTGCGTGCACAAATCTCCTGGCACATCCAGCAGACTCAGCTTGTCGGGACCCACAGCTGAGTAATAGCATACGAGGCGTTGGTTGTGCTGGACATGCAGGCGCTCCAGCAACTTTGAATTCAGCGTTAGTAAACAAAGAAGCACAACGCACGTAAACAGCACAATGTAGCGGATCTGAAGGTCATATTTTTTCATCCTCGAGAGCACAGTATTTCCATTATCACTTTGTATCTTGATATAATGAACCATTGTTATTGCGTGCAAAAAGTGATAATAAGCAATATGTCGTGCTATTTGCGTCGATTCAAATGCCAGTGGAATCAAAACAAAAATACAAAATCAGAAACATCGATAGCATGCGAATTCCATCGATAGTGCAAGATTGGCGATAGCTGATATGTGGTTGCAACCCTGTTCGCATGTGCATATGCGTATTTGGGTAAAATAAGTTTCTGTCGTTTGTGCTGCAATTTCTACGTGCGCCGTACTTTTCGTTTAATTTTTTTTTGCAAACTTCCAACACAATAAAATGCAATTGTTGAGCGTAAACAATAAATAGCTGTTGCTGCCGTACATTACTTTCAAATAATATTGCCGTCTGTGAGTGTCAGCCTTAATGTTTGTATAATTTGCTCATTGTTTTCCCGTGAGTGTGTGAGAGAGAGATAGAGAAGGAGAGAGAGAGGGTGTGCGTGTGTGTGTTGATGTTGCTGCTGCTGTTGTTTTCGCCATCATCATTGTTGTTGTTGCTGTTGTTGTTGCCTCGCTTGCGGTGCAAAACAAAACACACCCAAATGACTGGCACCAGCCGAAAGACGAATCAAACACCATCAGGCACACCATAGATAGGGTGGTGCAAACCGGCAAAAGGCGGAAACTGCTCTAGGATCCTATATTAATAAATACACAAATACATATGTGTATATTTGACTGTGCATATGGATGTGTGTGTGTGTGTGCGTGCTTTCGTTTTTGGCATATTCACGCCCATTTGCATATGCACATCTGTGTATGTTTGTACCTATTTGTATCTGTGTGCCTCCGCTGAATGACTCACTAGATAAATGTTACTCTGCCCACATTGCAAAAAAAAAATGGTAAAAAAAGAAAAAAAAAAATTGCCGGTTCGACTTTGGCACCTTGCAGTTTCTGTGCTGCTTCTTGTTGTTGGCTGTGTTTGTGTTTGTGTTTGTTTGTGTACGCGCTTATCTGGCGCAGCTCATGGCCCGCCCCTCCCTTCTAGCGCCCCCTCAGCCATACCGGTTAGCCCGGGCCACAAGCAATGCAAGAACTTGGGCTCGCATTCTTTGGCTTGTTAAAAATGGTAACTAACTTGTTGTTTTCCTTTGTATTCGTTATTGTTGCAGGTTGAGCAACACGGCTAGCTATATGAGAACCATGACAAAAGACTACGACTATCTGTTAAAGGTGCTTCTGGTTGGGGACAGCGACGTGGGCAAACATGAGATATTGTCCAATCTGGAGGATCCCTCAACCGAAAGCCCCTTCTGCAGCGGGAATGGTAAGTGGGTCGATCATTGTTACAGTTACGGCTCCGGCATACACCCAACTCATATATAGATTGCACCTCTCACATATTGCAAACGGTAGCCTACAAAACGACAACCATATTGCTGGAGGGCAAACGGGTTAAGCTACAGATCTGGGATACGTCCGGCCAGGGACGCTTCTGCACCATAATACGGTCGTATTCGCGCGGCGCTCAGGGTATTATCTTAGTGTATGATATAACAAACAAATGGAGCTTCGACGGCATCGATCGCTGGCTCAAAGAGGTCGAGGAGGTGAGTGCTGCAATTGAAACGTTTAATGCATTCATTAATATATTAATACATTTGACAGCACGCACCCGGCATACCCAAGGTGCTTGTGGGCAATCGCTTGCATTTGGCCTACAAGCGCCAGGTGGCCGCCAAGCAGGCGGAAACCTACGCCTCACGCAACAATATGTCCTGCTTCGAAATATCGCCACTCTGCGACTTCAACATTCGCGAGTCCTTCTGCGAGCTGGCCCGCATGGCGCTGCATCGCAATGGCATGGAGCACATCTGGCGCAGCAATAAGGGTATGATGGGTTCAATGACTATTATTTAAACAAATTGCTGTATTTGTATTTATATATGATTGTTTCATTTTTTTTGCAGTGCTGTCGCTGCAGGAGCTCTGCTGCCGGACAATTGTGCGTCGCACAAGTGTTTATGCCATCGATTCGTTGCACCTGCCGCCCTCCGTTAAGTCGACACTGAAGTCGTATGCCATGACAACGTCACAGTGCTACAATTCGTTAACGCAAAACTCGAAGAGTCGGAATCGCTGCAAGACGCCAACCAGCCACAGTCGCAACAGTTGTGCGATCGCGTGATTGCCGGCTTGTAGGCGGTTTCTCGTCTCTTCTGCAACTGCCTACGCAACGGCTGCGCAATTGCGCCTAAATCTACAATCTACTTATATTTATACTATCTAAGCTTAAACATACACACATATGTACACACACCCACACACATATACACACACACTATACACCCACACTATAACATGCGCGAGTATTTTCTTCAATACAAATATGTCATCAGCATTAATATTTATTGTCGTATGGAAAAGAGCGAGAGAGCGATGTTTATATTTTTACATCCTATACATACTACTTATATATACATATATATATATATACCACATATGTATGTGTATGTATATATGTGCATCTACTATACGATATACATATAAAACTATAAATATATATATATATTTTTTATTCTTTATAATGTTTACCATTATTACTAAATTTAATAACGCATAACTGTAATGTTGTTAATATTATTATTATATTTGTATAATTCTAATATCTAATACGCTGGATATAGTATACTGATACAAGGTATTCCTTCATTAATTTTTTTTTATATATGTATATATATATATTTATGCATATATATAATTTTTTAATTTTTCATTTTTGTTAACAATCAATGAATATTTGTAGAAATTTTTTTTGTAATTAAAAGGCGTTGGAACAAACGAATTGATAAGCTAATGATGATGATGATGATAATAATAATGATGATACTGTTCGTCATCATCACGATGATGATGATGATGATGATGATAAACGTGAAAAACAACTACAACTAAAAAAAAACACATCCTCTATCTTTGTCTTTGTCTATATAGTAATCCATCTCATTCTATTTCAGTGCAGCAAAGTGAAAGTTCGGCTGATGTGATACATAACATAATATATACATATATATATATTTATATATATTGGAATATTTTGTATTATGATAAGTGTATATGTTTTACAAGATTTGATCATTTATAGCTGAAACTCGTAGACGTTCTACAATCGGGCATAGTTTTGAAAAAGTTCAAGAACCTTCAGCTGAAACAGAATTAATCGGATAAGAATGATTGATATATGATAATCTTATATGATATAATTCAAAACATATCGTCCAAGATTTTTATACATAAATATATACTTTTAGGCATATATATATATATATATATATATATATATATATATATATATATATATATATATATATATATATATATATATATATATATATATATATATATATATATATATATATATATATATAATAGCACTGCCAGCAGTTTTTGTGGAAAAAGCTTTTGAAAATGTCGAATATGAAATTGGTATATATATGTTTATAACTATATATATATATCTTAACTAACAATTTTTCGAATGGGTTTGAAAAGTGTCAAACCTTTTTCTATTTTTTCATCTGTTGATCCGAGCTGAAAACTTTTTCTCAAGGGCCTCATAAATGAGCTTTTCATAAGTCCGAGCTCTTTTATTGATTTATTTTTAAATGTCTTACCTTAGCCTCCAATTGAGCTGTCAAACCCTATAAAATTGGTTTTTATTATTATAGATCATCGTATGACAAGTTCACACCATTTGCTGATTGATTAGTCCATTGAAAGCCCAATTTAACATTGTTTTCTCATTTACATCTGTTTTTTCCCCCTTTTTTTTTAAACACTTTTTCTTTTTATTATAAAAAGAAAAAAATAAAAAAATATCTGCCCGCGGTTTCATTTTTAATGTCTATTCAAAATTCGCAAAAGCTTTTACACAACCACAAACGAAACTCGAGTTGGCCAATTCGAATCTGACAACTGATTTCCATTTGATACCAAAACTAGCTAAAAAAAAAAAATAAAATAAAAAAGAAGATAAAAAACAATCATAACAAAAACTTGGCTTATGGGTGTTATAGTTTAAACGTATCAGGGAGAGCTTAAAAAATAAAATAAAAATATATATACATACATATATATATATATATATTACAATAGCTTAGAAATAAAAGCAAAAAATTAATAAAAAAGCAATAAATAGCAGCAAAAAATTTACATATGTTAGTTTATTGCATTTGTTGTTGTTGTTGTTGCTGTGGGTTTTGCTTTGCTTTGACTTCACATTTCACTCTTGGAAGGTATTTAGCACTACAAAATTGTGATGCGATCAAAGAGTTCGAAAAGGGACAGAGTTTAAGAACAGCTTTGGGCATACAAGTAATTTCAATTAAAAGCTTAAGAACAGTTTGGGAATTACCTGTGTCTAAATGACTCGATGCAGCTTTCAGGAGCTTAGGAGATTTAAGTTGAATGCTGTGGAGCTTGTCTCTCTATAGAGAATTATTAATTTTTTAGAGCTTGCCTCTCTTTAGAGAATTATTAATTTGTAGCATATGGAATTGGTTTTTATTGAAGAAAGCTGCTAACAAGTATTAAGTGGAACAGAAAGCTTTGACTATGAAAATATTTTAAAATATTTAAAGTTTTTTAAACTTTATTTTTTCTTTGTTAAGAGCAGAAACTGATCATTCATTCTAAGAATTACTTAATGAACTAGCATTTAGCATTTAAAGCACTTCACAGTTTTTTTTTAATTTAAAAACTATACACAAAAAAGCAAGATTTTAGTAAAAACATCAAGCATTAAGTGTGTGAAAGTATAGATAGAACAAAAAAAAAAATTTATATATATAAAATTTAGTTAGAATTAAAATATGGATAAAAAGTCAATAATATTTGATCATCATATGTATATTGAGTGAAGCTTAAGAGGCGAGGGCGTCGAATGTAAAATGTTTTTTCTTTAAAAGAATGAAAAAGTACGATATTATACTAGTCCAATAATAGTTTCTGAGCACTCTTATTATGAATTTGCAAAATCTAGATGCAGCTTTAAGCAAAACTAAGATGCAGCTTTTGGCAATTTCAAGGATAATATTTTTGATATTCAAATTAGCGCAAATACTCTCTTCTGGATATTCTTGAAATCTTGGTAAAGTTATCAGCTTAGGAGAGTTCTCAAAATTTATTTTTGTAAAACCTAAATGAAGTAGACTTAAGTATACTGCTTTAGTTAAAGTAACTTTCAAATTTAGCAATTTCTTTTAGTAAGTAAACCTTTTGCTAGAAAAGTGGGCCAAAAGATAGGTCGAAGCTTACCAGCAGAGATGAGCTCTCAGTTAAAACACCTGAGCTTTAAGGAACTTGAGAGCTTTCAAGAACAGAAGCTCTGCTAAATTCAACAGCAATCAGTTGAGAGCTTAAGAGCAGCTGTTTAAGAGTTGTGTGAGGTCTTACGCAATACGAGATGAACAGATCTCTTTAGAGGTCGCTCAGGCTCGGGCACAGCTGGCGGAGCGATCCATAATGGGGCCATAGAAAGTGATGGATCTGCAGCAGATGCTGTCGAGGTCAGGCAATGACATGACCTACCTTTGATAGTCGCAGCGCTCTGTTAGCGCCCGATACTATATGACTGTATGGCTATATGGCTATATGGCTATTTGGCTATTTGGCTATTTGGTTATTTGGCTTTAATGTGTTTTGGAAATGCTGGTCAACGGGTTTTACGTCTCATTTGAATTTTTTAGCAATTTAGTGCTCCACTTGCCCCGTTCACAGCTGCGCCTCGCCGCTGCCCTACGCTCAAATCCGATTCGGGGGCCCGCGCCATCGATGACGAAAGCAAGCAGCGGCATCTGCGCTGCCCGCCTAAGGCGAAAGCCGCAACAACGGCGCATTGGGCAAGGCACCGGATAACGACTACGACTGCGAAGATGAAGAAGAAGCAGATGCAGACACTGACGCAGACGAATCAGCATAATGATTGCGATCGGCGTATATAAGCGTGCGACTGCTGGCAGATGATCATCAGTCGCCTCTACGGTTTCATTCTTCAGCTACGTGAAGTTCCACAGATTTCGTCCTAAGCAAGAAACTTCCAGCAATGAAGGTAAGCCAACAGCTGTGCAGGATTGGGACTGGGCATCTCTCAACTCACCCGCATCTCTTCCGCAGATCTTTGTGTGTTTGTTTGCCGCTCTTGTTGCCACCTGCTCCGCAGGCATCATTGGTGGTGGCGGTGGCGGCGGCGGCGGCGGTGGTTACAGTTATGGCATCGGCAGCGGCGGCGGCGGCGGTGGTGGTGGTCATGGTCATGGTCATGGGCACACTGAGGTGCGCACGGTCAAGGTTATCCATGAAGGCGGCCACGGCGGTCTTGGCCATGGTGGCTATGCACATGGACATGGCGGTCACCACCAGGAGGTGAAGACCATTAAGGTGATCCACCAGGAGGCGCCAGTTGTTCATCATGGTCATGGCGGATTTGGCGGCCACCATCAGGAGGTGAAGACCATCAAGGTCATCCAGGAGGGACCAGCTGTTCATCACGGCTTCTCTCATGGCGGCGCCATTGGTGGCGGCTCCATCGGCGGCGGCTTTGGTGGACACCAGGAGGTCAAGACTGTGAAGGTCATCCACCAGGATGGCGGCTATGCTCTGGGCGGCGGCGGTGGCTACACCGGCGGCATCTCATATGGCGGCGGACATGACATCGGTCATGCTCACCAGGAGGTGAAGACCGTTAAGGTTATCCACGAGGAGGCTCCAGCTGTCCATCATGGTTTCTCGCACGGCGGCGGACACAGCTATGGCGGCCACCAGGAGGTCAAGACCGTGAAGGTCATCCATCAGGATGGCGGTTATGCTCTGGGCGGCGGCGGTGGCTACGCTGGTGGCTTCTCCCACGGCGGTGGTTACGCTGGTGGCTTCTCCCATGGCGGTGGACACGGCGGACATGGACACCAGGAAGTGAGAACCGTCAAGGTTATCCACGAGGAGGCTCCAGCTGTGCATCATGGTTTCTCCCATGGCGGCGCCATCGGCGGCGGCTTCGGTGGTCACCAGGAGGTCAAGACCGTGAAGGTCATCCATCAGGGTAGCGGCTATGCTCTGGGCGGCGGCGGCGGCTATGCTGGCGGCTACTCCCATGGCGGTGGTCACGACATCGGTCACGTTCACCAGGAAGTGAAGACCGTTAAGGTCATCCACGAAGAGGCCGCCCCAGCGCCCGTCGCCGTCCACAACGAATACCTGCCCCCAGTTGCCCCGGCTCCCCAGCCCGGCTACCTGCCCCCAGTTGGCGCCTGGAAATAATCTCCTCAACTGTGCTCAGTTGATCTGTGATTCGAACTGTGTCATAACTGTGACCTCCTTTGTTAAATAGTTTTAGTAATACCCCCATTTTTTTTCCACTAGCCTAAGAATCATTTTTTTTTTCTGTTGAAAAATAAAAACATTGAAATTTATAAAAAAAAAATGTATTGAAATTCCTTTTATGACAACTTTTCTAGTTGGAAGTTTACGAATAGCGAGGCAGCTTTATTAAATTTGATCAAAATTGATAACCAACAACTTTTACATGGGCTTCATAGTTCATACTTTCATAGCGGAAATCTGACTTAAACCCTCTCTTAACATTTGATATAATCAAAATATATGCGATTATATCATATCTCTTATCATTATGGTGTATGATATGATATCAGATTATTAGATATGGTATGATTTCCAAGATTTTGATTCTATAGAGGCGATGATCGGAGATCGTATGATATATAATAATCTGACATACATATATTATATTATAAGACTAAATATTATATACCATAAATTGTATATATAATATGAATAAAAGATATCATAACTTAGATATTTTATATAATATTAATTTAATAATATAATATGTAGAACAAAGATATATCATACGATCTACTACATTTTGATTCTATAAAAAACTTGTTTTTATCATATATCAAATATATAGTATATAATAAATTAATATGATATATAAAATTATTATATATGCCATGAGATATGATATGATCTCTCAGATTTTAATAATAAAAAAGAGCTAAGTTCATATACCTTTTAATCATATATCATGTATCAAATATACATATATATAACGCAAGAGATATAGCTACTAGTCGCTCACTCCACCTACCATATATATGTATATGTCTCTCTCTCTCTCTCCCTCCCTCTCTCCTCTTTTTGGCTCCCCGTAGATTTTCTCAGTTTTATGTAGTTTTCGTCGAAGCTCCACACATTTCCCCACATGCCATCAATTAGGGGATTGGATTACCAAATACTTAAGTAGCGCATAGATCATCTAACTGTAGTTAATTAATAAACAGCATGAACATTTAGATTTCCCATTCGCTTTCAGTTATTGTAATTCCCAGATCGGTTTTATTTACCAATTTGCATAGGGAAAAGTGCAACTGGTTTTGGGTCCACCCACTTTCGTTTAGGCTTCGTTTCGACGGTCCATTACCATAAGCTAAACGAGCTGATTAATAGGCCCATAAGATGTTGATTTTTCTTCTTCTTCTTATTTTTTTTTCATTTCCGTTTATCTTTAGTATAATAAATTAACTGAATGTATGTGTGTGTGTGTGAGTGTGCTGGACAAATGTGTGTGTGTATGTGTTCGAAATAAATTAGAGATTTGTAATGAAAGATCAGGTGCCCTTGTCAGTGGTAGATCCAATCAGGGCGAGCTCCAAACATGCGACGCTGCTGCGTCATGGTGGACGGCTCCACGCTGTTCCCGCTGCTCAGATACTGGTGCAGCGGCAGTGGGCGTGGCGAGGATGATGTTATCAGCGGAACACTGGTTGTGGGTCGCCAACGCGATGGTCGCCAGGGAGTGCTCTTGTCCACATCTAAGTTGCTGTTGCCGTTGCTGTGGCTGTGGCTGTGGCTTGGGCTGGGACTCTCGTTATGCACGCGCAGATTGAGCAGCAGCTCACCATCGTCGTCGATCAGATTGTACAGCTGGATGCCTGCATCCGTGTCGGCGGGGTTGCGCATATGGGCGCGCTCCAGGCGCACCTGTTGCTTCACCTTTGGCTTTGTTTTCCTGCGCGTTGGCTTGGCGTAGCGTGCGGGCGGTAAAACGCGCGAGGCGCGCTCCTGTGCTTGCAGCTGGCGCAGGATGCCTAGCGGCAGCACCAGATCCGATTCGAATGGCAAGAAGCCACTCGCACGCACCTTGATGATGTTGCGACGTACCGGAGCTAACGGTATTGGCAGCACCAATTCGCAGCTGCAGATTAGCAGCAGCAACAACAACTGCAATCGCAGCGCAGCTGCCAGTGTTGGCAGGATCAGATTCATCGCTAAGCAGCGGCGGGCTGGCACATGTTCACTAATTGCAGTCTTTTACAACACTTGTTGCTCGTTTCAGTTATTTTTCTTTTCAGTTTATTGACTTGCAATTGCAGCGCACATTAGGAAAACAAACAAACAAAAAAACGAAACAAAATAATGATGGGACTCAACTGCGGAGCTAATGTGGAGTCAAGCTGTTCATTCTAGGCCGGTATTGCACCAACTGATTTTGACCAAGCCACGCACTGCGCCGTAGACCGCCAGAGAGTAGAGCTTACGCACACACGAACACACACACATACATCTGTTCACGCTCACAAACAAATGAATTAATTAGAGAAAATTCCGACGCATGCTTTATAAAATAAACCAACGCACAGTGGTTTAATGTTTTGAAGTGACACATTTTCTAGCAGGATTTTATAATTATTTGCTTTTATTTTCGATCAGTTTATTATGTTATTATTCGCAATTATTGGCAAAAGTAAACAAATAGGCAATTTTCTACGAATGAGTTGGCAACGCGGCTCGATAAGTCCTAATGACAATCGGAAGCGGCTACAATAGTGTTGTCAAATGTCAAATAAAGTGCAATGGCGATATTTGAATACTGTGAGAAAAAGTGCAACGATAATTTGGCAAATTTATATGTTGCAAATATTGAATTGAACTATTTTTAAAAAAATCATTATTGAACATAAAATAAATATAATTAAATATATATTTATATAAAATAATAATAAGTAAGCTGCATAGTTTTGTTTTGGTATGCATTTTTTATGCAGCTAGCATTTGTTTACTTTTTGCTTGACCTTAAACCACTGTGCATTAAATACTTAAAGCTTTGAAATGAAAATAAAACTATAACAGCTAAGTTGACTATGTTTATTGTTGTTGCTGTTGCTTGTTGTTTGTCGTTAACATTTCACTTCTATCATTTTATAGGCTACACACAAATTGTCGCATGTGTCTGTTTGTGTGTGTGCTTTTAGTTGTTTAATAAGTGATTTATGCTACAGTTAACAAGAATTATTCTTTTAATGTTCACCTGGCGCTGCTTTTGTCTTTGCCCAGAAGCCGGCCATCAAAACTGGCTCACAGCCCGGCTGGGGTCATAAATGGCCCAGCTACCGTCCAAGCCGAGGGCTGGGCTCTCGCTGGGGTCCACTCTCGCTTAAATTGTTCTTCTTGTTTGCTGTTTGAGGTTTGCTGTTTTGTGTGTCACCTGGTGCTGGTGCTCTGGCCGAGCTCATTTGCATGAAAATGCTGCTCGGCGCGAACAATGGCTTATGCAAATCGTCAAATGGAAAAGCGTCCACCGATCACTGGAGCACAGCTGACAGTCACTGGGCTGGCCATATGGAGGTAGGTAGGTATATACTATGTATGTTTTCACTGGCATCGGTTCGCAATACGGTACAGTGAACTCGGGAAGGGGCGAACACTCGAACACTCTCGCTGACCTATTATCATTCGCATTATCATTCCTAACGGCCAAGTCATTCAGTTAATTGTTTAATGATATGTATGTAAACAGAAATGAGCATAAACGTCTCTTCTGACTGCATACAGAATGCATACGAGAAAACCAGTTTAAATACACTCGAAGACTTTTACGACCTTAAGATATGCATCATCCAAGTCTAACTGGCAATTCCTCAGCTGCAACTCGTAAGAGTTAGCTGGGTTTTTATTAGAATGAGTACCAGATGGAGATGGATATGGAGAAGTAGAAGATCAAATCTTTTCTCTATATATAATATTTATTATATATCTATATATTATAATATAAGGGGGAATTATATCACCTGGAAGAATGTATCTAACATCTATAATGCCAACTATATAGTTGAGTTGTCTATAGACTGGGTGTATGAGAGATGTGGGGTATTATTACAGGTGAAATATTATCTCTATATGACATGGTATAATGGGGGATATATATATGCCTATGCTTAGAATAATCACAATTATATAGCTCATTTGAATTAACGATTCTATAGCCCATAGATTGAGTACTAGAGATATGGAGGTGATATCTTTCGTACTTTCTATATATAATGGTATAACGCGGAAGTATAGCACCTGTGTGGATGTATCCATCACATCTCTGTATTGTATAATCCGAAATACTTCACTTTAAGTGTACACAAAGTAAAATATCGGTCAGAAACTAATATACCCATTTGAAAATAATAGATTTCCCGTTGTATGTGCATTATTTACATATTTTTCTCATTTTTATTTTAGCATAACGAGTACATACTTAGACTTTGGTATAGAGCTAATCAAAAAAAAAGAAGTTGATTATAATATGTTATCCATATACATATACATACATATACATATGTGTATATATAGTATATACAGTTAAGTTCTTATATGTAGTTTTATTTATCGCTAAGTGACTATCATTACAAACATATTCGTAACTTTGTAACTGCAACAGCCAAAATCAACTCCGATTTAGATATATAAATATATATAATATATACATACACATATATAGAGTTCGATCAGAGACGATACTTGGCTCAGCTTTACTTAGCTAGGAATCTGCACATTGATACATTTACTTTAACCTATTTATGCGCACTTTTTTATATATATATATAAAAAAAAAACTTAGACAAAATATAATGATTGAATAATATAATAAATATATATATACATACATATACAAATACTGTTGCTCTATGAAGTAATTTTTTGGGTTATGGCTTCTGAGGTTAGGATTTTAAAATGTATATAGATAGCTAATATTAGAGATAAATATGCTAAATATATATGGTCTATGGCCAGCACATTGACTAAAAAATATATGTGCACTTAGACATCTAGTCCAAAGTGATGTGCGGATTTGTATAGGTAAAGCCATGAAATTGTTTCTGGTCCATTGACGCAAGTATTTCCTTATCGATGGGCGTTAGACGTACACGTTCTCTGGTAAATACCCGATCGAAATATTGCGTATCCAGCGGATGTTTCTGCCAAAACAAATCCGGCATGAAATAAGTGATATATATATATATCGAAAATCAATGGGTATACGTACCACTTGGGGCTTAAAAGGCGGCTCGATTTGCCTCTTTTCGAGCTGGTTCCAGTCGATGGGCCTAAAGAATATGTGATCTGCTATATCACCAGCCGGACTATACTGTGACCCGATACGTTTCGTATAGTCCTTCTCCAGCAGCTATAGGAAATTGGATTGATGCGGTTAGATGTATTTCTATGTTCCTCATATATCATTTTTCACTTACGCCCTTGAGTATGCCCGTTGCCTCGGCTGATATGTAGACCGGAAACCATGGAATTTCATTGCATATGGACCAGAACAATTCGTCCTCATCGCAGCCACTGAATGGCGATTGGCCTATGAGCATTTCGTAGAGCAGCACACCGAATGACCACCAATCGACATTTTGATTGTACTTCTCGCCCTGTAATAGTACAAATTATCGTTATCGTTATCGCTTAAGGCTGTTTAGCTGAAGATCGATAGCTCACCTTGATGATTTCGGGCGCCATGTAGTCGGGTGTGCCGCAAAAACTATCGGCCGTTTTATCCAAATATATCTGCAACTTACACATACCAAAGTCTGCAATACGAACATGACCCTCATAGTCGAGCAATACGTTATCCAACTTGAGATCCCTATGAAAGAGAAAAAGAGTATTTGAATTTGTATGTATATGGCATGGTCCACATCGCTCACCTGTATATAATGCCCTTCTTATGCAAGAACTTGAGACCGGATATAATTTCGGCGCCGTAGAAACGTGCGCGCTCCTCTGAGAATCTTCCACTCTCCTGTATATGAAACATGAGATCTCCGCCGTTTAGATACTCCATAACAAAGAACAAGTGACTCTGCAAGAGGTAGAGATTAAAGAGGGGAAAATTATATATATTGTAAAAATAAAATATATAGATATATAGGGTAGGTACGATATATGTAGTAGAACTCTTTATAATCTTTCTTTTATAATCTTTGGGAAGTCTAAATTTATTTGAATGCGGTTTATCCTAAGACATCTAAGTCTTATAGATATATAGATGATAAAACTTTTTTTTTTTTTAATAATTTTTGTTTCCTTTAAATTTCAATTCTTTTCAGATTTCCAAATGTAAGTTTGCTTATTCCACCTTGATTCATTGGCATATTTTTCGTTGATTGTAGCTAAAGGTGTGCAGTACGCGTATCGCTAGGCTCCCAAAATAAATGGGCGTGTATCCTCAAAGTCATAAATAATTAAAATACCTTCTAATCGGTGTCAATGCAAGCAAAGAAAACTTATTGTTTGCTTTTTACTGAATCGTTTTCTATATAGTATATATGTATATGCTTTTTATGCTCGCTACGAAACTGAGGAAGAGGATATTAGTTGGCGCGATTTTCCTGTTTTGTCTATTGATTTTGATTTGTCTATATATGTATAAGTTTGACTAGATATATTCACGAGATATGTAAATTTTTATATATTTTTATAAAAATAATATATAAATATCTGGAGTTTAGGGTGAGCAAAAGGAAGATTGAGAGGTTGAAGTAAGACTAGAGTATTGTAGAGCAAATAGTGGAACCTGGATGCCGGACCACATATGGTAGGTATGGACTCATCTCTGAATAATCAATCAACTGTGAGCGAGTATTACGCCGTCGATTGGATGCGACTAGAAACATTCAGAGTGCTTCGTGGTCAATATGTTAAGAGAACATTGTCGAACGCTTTGCCGGACGTGCGTGCCAAATTACGTGCTGTGCGGATCGGTCGACTATATGCCATGTCGTGTGCCCCAATCGATGGTCAAAATAGAAAAAAAAAACACACACACACACAGAGAGAGAGAGAGAGGGAGAGAGATAGAGCGCGCTCTAATAATAGTACGTTTTACCTTTAGGCTGTTTATTTTTGTATCTTTCGGATACGTATGGCGGGTGTTACCTACACGAGTCGAGAAAGCCACAGACTCGTATATGGCCAACCTCTCGACCTTGCTGGCGACCTTGTCTTGCAAGGGCGCAACTCACCTCTGTCTGAAATGTGCAAAATAGATGGCACAGATACGGATGCTTGGTGCCCAATGCCAAAACCTTGCGTTCAATGAGCGTGGAGTCCACATCATCGTCCTCGAGAACTACGTCCTTCTTCAGGCACTTGATCGCATAGTAATAGGTCGTATCACGCAGCTCAGCTAACAGTACCTAGAGTGAGAGAGAGAGAGAGAGAGAGAGAGAGAGGGAGAGATTGAGCTCTATGTTTATCTGCAGACTCTTTGGTTTTTTCACTCACCTTGCCAAAACTGCCTTTGCCCAGCACGGCCAGAAAATGAAAATCATCTACCGAATAGTTCTTAAATCTAGGTATTACTGTTGCTGGCGCGGTGAAACGTCCGGATTTTTGGAATTGTGAATATGTATATGATGTTTCTGTACGAGATTCCAGAAGTATCCGATAGCAACAGACAGATAGATAGATATATATAGAGAAAGAGTGAGTTATATATAAAGTTGTAAAACATTATAAAGTGGAAATCAGATTTGGTTATATATAGTACGATACATAGGATAAGTATAAGTTGGGATAGTCGTGTTCATAGTTGAGTCCGTTCAGTCCGACAGTTGGTCACTTGAGCAGCGTGATCAGCATGTTAAGTGTTATTGGATTAGTAGCAACCATTGGGATTAGATTGTATTTGGCCTACCATCGTGCTCATCGTTGGGATCTATTTTATAGGCAGGATTACAGCTGGGCGGTGTGCTGGGCGAATCTCGTGTCTCACGTGCGCCTAGTTCATATGGGGATGAGATCAAAGTTTGACGCTTTAGAATCACCGATACGCATACCATTTCACTCGGATCACGAAGTGTGTGTGTGTGGATGAGTGTGTATGTGTGTGGATGAGTGTGTATGTGTGTGTGTTGAGGTGTGAATTTATAAACCTATGCAGTATGTATATAAGATATTTATGCACCTATCTATCGATCTATCCATATATTTATCGATATATATCTATTTATCTATCTATACAACTATCGATATGTACATTATATATCGGTATATATACATATATACTTATTTATCTATATATTTATTCATATATCTATCGATCTATATATCTATATCTATATATCTATATATATATATCAATATCTATATATCTATATATCTATATCTGTATACCTATCTATCTATCTATCAATCTATCTATCTATCTATATACCAATTTATCTCTCTCTCTCTCTATCTATCCGTCTATCTATCTATCGATTTATATTTATCTATCTATCCATCTATCTATCTATCGACCTATCTCATCTATCAATTTATCTATCTATATTCCCTTCTCTATCTATCCAACTTTATTAATATCCTTAATCTATCTATCTATATACTATATATGTTATTTATCTACTACTCTTATATCTATCATCTATCCTCAACATCTAACTGTGCTCATACACACGCATACCTTGACAGCTATAATATCGCAATGCCAGCCTTATTTAGGCGCCATTATTTATGGATTTCTCATTTAATATTTTCCTTTACATTTTCATATTCATTTTCATATTCATTTTCATATTCATTTTCATTTTAATTTGAATTTTCTTTTGATTTTTGTTATTTTTCTTCTCTGTCGCTTTCAGTTTGTTTTGAAACGCACGCGCCTTCATTTGGCTGAGGCTTCCGATACAAATCGACGTCTCTATACTCTTGTACAAGGCATTTCAGTGTGTGGGTATATAGGGGGTGTATCAGGAGATATATAGATATATAGATAGATAACTGAGTACAATTTATATTTCCCTTCCAGTATTTAATCGGACAGCTTGAGCAATATTTGAAAATTATATTTTTTTCTATTTAAGGCGAAATCTTTGAAGAAATTTGTGCCTTCTCCTCAGTCTAATTATACTAAGACTATATACTATATAAATCTAATATATCACTTGAGCTGACATAGGAATTGACATGGTCGATTCGTGTTCTAGCTGAAGAATTAATTTGTTAACATAAATCAAATTTGAAATTCCTAATTGGAATCGCATTAGTATACTATGGAAAGTTCTTGTTTCTGATATCTTCTAGAGATTCTGTTTCCTCTGCAAGAGTATTTGAACTTCGGCCTGCCGCAGTTGAGAACTTTCTGTATTGTTTATTATTTATATGGAATGTTTTATATGATTTTGTTGCTGATGTTGTTGTTGTTGTTGTTGTTGTAATGATTGTTGTTGGTTGGTTTTTTACCTCGCTTCACGTGGTTGAGCGCCTCGACGATGAGCTTCTGATTGACGCCGCATAAATTGGCCGTGAGCCGTTCGCATTTCTTGTGACAATTCACGTCACATTCTTTTTTTAAGTGTTTCGATTTGGTTTCAGATTTTTTTTTGTTTAATTTTTAATTTTTTTTTGGCAGCGTGGGCAGCGCAAATGTTGAGATTAATTAAAACAAATCGTTATTAATATGATTATGAATTGCGACCATGTAGATGTATATAATATATAGAAATATATATATTTTCATGTTTATATAGAGCTGCTTTGATATGCGATTTATTGGCTGCACGTTTCTGGCCAAAGCAAATACACCAATACGCCAGCCCACCTTTGGCCAGCACCTGGGCATGGGCCATTCAAGAAATTGCCTCAGATTTGAGCACTTGGCTTTTATTTGTACGAAATGCTTTGGCAGCAATTAAAAAACAGCTAAGCGTAAGCAACAACAGATTTTGAGCGCTCAAATTGTAAACTCTATAAAAATGAAATACACACGCACACACACACGCACACACACACACAGACACAGGCGAAAGCATTCGAATTACATTTAAAATCAAACGCACATCCGTTTTGGCTTTAACCCAAAGGGTGTGTGTGGGTGTGTGTATGTGTGTGTTTGTATGTATATATGTTTGTCGGTGTGTGTGTTATTGTGTGCTCGCCTAATGTTCATTTAATAAACAACAAATATTTGCAAATATTTGCATGCAATCACATGAAATTGTAAACGAATCAAAGCAAGAGACGAAGATTTTATGCAAATATCACGCATACGCAGCGTGTTACGGAACGGAAGAGGGCGCGCTGTGCTTGACAGCCCCGATACATATGTATAATATAAATAATACTCAACTGGTGCAAATTTGTCTATTGAACTTGATCACAATATGGCAGATAATGCGTGTAGTTGAAGTGCTGCGGAACATTTTGAATACGTTTAATTTTGGCTAAAAGTTTACAAATCAAATCAATTTCGAACGAGAAAGCAATGCGAACTGACGAATTGGGGAAAAAACAAAAGCATAGGCATAGGAAAAAGTCAAAAGTCAACAGGATTTTAAGTTTCTATTTCACTTTTGTCACTTTGCAGGGTATCTGTTGCGCGAGGCAGCCCCCTTTCATTGAAATGCGTATTCTTTTCACACTTTCGATATCTATAGCCATATAGATATAGTAGATATGTGATGATGATTTTGGTATTGCAAATATTTGGAAAGTCTTTGTTTACATGTTTCGCATTTATTTCAAATTTCGATGAAACTTTTGCTTTCGGTAATTGTTGCATTAACTAACTACAAGACAATAGAAAAAAAAAAACACTCGAGCATATTTCAAATGTTTTCTTGTGTTTTCCTTGCATGAGAATTCAGTTTCGCGTTAACTTAAGAACAAACAGCAAAACATAAGATGAAAGACGACAAATCCCAAGAATAAAATAAAAGCAAAAAGAAAAAAGAAACAACGACGATGACCCAAACAATTTTGTATACAATTCGCTAAAAGTAAATTGCCAAATTGTCTATCTCTTGGTACAATTTGTATCTGTATCTCTATCTCTATCTTTGTAGCTGTAGCTTTGGCTGTGGCTGCATCTTTTACTTGTTGCCTGAAACGCATTCATTCGCTCACTAGTTCCACATTGTGCTAGCTAATTCTCAACTAAATTGTTTGCTACTGAGTAACGAATTGACTTAACAAAGTTACATAAAAAAAAAATTAAATAAAATAAAATAAAATTATAAAATAAACCGGAAAACAGTAACAAACAAAACAAAACATTCAAATTCCCGGAGATTTCTGAATGAAAAATCCTAGCTAAAATAGGCATATAGGTTTAAATCTAGGGTGAAAGATAGTTTAGAGCTATTTCAAACTAAAGACAGAAAATCTGTTAAATGTTTAGGAGATTGTGAAGCTTTGGACCTATTGTCAACTGTTTGCACCTTAAGCCTACTCTCTAGTTCCTTCTGGTCATTTAGCTAATGAGATCTTTGGTCTAATCAGATTTTACCTAGATGAATTCGTAAGGCAGTAAAGCTTATAATAGTAGATAGTATGGATATAGTAACAGATCTCTGTAGCTTTTGTCTTAGAGCCTTAGAGCTCTTGCTTACTCCTTGCCTCTTTAATCCATTCTTCAACCTCTTCCAGTTATCCAGCTGAACAGATTTGTAGTCTAATTTGATTCCAGCTAGATGAATCTGTTATGCGTTAAAGCTCATAGAGAATTTATATGTTGTACTCATATAGGTGAGATGATTGTAGTAGCAGATATTTCAGATAATATCTATAGCTTGTCAAACAAGAATGATCAGGAGAAGTCTGAAGCTTTAGATCTAGATGTTCCAGTCAGCCCGCTAATTAGATGTGTAGTCCAATTAGATTTAATTTAGATATTCATCTACACAATGCCTAGCATCAGTTTTCCTATACTCATATAGGTGGGATGATTCTAGTAATAGATCTTTTAGATAAGGTCTTTAGCTAATTTCGAAGGCTTGGATGTTAGACTTCACACAAGAAAGTTTAGGAGGGTTTGTTAGAGGTATTGCTCCAAGTCATAGGTAAGGTCTATAGCTTGTGGAGGCATAACTCTAACCATCTAAGGGTCACACCCAATGTAGCTTGATGTTAGACTTTGTAGCCACAGTATACACAGTATATTTTCCATATATCTTCTTTAAGGAAATTCTAAAAATTCTCACTTTTTTAGATGAACAGAACAGATAAACAACAGAAATCATAATCCAGCTAATATTTTACAAGTCAAATGGACACTTGACCTACTCAGCTTTAGTTATTCAGAAGTCAATGTACATCCTCATAAATCACTCTCGAACAGCACACAAAACTTTCACGCAATTGACAATAATTCGATAAAAATTCTAAGAAAATTCTTAAAAATAAAATTCACTACAAGAGAAGTCAATATCTGTCAACTATGCATGGGATGAGAAATATCTATATATATATATATATACATATATCTATGCCCAATTAGTTGGAACCAAGTCTTAGCACACAATTTGTTGTATTTGGTTTTCCGCGGAACTTTGACTTTGACTTCCTTTGGCGCTGAGTGTTTGAATGTTTTAAGTTTGTTTTTCAATTTTCGTTGTTTTCTTATACGATTTGCTATATATATACACAGACAGACATACATATATGTATGTATATATATTGTGGCCATATAAAAGGCATTTTTGTATATACGCAGCTACACAGATTTATAGCATGTTTATTTGTTTTTCAACTAAATATTCCGCATGCCAAGCTCGCGCTCTCCCTCTCTCGCACGCTCTCTCTCTCTCTCTCTCTCTCGCACTCTCTCGCTCGCTCTGTGTGAAAATGAAAGCAAATTGCATGTGTAAGCAGCAGCAATTGTGGGTGCTGTGGGTGGTGCAGTGGCTCAGCCAATGTGCGCTGCACGTGCAGCACCACAACTCAACTCAAATGGCCAACTCTGCCGGCGTCTGTCCAATGTCTGTGATATGGGAGTGTCGTCGTCTCGGTTCTTATGATATTCGTGTCTCGCTTACCTAACATCTTTTTGGGACTGGACGGCGCCGTGCCGCCCTCGAAGCCGGAATCATTGCTGCACGTGCTCATCCGTATGATTGATGGCGAGCCGGAGACGGAGGCGCTGCCCGACGCAGTGGCCGAGCTGCTCGCCGGCGTCAATGCACTATTATTATTATTATTATTATTGTTATTATTTATGTTAGCTGTTGCGGCATTTGTTGTTCGCTTCTCTGTCGCTCGGGCCGCCGCCTCCTCGTCGAAGTCCGAGGAGCTGCTGCTGCTGCTGTTGCTGTTGCTGCTGCACGCATCGCTGTCCTCCTCGTCGCTCTCCTCGTCCAGGGAGCCGCCAGTCGCCTCGCTGCCCTCCTCGCTGCTCTCGTCATCCGTGTTCTCATCCGAGTACACGATCTTCTCGCGCTTCCATAGCGGACGTGGTGTGGCAACGAGCGGATACCGTGGCGCCTCCTCCTTCACATAGCACTTGCTCGTCGTATCGATCTTGATCTTCTTCTGCGGATCGAAGCGTGCGGGCGCCGCCGCCTCCTTGGCCTTCTGTTTCTTCTTCTCCTTGCGCTGCTTCTTCTTCATGCTGGCACTCAAATTGGCGCTGGACAAATTGCCTGAGCTCTCGCTGCTCTCGCTGCTGTCTTCGTCGCTATTTTCCGCCGACGACGGTATATAGTCCTCTAGCTCGGCGTCAACGTCTCGCAGACACTGTGCCAAATTCGATACTGTTGCAAACTTTGATAAATTATTGCCGACGCCTTCGCCGCAGCTGTTGTTGCTGCTGTCGACAACAGCAACAGCAGCAGCCTCAGCAGCCTCAGCAGCAGCAGCAGCAGTCGTCGTAGCGGCAACAGCTCGTAACTGCGACGTTTGTTCATCGCCAGTTGTTGCTATTGTTATTGCTGCTGTTGCTGCTTCTGCTGTTGTAGGCGTTGCAATTGCTGCTGCTGCTGTTGCAGTTGCAGCCGTTGCCGGCGATGACGCATTTGTGGCCGCTGCCGCCGCATTGGCCGCCTTAGTGGGGGCCAGCGTTATAAATTGATCGGCATTGATTGGGGTCACATTGCTGTCTGGCAAAGTTGTTGCTGCTGCTGCTGTGGCTGCTGCTGCTGTTGCTGCTGTGGGAGTCGCTGCGACTTTCTTTTTGGCTGCTGCTGCAGCTGTTTTTGGCTTTGTCGCTTTCGGTGATTGCACCTTTGACTTTGGCTCAGCAATTTCCGCCAATTTCGATTTGGTTTCCGTTTGTTGTTTCGCTGCAATTGTTGTTGCTGCTGCTGCTGCTGCTGCGTTGTCTGGTGGTTGCTGCTGTCGCTCATTATTATGCGTTTTATTTATTTTCGTTGCTGCTGCTGGCGCTGCCACTGCCACTGCTGCTGCTGCTGCTGCCACTGCTGTTGCCTGTTGTTGTTCAGGTGACTTGGCTGCTTGCCCGGCATTTATTTTTGGCGCTGTTGTCGCTGTTGCTGCCGCTGTTTTTGCTATTGTTGCTGCCGCTGTCGTTTCGTTCAGTTTTGATTTGCCTAGAGCTGCTGCTGTTGCTGTTGTTGTTGCTGTTGCCGTTGATGCTGTTGTCATGGCAATAGCGCTGCTTATGGCGTTGCCAGACTGTTTTGCTGCACCAGCAACTGTTGCTGCTGGCTTGGCTTTTGCTCCACCAGCAGCAACTGTTTTTGTTGCTGTTAGCTTGGGTGTTGCTGGCGTTGATTTTGGTGAACTTGTTGCTGTTGCTGCCGTCTCTGCTTTATTGCTCTCGACTGTTGCTGTTGCTGGGGTAGATTTTGGTGAACTGATCGCAGCTACAATTGCTGTTGTTGTGTCGGCTTTAGTTGCAGTTGTTGCTGCAGCTAACTTAGGTGTTGCTGGCGTGGACTTAGGCGAGCTGATTGCAGTTGAAACTGTTGTTGTTGCTGCGGCTAACTTAGGTGTTGCTGGTGTGGATTTTGGTGAGCTGATATCAGCTGCAACTGTTGTTGTTGCTGCAGCTAATTTAGGTGTTGCTGGCGTGGACTTAGGCGAACCGATTGCAGCTGCAGCTGTTGTTGTTGTTGCAGTTACAGTAGATGTTGCTGCCAACTTGGGTGTTGCTGGCGTAGATTTTGGTGATCCTATAGCAGCTGCGACTGTTGTTGTTGCAGTTGCTGCTGATGTTGTTATTGTTGACTTTGGTGTTGCTGCTGCTGCTGTTGCTGTTAGCTTGGGTGTTGCTGGCGCAGACTTTGATGCATCTGTTGTTGTTTCAGTTTTAGCTATTGCCTTTGTTGTTGCTGTTGACTTTTGTGTTGCTGTTGTCTTTGCTGCTGTTGTCTTTGCTGCTGTTGCTGCTTGCTGCTTTGTTGCTGCAGCAGCAACTATTGTTGTTGCTGGCGCTGCTGCTGGCTTTAGTTCAATAAGAATTTCGGATTTGAGCAGTGGAGTTGCAGCTGATGTTGTAGCTGTTGTTGTTGCTGCTGCTGTTGTTGCTGTTGCTGCTGTTGCTCGTTCCTCTTTGGGCGACAGTTCGCCTCCTTCTGGGGTTGCTTCCAGCTGTCGCTCGCTCTGCGCCTTCTTGCGATTGCTCATGTAGAGTGTCTCGCGTGAGCCGATCTGTGACCAGAAATCTTCGCCGCTTTCCGACTTTTGCAACGCCTTGCGTATGGGCTTGGGCGTCGCAACGCCTTCTGTCTTGACGGGCGTGGCTGCAACTGTGGGCGTGGCTAGGACTGTGGGCGTAGCTGTTGCTCGATTCTGTTGAATGGCGGCCTCATCAAAGGTAAATATCTGAGCAACACTAACATGTTGCTGCTGTTGCTCAGGTTGCTGCTGCTCCTGCTGCTGCTGCAGCTGCTCCATTGGCTTGGCCACCTTTTTCAGTGGCGATGTCTTGGCCTTGGGTGAAGCCTTCATAAAACCCTCCGGCAGCGACTGTTGCTGCTGCTGCTGCTGCTCCGCCGGCAACTTTTTCTTGGGCAGTTTGAATATCTTGTGTATCTGGTGATGCTCCTCCATGGTCTCCACGTTGGCCGTGAACTTGGGCTTGGGGCTGCTTGCTAGTGGCACTGCTGACGACGGCAGCTGTTCCTCCAGCTCCTGGACGCTGGGCATATGCTGTGTCTGCACCGGAACCGCATTCTCCACGGCCACGACGGCTGTGATTTTGTGGCGCAGGTTCTTGCTCTTCTTCTTGGCGGGCTGCTTGGGGCCGGCAGTGGAGGCCTGGCCCTCGTCCGCTGTGGTGCTGTCGTGGCTGCTGCGCCGCTCCAGATGTATCAGCTGGAAGCTGCCCGAGTTCGACTTTTGCAGCTTGTTGAGCAGCTCCTGCTCCTGCTCCTGTATGATGGAGGCGCGTCGTCGCAGCTCGCCCGCATTCAAATCGTCGTCGATCTTGTCGGAGGAGATGTCCTCGCAGATATCGTGGAAGGTGGGGCACTGCACCAGACTCAGCCGGCGTATGGATTCGGTTAGCTGCGCTGCCTTCTCCTGCTGCTCCAGCTCCAGCTCGTGCTGCTGCTGTTCCTCCTCTTCCGTTTGCTGCTCCAGCTCGGACTCGTTCTCGCTGCTGGCTTCCGCCGCTTGCAGCGTTGCCTGCGCCGGCTGCTGCAGCTGCAACTGTTGCTGCTGCTGTCGTTGTTGGTAGCGCGGCGCCTCCGTCTCCTGCTTCTCGTCGCGTATGTAGAAGCGCTCGCGCAGCAGCTCGCCGGGCGACTTCTTGTTGCTGGTCGTGGGAAAGGCGGCCAGCTCCTCGGCCAGCTTCTGGCGCCAGCTCAGGCTGGGCTCCGCCGCCGGCGGCAGATCCCGAAACTGATGCTCTTGCTGCTGTTGTTGTTGCTGCTTATCGCTGGGCGGCGTCGACTGCTCCATGCGCTCCTTGCTGCGCCTGCGTATGGTGGAGAGACGCACCACAGCGCGATTACGGCGTATGGTGGATCGACGAGGTTGTTGCTGTTGCTGCTGCTGTGGTTCAGGTTGCTGCTGCTGCTGTTGCTGTTGTTCCTTTGGCTCTTCCTTGACTTGCTGCTGCTGTTCCTTGTTTGTTTCCGGCTCACGTTTGCGCTCTACGGGCTCTGCCGAGCGCCTGTACCGCGCCGAGCTCACATCTATGTCCGCCGTATTGATGGCTATGGGTCGCGGCGGTATATAGCGATTGCTGCTGCTGTTGCTGCTGCTGCCGTAGCTGGAGACGGATGTGTACTTGGGCGACTGGATGCGCGTCAGCGGCATTAGGCTGCTGTGTCCGCTGTGACGACCCGTCAGCCCCGACGTCTCCGTGATGGTCGTCAGCTTGGGCTGATAGCGCGAGGATAGGCCTAGGATGCTGCTGTTGCTGCTGCTGCTGCCGATGCTGCTGCCGCTGCTGCTGTAGCTGGGTGACCGCGGCGAGGGCAGCAGCGGCACCATATAGCTGCCCGGATAGGCACGATTGTAGCTGGACGTATAGCTGGGACTGCTGCTGCTGCTGCTGCTGCCCAGGCCCGAGCTGTAGTACGGCGAATACAGCTGGCTGCTCCCGCCGCTGTAGTAATAGTTGCTTGAGTCCGAATAGAGCGGCATTTTCTCCTTCTCCCTCTTTGGCACTCAACAAAAATTTAACAAAAATTCTTGAATTTTTTCACAATTTTTCTTTAACTTTTCTTCAAATGTTTATTCGGTTTTTTTTTGCGTTTGTTCTCGTTTCGTTAACTGGTGAAAGAAGCGTCTATATTTATATGACCAGCACTGTGCTCTGACTTTCTTATACTATTTTCCATTCAATCAGTTTTTGTCAATATTTCGTTGCTTTTTTAATTCAAAATTGGCTTTGAAATTGTTTACAGTTTAATCTATCTATCTATCTATCAGTTTAATCTATATACATATTGATATATACATTTCAATTTGTTCAATTGTACAATATTTTCTGATCTAGAATTGTTGTCATATTGCTGCCAACAATTTTGAATACGATTGAAGATCTAATTGTTAATTCAAATTTAACAGGTTTATTGAAACGTATTTAGTTCAACTAAAAAACGTCTCAAAATTATCTTTATATATTTTTATTGAAATAATTTGGTTCCTTGAAGTTCTGTTTGAAAATTTTAATTGCAATTAAATTGAAATTGTCAAATTCAAAGAAAATTGCATGAAAATAGATTTTGGTCTCATTGAAAATCGAACGTTTATTGTGCACTTGCAATGAAATTTATATTGAACTATATTTTTGACTAGTTGAAGGTCTATTTATTAATTGAAGTTGAACATTGAAAAGATTCTAATATAAATATTCGATACCTAATCTAGTTGGATCTTCTTCATTTGAATTGGATATTGAAACGAAAGTGTTTTCATCTTTTTCAAATTGAAATTGAACATGTGGATTGATTTGAAAGTATTAATGTTCTTTAAATTCAAATTGTAATTGAACATGCGATTGAAACAAATTTAATTCAATATAAAACAGAATTTACAATCATTATTGTGATTGAAATAAAAGAATATGATAGAAGTTCAGAAACTCTAGATTGAAATTGAAAGTAATAGTGATTGAAATTGAAGCTGTACCTAATTTTGAAGCAGAACTAAAAAATGTTGTATGGAAATTGAAACAAACAATATAAAATTGATCGAAAAATGCTAAAATTTCAAAGCTTTAATGGGCTTTGAGTGAAATAAAAGCTAATAATGAAAAGAGTTCTTAATTGAAGCAAGAACAAGTTTCAATACTTAAATTGAAGAGATTTTATTGAGACTGAGTTGAGCTAGCTTTAACTCTCAGCAAGCATTGATATATATATATATATATATATATATAATCTTTATATATATCTATCAACTATATTTTAAAACTTAAAGCTTACACTAAAGTCAAGCTTTAAGTGAAAGTTTCAAAGGGAACTCTTCAAGTGAAGCCTTTTCTAGACTTTTCTCTGCAATTACTTTCGAATGGTGGGCAAACGTATTCAGTTCAGAAAAAAAGCAAAGAATGATGCGAACGGATAAATATGTATATTAGCTCCGACCACATGCGGCATATAGAAATAGACTATGTTCCATCTAGTATATAAATTTGTATGACGTAAGCTCACGAGTCGTCGTTGTCGTCGTCAATGTTGTTGTTGTTGTTGTCGTCGCCTTTGACGTTGCTAACCTCTGTCTGCTGAGAATGTCTTTTACTTTGGCTGATACCGTGGTTGATTCTCGTGTTGACAGTTTTTGATATTATTTGATTGGTTTTTGATTAGCTTTGTTGCAGGACCGGCGCGTTGCAAACCGAAGCGTAAAATCGAAAGAACAAACAAACAAAAAAAAAAATAATAATAATAATGAAAAATGAAAAAAAAGGCAAATCCCAAGTACAGACACTTTTCAACGAGCCGAACGCATTAACGGAAACTACTGAAATGTGAAAAGACACCGCAAAAATGTTCAAGCATTGGAGCTGTTCCTGATCTCACACACACACACAGACACAGAGACACTGACACACACACATACAGTCAAGGCAGAGCAAGAGAGCAGCCAAGTTTCTGCAGAGACTGGGGCTAACTTCGATATTATTGATGCTGCTGTAGATGTTGCTGCCGTGCCTCGTACATGTTGCTGCTGTGTGCGTGTTGAGTTGGCCCAGACCAACAGCGGGCAGGCATTCAGGCATTCAGGCAGGCAGGTGGGGCGGGGTGTTGCCTGTTCTTCGAAAAATTGCTCTCAGTCAAAGTTCTATATGTGCTTGCTGCCGATTTCGAAATATGCCACACACTCAAACACACACACACAGTCATAAATTAAATGTCCGCGAGAACTGTTTTATTTTTTTCGAATTTCGAAAAACATCAAAATTGAGTTTTGAAATCGTTTTGGCATACGCTGCCGCGTCATTCGACATCTTTCTTTGTTCTTAGGGAAAGTAAAAGCCAAAGCAGCTGACTGCGAGAGAGAGAGAGAGAGAGAGAGAAAAAGAGAGCGAGAGCCAGAGAGAGAGAGAGAGAGAGAGAGAGAGAGAGTGTGTGTGTGAATTGCCTGAGCGAATTTTGAAAGGCAATCATTTGAGATGATTTTTCGCTAAGAGCAACGATCTCTAGCTTTTGCACTGTCTGTCGTTTTAATCGTTTCAAAATTATATTTATGAACGTGTGGAAATATTCGAACAACGTAACTTTATTATCTAACACAATCAAATAGCTAATAAAGACGTTGTGCGCGGCCCCTACTGCGAAGCGAATGACAGAAATTTTGATCAAAGCTAATTGGCCCAAATGGAATTTACTATAAAAAATTATGATATTTATATAAGGAAAGCATGAGATTAAAGAATCTGTTATGATCTAGTCGAGTAAAGAAACTAAATATGTGATTTCACTCCATAATAAAATGGAGAAATGGGTGGCTAATACCTTGTAGCTATTACACATCGTATGGCTTATATATTTATTGGCAGTATTCACATTGAATATAACATATATAATGGGTGTCCATCTACGTTCCGCAAACTCTTCTCTATAAAAGAATAATTCAATTCCGACTAAAGCTAGTTCGTTTCAGAAGTAGCTTGCAGTGAGTCATTTATTCATAATCCCACAATGAACAAGTTCAATAGTAAATGTTTTATGTTTATGCTGCTTCACGAAGTAAGAGGAGTATATTGGTTTTGTGCAATGCATAACTTAGTAACTCGTATAGAGTTTGGAATTGTGAATATATGCTCAATAATTAACTGGTCTTATAAAGTGCTATGATGTTACCCATATGCAAGGCGTGAATCTGATACAATAGAAATGCTATTATTTGAGGTGTTGTCTTTTATAGTCTTAGGTCTAAAGTTTTGTATATATTTTTCTGTAAGCAAACCAAGATCAAAATATGTAATATACACACACATTTGGGGCGTGGCATATCGGATAAAACTGTGAGTTCCAAAGTCTAAAGTTTGGAATCCTAAAATTCAAGAGTTAAATGAGTTAATTGTGGAACTTGTCAACTGATTCAACTATTTTTTAAGCTACAAACAATTATTTTTAAAGATTTTGTTATTTTATTTTTCTATTTATACTAATTCTAGAATCTATTTCTATATAGCAAAAAGAAAAAGAAGAAAGTAAAATGCCCCGCATACTTCACACTAGAACTCATCGCCTCTATGAGTAAGGAAAACTCACACCTGTTCTGCGTTCATCTGCTTCAAATTCGCATCGTTTTTTTATACATTAGTTTTTTATTATTTTCTATTTTTTTTTGTTTAGTACACTAAGCAATTCTGCAGCTGATTTCTGTTTAGCAGAAATATATGAATTATAAATATTTCTTTGGCCATTAAGCAAATATTTTGACACTTATCTGGCACGTGTAAGCCAAAGCCCAATGGACGCTGTGCAGATGCCCAAAAAGATCTTTTCTTCCTCTTGTTCTTCTTTTATTAATATTAAATGAACTCTAAAAATAAACCTTATTAGAGATCCAATTATGTTTGTTGTCAACAAACAATATTCGCCAATTCGTGCAAGAGTTTATATACTATGTGGGAATATGTACATATGTGCATTTGGATATATATATATGTATATATATCTGGTAAATAATGCTCAATTTGGAAGCTGATTGATTCGTACACCTGCTAGCAGAAAAGTTTTTGCGCATCTTTCGAATATGTTCGCCTTCGCCCAAGGGAAGGAAACACCAAATGCCAGAGGTATTTTTTTTTTTCAATTCTCTCTTTTTTTTTTTTTTTTGTTTTGGTATTTTTGCCACACGACGCGCTGCGCTGCGACGTTTGGTGACGCTTTTCGGTTCCGCAAAATGCATTTATAGCCGGTAAAAGGTGAGAGAGAGAGCGAGAGGGAGAGCAAGAGTAAGAGAGAGTGAGGGAGTGAGAGAGGGGTAGCGCCAAACAACTAGAAATAGAACTGCAACATGTACGACGAGCAGGCATTCGTCGGGCGAGTACTTAATCTTTGCGATTTATAGCCAGGCCGACTTTCCATTATTTTTAACGTTTTGCTTGTCGCATCTATAGTGTCTATGTATTGCGGGCATACAAAAACACACACACACACACACACAGTGAGAGACACAAATATATATGCATATATATATAAAATCATGTATTTTTAGTATATTCGTGTAATTTTTGTATACTCTGCTGGCATTCCTTTCATGTCATGTTGTTGCGCATCCGTAAGAAACTTAGAGCAACAAATCAAATTGCGAATAGAAAATGTTTCAATTGTTGCATTAATTGAGCGAAAGTGTTCGAAGTCGTTAACTTTCTATATATTATATACAGAGCTGTTCATTTTTCCATTTGAATGGAAATTCAAAATGGGTTTTACCTTTTGAAAACCCTTTTGCATTTCCATTCAAGTGGAAAAATTAACAGCTCTGATTATATACACTTTCTTTACAAATTTAGTTATTTCAAGTTTTTGGTATTTTTTATGATAGTATTTATCGAATATCAAATTTTACTGTAAAGTATTTTTTTGTTGTTTTTTTTTTTTTTTTTTTCAGTATTCTAGGGTACATAAAGCACTTCTATCCCTATAATAGCTCTCAAAGTCAACTAGAAAAATCTATACACAAATATTTCAAAGTTTCTTCAAGCTAAGGGGTATTTCGCAGTCGGTCACAATCACTGTGTGCGCTGTTATTTTTGGTAGCTGCTTTGGCTCGCTGCTTGTTGTTGGCAAACGCGCAATAAATTGATTTCTAATACCGTCTGTCTCGCCTGTCTGCATCAATATTAGCAATACATATAGAATGCGAATCGGCTTCTTAATTGGGATTAGGCATAACGAGCATTTCCGTCATATCCAATAAGTTGCCAGAGGTGAAAGGTCAATGAAGTGCTAAAAAGTTTCTAGGCAGTTCTGAAACTAGTCTAAAACATAACTAAATTACCTGAAGGAGATAGGTGTAGAGCATTACAAATATAATATGAGAGATGTGCATCTTCAGTAGCATCAGTTAAAAAATAAAGAAAATTTAAGGATAAAACTATTTAGAATGAGTTTGAAAGTTACCCCTTATTGATTCCATTAATAGGAACTACTTAAGTTGAGCAGTGTATACCCAGTACCAGCCTAGAGTTTTAATAGGTAATCTTTTCCGAAAACTTCATAGTCTCATAAAACACATATTATTATCATAACATGAAGTACATTTTAGATGTGCAAATTACAGGGTATATCAGGCGACATAATAGTCGTAACTTCGAAGATCAACAACAAAGTATTCAGAGTTATACATTTGATACATATTACAGGGTATCTTCTGCAACATCAAAGAGATAACTAGGAACATCAATTACAGAAAACTCGGAGTATTTCTTATATATATCACTAATTGATTGCAATACATGGGAATTATTTAAGTATACCATATTACAGGGTATATCCACTAACATCATCAACAAAATAAATAAAATAAAAATACTTTAGCTATTCAGCAAACATCTCATATATGTATATGATTTAAGTTAACTACTTTACAGGGTATCTTCAGTACCAGCTCTCCCCACACAAATGCAAGCTTGTTAAGATTATTTATGAATCTCGTCACATACTCTCTCTTTTAACTGCAAAATAAATATTTCCCAGTCATATATGCTACATGCATGTAATTGCAGTCGGACGAGTATGCATCAGGAGACGATGCGCTCATTTCGCTGCGACATAAAAATACAGAATGTAATAAATATAAAACAGAATAAGTGGTATATATACGTGTGCATCTATATATAAAAATAATATATTCTTCTGTTTCTGCATTTTTTAAAAATATATTTTTAATATGCATTTTGTGCAATTTTAATTGCTGCCTGAACAAAGTGAACCGAACTTTTTTTTCTGTCAACTGCTCGAGATGTCTTTAAAGCAAGGGAGTCTATGAACAGAGCGAGAAAGATTGATAGGGATAGAGAAAGAGTGACAGAGAGGGCAGGAATGTAGAAAGTGAGTCAAAGAAAGCAATAGTCTAGAGTTGAACTGTCCCACACTATAATCAAAATGAAGGTACCCAAAAATATGCATCTGTTGCATCCATAATCATTTCGGTACATAAACAACCAGAAAAACTATTTATAAAGTAGTTATTTATGTTAGGCATGATATACTAATTTTGGTACAAAATGTGACCAGAATAGTTATACATATTCAGATCAGTATCATATATGCATATCTATATGACTTTGAATATAATAGTAATGGTAGAAACTTAGAGTTAGCACGATCAGCATTACTATATTATTCTATGATATTTCATGTGATTTTTATTTTATACAAATACCCTTTCTTTATATGATACAGCCATATATAAATACTTCAGGGGTATACGATCGACATTTCCCAGTTCGAGAAAGATTCTTAAGAATCATGGAAAATAACGCAGAATGGAAATAGTAACAAAAAAATACCCATTAAACAGACTCATTTCATTAAATTTTGTTTGGCATAAAAGGGTGCTTGTAACAGAAATGAATTTTGATGTACGTCTATAGGCATATAATACACATATATTCGTATATATGGTGTGCCATTTGTACGCCGAGCGATTAAAATAAATGTTCTCGAAATTGTAACAACAGGAAGACATTTAACCAAAAGTGTACAAAAAATTGCACAAGGCTGAACGAGTCCCCCAAACGCAAACGACGGCATTTAAAATACGTACGAAATATATCAATACAAAATGAGCTAATTATGTATGCCTCTATATATAAACTATATGACTGTATGTAAGCATATATATCTGTGTATATTTCATACACTGTGCGACGTCAAATGATAAGAACTTTTGTTGCTTAATGGATTTAAGTCTGTCATATATAATATAAGGTGTTGTTTTGAGCAGATAGAAAAGAACTTTTAGCTGTTCTAAAACCAAATTGAGCGACTATATAGCCAAGTTGAGGTTATGTTGAATGGAGCATATACTATACAAATATTTAATTTATTCTTTGGCTTCTGCAATGAGCTTTGATAAGAGCTGTGCTTTCTGCTATCTATCTTTGGAAATATTGAAATATATAATATATATATATATATTTGAGATAATGTTATATAATATTAATTATCTTGAATATTTTGTTTCTATTTATATTGCGAATTGTTCGTCAAGTACGGAACAATGAGTTTTCGGAGGTATATAAAGATTCGATCTTGCAATATATATAATATTATAATATGATATGAGTATATTATGTATTTCGAAACTATGTATAGATTTTTGGATATTATTCTTATCCAATAGGTAATTTTTGTAGTTTGGCAAATATAATAAAACAAAATTTATAGAAAAAGAGATGCCAAGTAATAGACTTATAATCAAAATGAAACTAAAATAATTCACTGAGCTCTTCAGTTAGAAGCTCCGCTGTTACCTATATTTAGGAATTAACTGTAAAAGTCGAAAAATATATTTTTAAGGTATTCAAGTTATCGGAAACTCTATATAAATTCTTCTATAGTTTTTCTTTGTTCCACTCATCTTATCAACCCCTATTATGCATTACTCCCAGTATTCACATTTGACCGTTACATAAATTTCCCAGCTAAAAGTAGAGTGAGCTTTGGGTTGTTGTGTTCACTAAAGCGAAAGCTTTCGCATAACTTTTAGGCCTAGCGCCACCTGGCGTGTGCCAATAAATCGCAAGGCAAGCATTTAAGCTCTCTAGACTAGTTGGCTTTTGTGGAGCTTTCGGACTTACCTTCACACTTCAGGCCTTGTATAAAGAAACCGCCCATCAAGGAGCCGCAATGATCACAGAACGTCGGCGACATAAACGTGTGCGGCTTGAATCTGTGCGGCATATCGATCTTGAAGCGTTCGCGCAGCAGCTGCAAATTGCATAGAGGGAAAACAAATGAATATGGGTATTCCCTAAAGAGCGGTCGAGTGGGGCACCTACAATTGTACTGGCAGAGTTGAAGACGGAGCCGGAACACTTGCCGAGTAGCTTCTCATGGCATTTCTTGTGCACGACGGTTTGGCAAACTGTAAAATGTATATCGATTAGTTATCGATAGGCTGTCAGCTTTACTCTACCAGATTTACTTACTAATGCACTGATAGCCCTGCTTGCCAAAGCCCCACAGAAACAAATTGCAGAACGCACAGAACGTGGGCTGACGGAAGAACTTGGCCACAAAGCGATGTCCATTGATGTCGTGGGTTCTGCAAGTATTACATGGGAATATAGTAAAGTTTTGATAGAGCTCGATATACGTACTTCTGGTGTTTGATGGCGCCGCGGCGATTCGTGATGCTGCGGGGTCGCGTGCGTCTATCCACATAGCCGCCACTAACAGCACCACCAACACCACCACCTACACCACTGTCTCTGTCCCTGTCCCTGTCTCTGTCTCGATCCCTGTCTCTGTCCCTGGTATATGCATCCTCCTTGGAGTGCTGGCGAGGTAGCTCAAAGGAATGCTGCTTGCCATAATGATAGTGATTGTTATAGTGATCATCACAGTCACGTTCCCGTTCACGGTCACGATCACGACGCGCACCGCTCGCACTGGAGCCGCTGAGTCCGCTGCCGGCGCCGCTGCTGCTGGATGAGCTGGGCTTATAGCGCAACTGAAAGCAGAGAGAGAGAGAGAGATATATATATATTTGTATTCGCAGTATAATCGATAATTCATGAATATAATGACTTTAAGCTAACTCTTATAACAAACTCCGCTTTTTTTTTGTTCATAAAAAAAGATTAATTAAAAAAAAATATATAAAAATAAACAAATATATGCTAGAAAAAAACACTGACAAAATTAAATGAAGTTAAATCGTAAATGATTTTTTTTAACCCAAACAGATATGAATCATTTTTCACTTTGAGTAAACCCCATCCGTTTCCAGTTTATAAGTTTGTTTACACTTTTCGGCTGCTTTAATAGAAGAACGCCTACAAATTATAAATTGTAAATTTTAAACTGGAACTTGTTCATTTTTATGAGTCAATAAGTCAAGTTTTTGGTTTGACACATGATTTTTTGGAACTGAATGTGTTATATATTTTATATTTAAAAAAACTAATTTTTACTTTAGTAGGGCTATAAAATCTTGATATTAACATAATGTCTAGAGCTGGAACTAGTTCATTTTCACAAACGTTGAGCACTTCAGTAAGTCAAAAGTTGCTTGTTTGGAATTGGATCATGAATGTGAACCTTAAACTTGATGGCTGTTTAACGTTTACCAACTCTCAGAAATGTTTTCAGTATAAAAAAGTTTATAAAAACATATTCTATTATATGGTGAGATAGATCGCTAAGCTCTCCTAGGAAAATTTAATTTAATGAATTTTAGTTTCGAAGTGGAACTAGTTCATTTACGTTTTACGTACTATATAACCAAGCCAATTTCATAGAACTTCTTAGAACAGCTAATAGCTAATAGACATAGATCAGTTGATATTAATTTTGATATATCTATTCACCTTACAGCCTAGATTGTGTTTGATCTATTTAATACATATATGGAATTATATCTTGATCGGTTATAACAGTTCCAACTTATCGACTTGTTGCACTTACATCGTGACCCTGAAGACGTGATGAGGTGCCGGAGCTGCGCGCACGCTGGCTGCTGCTGGAGCTGTTTGTCTTCTGCTTGCGCACTTGGGCGCGGGTGAACATCATCTTGGCGGGCAGAACGGTACAGTAGCGTCCACATCCACATCCACAATCACATTCAGATTCAGATTCAGATTTGAATCCACATTTGCGTGCGCATCCGCTTCCGCGTCAACAGCCCAACAAAAGCTCCACGCGACGGTAGCTGGAAGACTACGTATTGCCTCAATTCCGTTTGCGATCCGCACGCGCAAACATACCTATGCACACGTATACATATATATATATATATATATACAAATATATTTCTATATATGTGTAGGTGTATGTGTGAGTTGAGACAGCGCAGGCGGCAGGGGCAGCTGTCCGGCTGCCGTCTCTGGTTTGTGTTATGTGTTTAACGATACGAAAGGCGAGTACGAAGCGTAATTCTTGTAAGTATTTATATTAAATAAGATGTTCAGTGTTGTTATTGTTTTTGTAGCCGTTGTTGTTTTGGTATTTCTTTCAGTTCAACTGCAAGCGCCTTCAAATCCCTGTTGATGTACATCTGCAAAAAAGGAAAAACAAATGAGATTATTAGGAAAATCTGTTACTAGATAAGCTATACTTATATACATATGTATAGGCATATGTTTATCTTGAGTTGATGTTACAATTAGTAGTGTATTTATATTTAGACTTTGTTGTTCAGCTGGAAGTTTGTAATTTTTCTCGTGATTTGCAATCAGAGCTTCAAAGTAAATATCAAATGACTTGGAAATTGATAGATTTTTTATGTAATAAGTTTCCTTTTCAAATGAAAAGCTAAATTACCTTCTCCACAAGAAAAATGCGTAAAATGAAGTTAAGCTAGCTGCACTTGTGCATATGCACTGTGCGTCAAAAGTCAAGGTAAGTTAGCTGCGCCTGAGCAGAAGGAATATGCGTTCAGTCAAGTTAAGTTAGCTGCATCCAGTTCTATAGTGAAGTTAACTTAGCCGCGCCTTTGCACAGAAAAAAAAAACAAAACAAAACAAAAAAACAAAACAAAAAAAACAAAAAAAAACACAAAAACAAAACAAAAAAAAACAAAAAAAAAACAAAAAAAAAAACAAAACAAAATATAAAACAAAAAAAAAAACAAAAAAAAAACAAAAAAAAAACAAAAAATAAAAAACAAAAAAAAAATTAATAAAACAAAAAAAAAACAATGAAAAACAAAAAATAAACAAAAAATAACAACAAAAAAAAAAAAAAATAAAAAAAAGTAAAAAAAGAAAAAAAAACAAAAAAAAAATAGTCCAAGCAGTGCAACGACGTCGCCTTGCCACCCGTCCGAAGTTTAAACCACTTGGGAATTCTAAGGTTCCAGCCTGGCAAACTGAGCTCAGCTGAGTGAAGCATGAGACTACCGGTTGGATGTGCAGCCAATCACATGCAACTGCAGAGCGTGCTCCAGCAACCAAAGCGCAGCTCACGATTGAATGATGTCCGTTGACTGCGTGACATTCTTGTTGAGTAACTTAAATGTTATTTTCCAAAGTTCAAATGCACCAAACCAAATAGTATTAAGAGGTATATTTAAATTTTCGTTTGATTAATTTTTAACTTATAGTTCGCAATATCATCGACATTCCACACACACGCACACCAAATTGACGTCACAAAAGAACTGTTACTTAACTTTAAAAGTAACGGGAAAATTCGTTGCATAATCTGGTGTCTTTTAAAAGTGGTTAGCTGCTTTAAGGTCTGCAATCAAGTGAAGTTAGCTGCGCCTGAGCACAAATGTGCGACAAATGAAGTTACGTTCGCGCGTGGAGTTCAGTTAGGCTGGCCGCGCCTGAGCACACGAAAGTTAAGTTAGCTGCTTCTGGTTTCGCAGTCACGTACCGTTGACTGCGCTTGCTTGAATCGATAAATACAGACTGTAATAAAGTATAGAAATAATTGCACTCGTACTTCCTTCCAGCTAGAACTCAATAAATTAGTGAAACCCAAATAAATCTAGAAATTAGCTCAAGTCCAGTGAGTTTCCTGTGAATATAAAAAGCAGAAAACATGAAGCAGCAGCAAGTGCTTGTTCATGCGGCAAATGGGATCGTGCCTAGGCAGGAAATGCTCAATCGTACGAATCTCTCTATATATACATATGTACATATCTCTGATATATGAGTGTGTTTACAAAGTGTCTGTGGGCAAGGCCTTCAAATAGTAAGGGCACTTTGTCACGTATTCCAAAAGCAGCGCAAATAATGATTGATAGACTGTTCGATCCGGCTGTGATTGATGCACTACATAAGCAATCGATACAATCTGAGCTATGTCTCAATGGAATTGGATCATTCGATAAACAATTGACTCACAACTTGTTGTTGTTGTTGTTGTTGTTGTTATTGTTATTGGTATTGTTATTGTTGTTCGAGTAGATGTATCAAATGTTATTGTTTATGTGCTCGATTCTAATTAAATGCTGTCGGCTGTCCAATTTCGGGGGAAGTTCATTTGAGAAATTGCACAAGAGCAACAAGAAAATAAAACGAAAATAAAATTAAAAAGAAAACAAACAAAATTTAAGTTGCGATATTTGACGGCATTTTGTTTTGCTTGAATGCTCATTTATATACAATATATATATGTACATATATATATTTATACCAAAATGTATTTGCACGGGGCGGCGCTTTTGCCTTGAAGGGCATTCACACACACACACACACACAGACACTTGCCCCCACCTACACACACATTGCATTTGTTTTAGGGATTCCACCAGCTCACGTTGTGGGCCCCCGATGAGTCGTCTTCGTCGTCGCTTAAGTCTGTGAATGTTTTTTGTTTTTTGTTTTTAATATTAATTTATTTTTGATTTTTGTTCGTGCCACCAAAAATAAGTTTTCGATTCATTCGAAATTGTTGCCGCTGCCGCCCAGTATAAATAGAATTAAGTGGCGATTTGTGTGAGATTGCGTGCCAATTGATTGCCGGATATGATTAAAGCAAAAACAAAATGGAAAAAGTGCCAAAACTATGCGTGTGTTTGGCTTCTGCTTTGAGTAATTAGCATAAGGTTCAAAGTTGTTAGCAGAGGGCGAGTAAGAGAGACAGAGATAGGGGGAGTGAGAGCTGGAACCACTGGACTTGCAATTATTTCGTATTGCCTAGCGATGGGCGCTTGAGCTGTCAAAAGATCTTTGACTTACTATATATATACATATTTGTATATATATGCATATATATCTGCACAATATTTGACACATTCTATATATATCTATATACATATATTCATTAAATGCTATTCTTTATTATAGCCAACTGTATATAGCTAAAGATCGTTTCAGTAAATCCAAGCTAAATACTTAAACATATTTTTATAGCTTTGTTTTTTGTTGTTGACTTTCATCCTCTTCTTCTTCTGCTTGACATTGACATTACTTTCTAACACATTTTTCTATTACAATCTCTAAGATCTTAAAGGTTGTTTATTAATTCAAAAATCTAGCTATTATATATTTATATTGTTTATTTAAATCAGTAGTTTTTTTTTTTAAAGATTTTATTGAATTCATTTTTACTTGGAAATCAAATCAAATAAATATATGTAGAACTTAGTAAGAGTTCTAAGAAATCGAAATAGTTTTCTTTAGCTACTGTTGAATATGAATAGTTTATCTTTATCTACGTAGTGCTGGCAAAGGGTGCTCATATTGACTCTATATATATGATTTCTGAATTTTTCATCATTTTCACACATGCTTTACATTGAAATAAATAAAAAAAAACAGCTTCCAAATCGAATTTATGAGCTTTTGAATGGGCTACAATTCGAGTGCCTAGCTACTGTATATTTATAGATATCCATAGATTTCTGTATAAGGAATATTTCTGGAGCAGCTGTTTACTGTTACTCTAAATGAGTTATTATTGAATAAATTCATACATGAGCCTGGAGTAGGTCGGAGAGCAATTTTCAATTCTACTTATACCATATATAATATTAACTCTATCAAGTAAGTTTTTATAAAGACTGTGAGGATGATTAGTGGATAAGCGATATATAAGGGATTTCAAATTTGTTTTCATACAACGAAGTTTTCTTAGAGTGAATGAGATAGATTAATCGAATATGTGAATCAATTGATTCACATAGATTAACTATCGATAGTACGATATATCGCTATATCTGTCATCCCTATAATAATAAGAATCAAGTGGTTTTACTTATAAGAAAATCATCAACAACAATTTTCACATTTTTTGTAAATAAGTCAAATAAATCGATAACAGTCTGGATCAATCGATCGATTAAAAATAATCAAAAATAAATCTCTACAGCAAGCATGCCTGAGAACTACTTTTATTTTTGACATCAACATCATCATCAACATTTGTATACAATAATTCAAATAAATCGATAACAATTTGAGTCAATAATCGAATAAAACACTACATTTCCACAGCAAGCTGCCTAAGAACTACTTCTGCAATTACTTCAGTTGCTAATGAACAAATTAATATAATTAGTAACAACAAATTTCTAATCAAGAAAACAATTTGATAAACAAATTAGAGAACTTTACCAGATACTGCTAGATATGGGGCTGTGGAGTAGCATGTGTCAAGTTCAGCAATGAATCGATTCATTTGCGGTAAACAGTGCTCAGATGCGATGCGGAGACCGGGACTGGGACCGGGATGGGATTGAATCGGTATCGGCCTGGGTTGGCGGCAACTTCGATGGCAACACAGCGTCGGCTACTATAAACACATTCCGCATTGGTATAAAACACACACAGACACAGACACACACAAATCTACACACACACACACACACACAGATGCAGATACAGCTAGAGAGGCGCATGTAGACACAACAATAAATATTTCGTAGTGAAATGCTTTTGTTTTAATGCCCCGCAAAACACAGCGCAAATTGACTGGATGATTGTGCGGCCGTTGCGGCGGCTCTGGCAGTCATTTAAATATGTATCTATATAGCTATATATATATGTATATATAGATTGAGAGCTGCACGTGTGTGTGTGTGTGTGTGAGCTTGTGACGTCATCGGAGCCTCGCACTTAGTCAGGCTTCACTTTGGTAAAACTCTTGTGCTCTGACTTATACGAAATTTATTTGAGTTTAAAAAAAAAACAAAAAAAATATATACATATATATAAATTCTTTTTCCACTTTTCACTTTTCACTTTGCACTGGGAACATGCAACACGCATACGCCGCGTTGTACGCTGTCACTTTGTCTCCGATTTGTCAGGTTTGTAATTTGTTTTTGTGTTTGTTGTTAGCTACGCTCTTTTATTCACTTCGTATTTGATATATTTTCCATTTCCTTTTTTATTTTGCATTTATCGAGTCTCTGCGCTCGCTCGGCCACACAACAAACGTGAAGACGAGCGCACGAACGAACGTGCGAACAACTGAAGAATACAATATTTTGGAAGAACAGAAATATATATATATGTATGTATGTCTGTATATATATATCTATGTATATATGTATATTCGTTCTGTTCCGCAAATGCAAGGCGAAAAGGCAAATCTTACGCTCAGCGCTCGATCGCGGCACACAAAACAAAAAAATGTATATATATATATATGTATGTATATATATGTCTGTTTATATATGTATAGACAAATATATGAAGAAGCAAAAAGTCCGCTGTTCGGCAACGGGCAGCGCACTGAATCCATATCTGAAAGTGATATATAGTCAGTCAGTTGTTGTGTTTAGCACTGCCTGTATATTGACACGCTCGCTGTTTCTCTCTCTCTCTCTCTTTCGGTCTCTCTCTCCCTCTCATTTGCTCTCATTCAGCCATTCTCTCTATAAGACATTCTCTTGCTATCTTTAAATATGCATAAAGTTCCAAGTTATGGACTAAATATCATGTACTCTTCACATTTATCTGGCATTACATAGAAATCAAGTAGAGAACAAATGGGAATAAGAGAGCAAAGGAGAGAGCAAGAAAGAGAGAGAGAATAGGTAAGCAAAGTTAGAGATAGAGATATCGCTCTCTAGTGCAGAAGCATGCAATCACACAAACATTTGGTTTTGCAAGTCCTTCAGTATAATATTAAAGTAAAAAATTAAAAATATATATATAATTTTTTATTTTTATTTTTTAAACAAAAAATGTTCAAAAGATCCATAAAAACTATTTTATTTCCATATATATTTATTTATTTATTTGACATATTTTTATTTTTTAAATATAAACTTTTTTTTTTAATATTTGAATACTATTTTATGTTTAAGGATCCATTATTAATATTTCATTATATTGTTAAATTTATCTATTTTTTTGTTTTTTAATTCTTACGATTAGTTTTCCAAATATTTCCATATCAAAGCACTACCTCTAAAAATCATTTCACGTAGAGCATTCCTCAATCGTTTGCTGCTAGGCGCTAAAGCTTTGCAGCTTCTATAGGCACGCACCCTCGCAGTTCTCTAAATATTTCATTGTGTATATTTTTAAATTTCCAAGCGAGAGCGAAAGTTGAGAGAGAGCGAGAGAAATATAGAGAGAATGAGCGCGAGCGCAATTTATGAAGTAAAGAAAATGAATACAAACAAACAATACGCCCTTTAGTGCAATCATATGGAATTCGTTCCACTGCAGATAATTGGGAGTTCCGAGAGTCCATCCGAATTCTTTAGATTGTGTGTGTGCACATTGGGTATGTTGAAAGACTTGTCTGTGACGTTGACCTGGAAATGCAATTGTTGTCGAACTATAGACACGTATCCAGGTCGTATACCTAGCGATAGTCATCAAAAATAGTGACTATTCAGTCAGTGACATTAGGAATACCTTTCAATTTTAATATATATCAAATTTTACATAAAACATATTTTCATAAGCTTCACGAAAAATTTAGATTAAGGCCAAAACCCTAGATTATCTTCTGTATCAGCAATATTGATACTGAATATATTGAATAAGTTAGCGTGTCTTATATCGATTGTTGAGTTTTTAATCGATATAAAATAAGCTAACGTGTCTCACATCCCCAACGTTAAAATTATCGATTATTGAGCATTATATTCTACTAACAGTATATCGCAAGCTCACGTGCGAGCACTGTTACACTAACGATAAGAATTAGCGATAGTTTCGTACACGACAAACTCAAATAAATAAATAAATATATATGTATACATTGAGTATACATATCGATATGTATGTATACGTGTACAATACGCTTTGCATCGCGAGCTGTTAGGAATAGACAGTCAAGTTAAGGAAGGAAAATCGAACTTTTGGTTGCCATCGAAATCGGAACGGATAAAGTGTCAGTAATTTGATAGCTGGCAATCGCAGCTTGACTTATTTCAGATCACATAACTTCAAGCAAGACAAGGCGTGCTCTGCTCGCTCTATTGGCCGGCACTTCGCCAAAATCGCCCAACATGGCCGAGCGTCGTCTGAGAAAGGAACTGAGTGAGCTCTGCAAGCAGCAGCCGCAGAACTGCTGCGCCTGGCCCGTCACTGGCGACTTGATGGTCTGGGAGGCAAACATTCTGGGTGTCCGGGACACGCCCTACTATCTGGGCCTCTTCTCGCTGCGTCTGAAGTTCAATCAGAACTATCCGTTTGTCGCCCCGCGCGTCCACTTTCTGACCAAGATCTATCACTGCAACATCGACTTCGACGGCTACATCTGCTGGGATCTGCTGAGCACCAAGTGGACAGCCCTGATCAATGTCTCCACCATACTGCACGCTGTCTGCGCCCTGATGCGCGAGCCCAACACCGACGATCCCTGTGACGAGATGCTGGCCGCCCTCTACCGGGACAATCGCGAGGAGTACATCAGCAATGCAATTGACTGGACGCTGCGCTATGCGATTGCGCCGAGCGTGACTCTGACGCCGCTGCAGCTGCAGCTGCAGTGCGCTGCGGTGATCCAAGATGAGTACGACACTGACCACGTCAGTGATGAGCCGGAGCTGCCACATGCGCTGGACGACACCCTTTTATGGATAGCACGAACCATGAGCCGCTAATAGCTGACAGGTGAAGAGCAGCAATCGCATTCCGCTGACATATGAACATCAACTTTTTATTTTAATACTTTTTTGCATGATTTGTAATATACTCGTATATACATACATATATATATATATATGGCTGGGGGAAGACTCAGTGCTTCTATGCGCATTTTGTGTAAGTCCTCTCCTATCGATTCTATATAGAAATTCATCAAATACCAAAAACCTGAATATTTCATATACATAGAGGAAGGAATAACATTATCCACCATATATGTATTTGATATCATAGTTGTGCTATGTTCATCAGTCAGTTCTCAGCTAGTTTAATTACATTTATAAAATTTGCCTTCAAATTGAGATGTTAAAACAATTTTTGTTAAAAACTTATCGATTATTATCGATCTTCCGACTGAACTTGGTGTTAGGAGTTAAAGACTAAAAATTTGATAATTGAATTACTGTTGATTTCCTTCATCGATAGCTTATAATAATCTTTTCAGCCTTAAGGGGCATTGCATATCGGGAAATACCCTATTCCACATTTTCCATAGACTTCAAGAGGAGAGGAAGAGAGAGAGAGAGAGAGAGAAGTTACTCTATAATCCTTCTAAGGACCGGCCAACAATTAGCGCTTACTGCGAAGAGCTACATATATCTTAAATTTGATGACTATATTACTATTGAGCTATATAGCAATATAGAAATACCCTGTATCAAATCGGAGAAGTCTATATATTTCTTTGCTCCAAAATAGACCAAGATTATTCATTTATTTTTTTTTATTTTGGTATATCTAGTTTACTTACCAACTCAACTTAAATTTGATTCTCTTGAGCTACTTTGCTGCTGGAATGTTCAAGTTTCTTGGGGGTTTCAGTTGCTGATTTATTGACATAATTTGTGGGGCAAGCGAATGCGATTTGAATGCCATTAATCAGCGTAGGGAGACAATAACAGCGGAATATGATGCTGCTCAGCGAAATGACGCACTTGAAATACCCTGGAAAAGTTAAAGTGCGAAGAGAGCTCAAGAGTTCGAACTACAAGAAATTCTTTGCTCCAGTCTCTATGAAGTTTACAGAAATAAAATAAATTTTATTCCCACGGCATTCGCTCACAAAATGCAAATACCCTAGCAAAGGGGCATCAACATATTGCCTCCACTTATGTATATATTTTATTATATTATTGATATGCAATCCCAAAAACTTAATCAAGCAAAAATTGTTCAAGTTTTCGCTTTCGTGGCACAAACCCTCGCCACGCCCCCTTTCGGCAGCCCCCTCGGCTGAAGGACGCCTTTCGTTTTGTTGTTTTCTTGGCCATTTGCGTGCCGGAATCTGGTCAAGCGCTTTGCCACTTAAAGAGTTTGCGCTTTAGTTCGATGTTCCTGCTTTTAATCTTAAAGATACATTTGTATCTTAGCCCTCACACACACAAACACACACACAGACGTAACAGATAGTCGCGTGTGTTGTGCTTATAAGTAAGCTTCTCCGCATGTAACCCTGGCGATTGCATGCGGCCATCGCTTGGAGCTACTCCTGGGAACCGCACGGAGCTCGGCCAGCTGTTGGCTCTGACGATTGCATGCAGCCAACGCAAGCGCCTCAGATACATTTAACTAATAAATGCACTTGCCATATACATTTGTAGATGATGCAGTATTGTGCCGGAGCTTCCCCTATCTTCCTTCCTCCCTCTCTCTCTATTGCTTTCTCTGTCTGTACCAAAGGCGTAGAAAATGGTAGATGAACGTGTTCCTGGAAGCATTCACTCTGTCTGATCTAAGGCAGGATATTAGATATATATATCGATATATGTCGATATAAATCGATTTTCAACTATATACGAAAAACTATATAAAACTTTGTTTTTACATATATCCAGTTCTGAAAGGAAATAGCATAAAGTATGTGAAAGCTTGCTATAAAATATAGTGAAAATAGATCTTTATCGAAATATTATTATTATTATTATTATTAAACATATATGTATATGCAACTGTTCTTCAACTATTGTTCATATGGTTTGGTTCAGTCTGTAAACAAAGCTGGAGACATTTGGAGGCGGTACGGCGCAAAATGTAACTTGCACACTCTGCTTCAATTAATACATGATACACATACAATATAGATATATCTATATATACATATATCTATCTATATATATATGTATATCCATACATATACATCTACCCATTATCAGGTGTCCGGCTTGTATGTTTACGAAGACATCGACAAATTCCAATTGCCATTGTGCTCGGCAGCCTGCGCTGGGCTTATGATATTGAGGGTCAAGCACTTTGTCTGACTGGCCAGGAAGGGGTGAGGGAGGGTGAGATAGGCTAAGGGAGGGCTAAGGGCAGCTGACGGCGGCAACAGCCAAGGCAGGAGCTGAGCAGCATAGAAAGGGCTATTCACGTCGTACAATCAATTGCTATTAGTTTTCATTACAGTCAAATTACCATAAAATCACATAGACCGTTAGTTGAGTTCGTGCCTGGCGGGCCTTGTCCGCGTTGCCATTTGTCGCTGCCAGGGTTGCCACCTGACCGCAATGTACACACTTTTTCGATATTCATAGAATAATTACACTTTATCAAGACGGCGCAGTTCATGAATTAACACGAAATGATGCTGGGGCTGGGAGAGAAAGTGGGGATTGTGATGGGGGCGGCTGCGCTGCCTGCTTCCTGTTTCGATAGTTTTGCTGGCTGTCCCTGCTGGGTCTTGGAAATTAGTCAAGTTTGTTACGTTTATGTGAGAGAATTACCGTAATTAGAATATATTGAGCAATAAAAGTGATTTTTATTATTGGAACGCACAACGTGAACTCGGACAAGAAGCAATGTCGATGATGACGATGGTGACACAAAGGCTACAGGATACAGGATACGGCGTGGAGGACTGACTGTAAGGGTGAGCACACACACACACAGACACAGGTATATCAATTGGAATAACTGTAATGGGGTCAGAGGACATTGTCGACATTTCTAGCCTTTTGTCGGTCATTTCGTGCGGCTTCTTCCTTTGGCCAGTGGCCATTAAATGGCTGCAGCCCGAAAGAGGCAGCCGAGGCACTTGAAGGAATGCCCATGGCGCAGCAATGCCAGCCTCAGCTCTTCTAAATGAAAATATGGCCAAGGCTTTTGTATTGGCTTTTGTATTAGCCGAAACAGTTAAAATATGGCAAGTTAAAGAGCTTAAAACGTTGTATGGGCCATACGGGGGCGGGGGACTTTCTGATTGTTAGAGTTGTGGGAAGAGCAGCAAACTGAAGATAATCAGCGTAGGAGAGAAAGAAAGGGAATAGTTGGAATCTAAATGATGAGCTAGAAAAGGGCGAAACCTTGCTAAGATGAAATATTTTTTATTTTAATTGTTATATAATTTGCAATCTTTTTAAAAACTATAATGAAAATAAATTAGGTTAAAATATGATTAGAATAAGTTACAGTTTATTATAAGTTCGAAAATATCTTGATTCGAAGTCTATTAGACTTTTGGCGTAGACTTTTGGCTGCAACTGTTGTGCCACCTCTCGGAAATAGTGTGCAAGGATTCGATGCATCCGACATTATTGCAGCAAATTATAGTTAATTAGAAGTTCGGAGTTGATTAGATTTTTGTGTGCAAGTGCTGTGTCGTTCCTCGTTAATGAATTTCGAATAGCCGTAGGCCAAATGTCAATAAAAAGTTCGAAAATAACTCAATTCGAAGTCGATTAGAGTTTGGGCAGAAACAGTTGGCTGTATAAGCTTTCGGACTCTGTGTAACGAGCTACTATGCAATATGTTTTCGGATACCAGTTAAACTTAATTAGGAGTTCATAAATAATCCGATTAGAATTTGATCAGATTTTTTGTAATCAATATTGTATTTTGTTTCCCAAGTTCCTAAACATTCGACAAGCCGTTCAAGCATCGAATCTTAATTTATTTTATTGAAAGTTGAAAAATTTGTTATGTCAAAAAAAGATTCAAATTTGAAGTTAAGCATGGAATTTGCTCTTTAAGCTAATAATAGTATGTTTTTATTTATTTAGTTTATTTTTTTTTTAAATGAATATCAGAGATTCACAAGGATTACGAAAAGACTTGAGAATTTTATATTGATATTAATAAGACTTGAGAATATTACATTAATTAACTTACAGTTTTTTAAAAGTTCGAATCTGTAACATATATGTTGGAATAATTGTGGATAGGAAACTTTTTATAGTATCAACCCGGCCATGTCCAATCTTTAATATCAGCTGAGTCTTTAGCGTGTCTAACCGAGATAACGGTAAATGTTTTGAGCTATCTGGCAGCACTGTTAGTTGCCACAGGCAGCAGCAGCAGCAGCACTCAACAGCTGTCCCATACGCAAAATGTGTAGCACTTCATAAAGACTGTGCCGAAAATTAACTTTGACACACACTCCAATAGCCAAAGGCCCCCTCTCTCTGTGTGTGTGTGTGGGTGTGAATGCCATAAAAACGCAGCTCATTGGCTCCTAAACATGCCGTTTATGAGCACAGACACACGCCAGGCCAGGCCGAGGCCGAGCACGAGATATGTAGGAGCATTGAGTCGATGGCCGTCTCTGCAGTAAAAGGAACACGGACTAAGTACTGCGCCGTAGCTGTCATAGAGCTGACCATAACGTTGCATTGTGTGATTACATTGACTCCGTGTGTGTGAGTGTGCGAGTGTGTGAGTGGCTGCCAAGAAGCGAATGTCAATAGCCAAAAGCAGCTGTCAAAATACAGACACCCCATGTGCCCGGGCTGTTAATGTAATTTGACAATGAATCGTTACGTCTAAAATCTGACTGTACCATCCGGACCGTAGCGACTTTCCGACCTTTCGGCCAGCCGGCCAGTCCGGCGTACTCATGTGTGCCCAGTTCAGAGTTCGGAGTTCGGCTCTCGTTCTATGCAACTTAATCGATTGGCTGTGCGGCATTTTAGGGCAGTTTCTAGGTAATCGACTTTGATGGACACTGAACGGCAACTTAATGAGTTCCCACTCGCGGCGCGATATGTCCGTTGTAGTCTATAAATCGCGTCGGGTCGTTTATGAAAACATTTGGCGGGATCGTTAAGTTCGAGTACGCATTAAACATTGGCACTTTGGGCCGCCATTTTGTTTTGCTTTCCACTGTTCCAGGCAATGGCAATGTAATGCAAAAAAAAAAAAAAAAAGAAATAAGAAAAAAGAAAACAACGCATTTTTAATAGAGCCGCACTTTCATAATGCCCTCCTAACGGCCTTAATGCGTGTGCACTTAAATCTATAATATAAGAATGCATAAAATATTGCATAGTATAAATTATAAGGGCCGTGGCGTGTGTTAGGCTGGACCTGTTCGGCGAAAGTCGTGAGGGTGTGTTAGAGCTAAGCGAGTGTACGAAACTCACATCGGGAGAATTCAAGCTATGAGTATAGAGAGGATATGTCTTATTGATGGAGTGAGATGCTTGAACTATATGATATGATATAGAGTATAACAGATAACTTATAGTAAGTTCTAACTCATTTTTTCGTTGTAAAGCTTTTTAACATAAAATAATAATAATAATTACAATATAAAAAAACGATAATGAATATGATAATAATAATAATAATAATAATAAAAAAATAATAATAACAAAAATATAAAAAAATTATAATGAATAATAGTAATAATAATATTAATAATGAAATTGGTAATAATCGAATAAGAATAGTTCGATCTCTCTTTTTCATTGTAGGGCTTTGCCTATGCATAAAAGCTCTTTCATGCTTGATTTGTGACACAAGTCTATTCAAGCTTTCGGCAAAAGCTTTCACTTATAGAATATTTCTCTGGTCACCAAAGCTCAATTGATCTCTATTCAATATTTCAAACATTGCAATTAAATTGTAATCGAAGATTTTAGCTAATCAACAGGATATATGCAAATGCAGACTCTGCTGCTATTACAGCGATTAGGGTCCACCCTAAAAGCAAGATAGGAAAATTGCATTAAATTAATGCTATGTTAACGCAAAATTGCGTTCACAAATCCAATCTGCCAGTTGCCAGTTGCCGGTTGCCGGTTGCTAGCGCCGAGAGATGGGCGTTACTGGCGAGAGGACCACATTGGATTACAGGCTGCACGGTCGGCTTTGTCAACGGAGAGCGGCAACTGGCAGGACCCGGCTTGGACCTGCTGAAAGCCGAGCAGCTGTAATTTGGGCAGCATCTTTGGGAGCACTTGAGGCTGTATCTCCAGTAGCTGCTGCTGCTGCTGCTGCTGCAGGCATTCATTTGCGCAGACCGGGTTTCGATTTGTGGTCGGACCAGCTCTTGAAAGCCAAGTGCCAGCAGGTGTGTCAGGTGTTTCAGGTGTGTCGGCTGTGTCGGGTGTGTCGAATGTTCCAGGTGTGTGTGTGTGCTGCAAAAACTTAACAAGCTGGTCAGGCGGCCAAATAGATAAACTGGCGTCACATGCTCCGCAATTTGACTCCATTGCACATCAGCTTATGTGCCAGGTGTTGGCCAAGGCACACACACACACACGCACACAGATGCATGCCGGAGACAAGCGTTTCAGATTTACAAAACATTTTATACATTGAGGGCGACGGTTCGCAACTTGCAGCTCAGATTCGGCAGGGCTGCCTTCTATGTTTGCGGTGGCCAGGGACGACTGTTGATGCCACTGCCATGGCTGCTGCTCCTGCTGCTACTCCTGCTGCTGCTGCTGTTGCAATTGCAACACGTCCATCAGTGGCCCATTGTCTGTGTCGCGCATACATAATGAAGTGGACCTCGACTGTAGCAATGCGAGTGGCCCAGTCTCTGCTCCTCCTGCTGCTGCCACGCCTGTTGCATTTACCTGCAGCAGTTCCTGTTCCGCCTCACCTGCCTAATGACGATGACGACGATGATGATGATGACGATGCTGTTGGCGTAGATAATGAAGCTACTGTTGCTGCCATTTTTGGGGCTGCAGCTGGCGATTGGCCGACTGTTTGTTAGCGCGCTACGTGAACGGGGGCGCCAAGGGCTGAGTGGTGAGTGGGAGAGAGGCGGAGTGAGCTGGAACTGGAACTGGAGCTGGAGCACCATGGAGTGGTGCTTGTGCTGTGTATTGAAAGAAGCGCAATTAGCACTTCGATTGTGTGTCGGGTTGACGCGATTTGCATCAAATTAATGTCTTCATCAACGGACAAACAGAGGCGACCATTTGTATACACGGGCGAGCGTAACATTTTCGCCAAAGGTCACTAAAACAGGGAGAGAGAGACAGAGAGTGAGATAGAGAGAGAGAGAGAGAGAGAGAGAGGTAGGACGCCAAGACTTTAAGTCCATTCAATAGTATTTCATTTGCCAGTCCACAAAGTTCACTAATCAAGTTGAAGCTTGGCTATGATACTAGAAACTCTGACGGGTTTATTATATGACAGAGTTGTTGCGCCCCCAATATGCGAGAAGGTATGATTTTCGTCAAGTTTCTAGCTCTTAAGCATTTAAAGATATACTTCTTTTCATTTGCCATGTCTAAAAAGATCTTAAAATATATACCAAGTCTCTAGTTCAGACTGTTCACTTCGTGAGCTAGTATAATATAATACATAAAAAATAATATAATATATAAAAATGTATAAAAATACAATCAAGAAATTTATTCTAGATCAAGTAGGCGTGTCTTACTCTCCACATATATATATATAAAGAAATTGTATTCAACAGAGACTTTTTCAATATTATATATATATATATATTTTCTAATATATTTTCAAAAAATGTTTTCTTCGAAAATTGAAGACGTTAATCGATTCTGCTACTCGCTGAGCACATTTAGTCCGTACGGCGAAGTGAAGCAGGTGGAATATGCGAACAACTGCGCCTTGAATGGTGATCCGGCTGTGGCCATTGTGACGCTAGATGGCGTGGTGCTGGCCGCCGAGAAGGTGATGAAGACTAAGTATGCTCTCAGCAGCTCGGTCAGGAAAGTGGAACAGGTTGGCGCCACTTCGGCCATGACCTATTCAGGTTTCACGGCCGATTTTCGCGTCCTCGCAAAGGTAACCATCAAGGCGACTACCCAATACAGTATAATTCATGAAGACCCGATGCCTGTTGTGAGTCTGATGACATCCGTTTCCAATTCCATGCAGGAGTTTACCCAATCGGTGGGTGTGCGTCCATTCGGCCTGGCTCTGCTGCTCGGCGGCTGGACTAACGGAACTGGGAAGCTGTATTCCCTAGATGCCGCTGGTTCGAACAAATCCTACAAGGCCCATGCCATTGGCAGGTACATGGAGCAGCGGAATCGCTTCCTGCAAAATAGGTACCACGGCCAAATGGACGCCGAAGACGGAGTATCAATGGCAGTCCGGGCCATTGCACTGAACAACCCAAATATCCTAACCGCCAACCAGATTGAGGTTGCGGTTGTCGAGGATGTTGGGCTATACCATATAGATGAAGAGATCATCCTTTCATACCTTAGAGATATCGACTAAAAAAAACGTTGAACAATTTTAGCTCGTGGAACACTTGAAATGAAACACGTATTACTGTTATTCAATAACTATCCGGATGGAGTGCAAGATGTTTCACATATACAATGTATTTTATTCATCTTAAAATGGGAAGGGAAATGGGAAATGACAGAACATGAAACACTGAAATGAAACACACAAGTTATATTTAAAGGTTGGTCATTTGAATAACACAAGAATTCCATTTGTGCAAACACCACAAACAATGAATGCATAAATAAATCAATCAAAAGCCGTGCTACAATGGAATGAAACACACTTTTGTTTTACTGCGCATTTCTAAGAATTTTCCAAGTGCGAAACGTAACAAATGCTAAGCGCGATAAGCTAGAATGTTAGCTGCAAGAATTGTTGCACCACGCTAAGCTTGCCCACTCTCTCTGTCTTGCCCTTTCTCTCTCTTTCCCTCTAGAGGCATTCTCATCTATTGCAGCGATCTGTTGCATTAGATTTGAGGCATTGTTCTGGGCCAGTAGAAATATGGGCAGGGAGAGAAAGATAGAAAGAGAGAGAGAGAGAGAGAGAGAGAGATATAGAGACAGAGATAGAGAGAAACTAAACAAGTGGAATCAGCACAAAGCTGGACGCCAGGATGTGAACTGGTGCACGACGATGACACGGACGTTGCCGAGCACGAGGACGCGAAAGGAGACGCAACAGAGATGAGGATGATGATATTTTGCACTCTTCCTTTCCCGTTGCAGATGTGTCAAGTGGCACTTGCGGCGTCGCTTGACCGGAGAGCAGGCGTGCACCGGCTTACGACTGGCCGGGATGCCGGGATGCCGGGATGCCGTGATGGTGGATGGAGATGGAGATACTGGAGCCGGCGTTTCACCTGGCGACCAGAGTTGTCGTGTTTTTGTCTCCCGGCATCCTTTATTTATTTATTTTCTTGCCCGGGTTTTGGTTGCCCAGCCATTTCTTGTTTTCTCTGCGTCTCTTCTCTCTTTTTTTTATACTTTTATTTCATTTGCCTTCAATGCAATTATACTGGATAAATATCTTCTTCCGTTTTAGCTGTAATTACAAAAGTTTAATTGAGTTTTCTCGGCTCGTTGTGTTCGTTTCTTTTTCCCTACTTCATTTTTTGTTTTGCACTTGTTTTTGTCCTGTTGTCGTCGTCCTGTTCACCGCTCGTCGACATCTCTGGCGCTGGCTGTCGTTGCGGCTGGCTAGGAACTTTATCCAGCAGCCCTCTCTCTCTCTCTCTATCTCTCTCTCCGTCTGTCTCTATGTTAAGTCGTCGTGGCAGTGAAGCTGTCGCCGTGGCTGCCGCTGACGCTTTTTCCCCATCTGGATCTGTCTCCAGCTGTATATTCTTTTTTTATTGTTGATGTTGCAAAAACAAAAACAAAAACAAGAAAAAAGAGTTGTTTTCAGCCTGCGAGGCCTGTCTATCTGCTGCCACGTGATTGTTTTTCGCCACAACAAGAGCGAGATAGCTAGACAAACAGAGAGAGAGAGAGAGTGTGTAAGAGAGAGATAGGTAGATAGGCTGTCAGACAGCGAACCGCCTGAGGCTGAGTGATTTCTTCTACTTTGAACGTCCCAAGGACAGGCGTAATAAAAAGTGATTAAAACTGAGCGCAATTTGACTTAAAGCCGAGTCTGTCGAGTCTGTCGAGTCTGTCGCGTCAGTCGAGTCTGCCGAGTCTGCCCTAACCTCACTCGAGCAGTGCTGCCAATTTGTTTTAAATAAATAGCGAAAGTGTTGAGCAACGGCGCAAAGCAACGCACACGCCTCACATGACAGTTGCTCTTGGATTTTAGCTGAGCACATAAGGATGAGCGCTACAGATTCTGGTTAATTTATTCATTGCAAATTTACATGCTCATGTTTGCAAATTTAAAAACTGCACACACGCACACAGACACACACACACATGCACAGTTAGAGAGAGAGAGAGAGAGAGAGAGAGAGAGAGAGAGAGAGAGAGAGAGGGAGGAGGGAGAGAGAGATAAAGCCGAGTGCCGGGGCCGTGCAAGCGAGTTTATTCAAAGCAGACTCTCCTAGTAATATGTAAATCGCATTGCCAGTGCCAAAGTGGAATTTGCTCAGAGTCAGCAGGCTTCCTAGTTGCAACTGCAACCGCAGGTCCACCTCAACAGCGCTTCACTTCCATTCTCTATTCTCCGTCCTCCATATCCTCTGTGTCCTCTGTCCTCTGTCCTCTGTCCTCTGTCCTCTCTCTGTCCTCTGCCACATCCACATTCACATTCGCATCAGCGCCTCCGTATGGCGAAACGTTCAGTTATTTTCCTATGGGAAAAATCCACTTGACGCTACCCCAATATTTACATATCATAGTTGGCTCCACAAATGAATTGGTGTGAGCAGCGCACAGCGAGCGGGAGAGCGAGCAGGGAGAGTGGAAATACGTGCCAAGCAAATGCGACGTGTTGCGTTAAACACTCAAGCCTATTCACTTACACATACTCACATAACATTCATATAACATATGTTATGTATTGTGTGGAAGAAGGTCTAGAAAACGGAAAACTATATATGCACTTATATAACAGACCCTTGTATATATAACATACGCTTATATGTCCTTAACATTCATGTATGTTATATTACGTATCAGTAGATAAAAATGTATTGAAAACCTTCTTAACTCACATATACGTAACATTTATATAACATATGCTAACATATGTTCGATTCTCAAACAAATTTCTAAAAATTTTAAATACCATTTCATAAATTTCAACAAATAAAGCTCTATATTTCAGATTCATTCTCACTAAGAAATTTTTTTTAATAAAAGAAATTTGTGTCTATTTTTATTAATTTCACTTTGATGCTTAAAAGATTTGAGGCAGCAATTGAAGAGAGCTTGACAAGCTCATTTCACCCTCTTCATTCCAAGCTACGTTTAATAATATAAAAAACAAAACTTTTTTAGCAAATATAATATAGCAAATTAGATGCGCCTGAGTAATCGAATATTTATGATGGGACATGAACAGCAACCAAATATATATACATATATATTTGATGTCCAAGCATCCCCATAAAGCACAACTACACGCTGTACCCGAACAAACACCACATACTGTGGGGCGAGAGGTGGGAGTGTGTCGCTTGTCAAAACAAATCCGTAAGAGATTACATTAAAAGGCGCATTTGGACAGCTCAATCGCAAAATAGAATACACCTATACGAGCAGACAGACGGACAGACGGACAGAGGGACAGAGGGGCAGATGGAGAGGCAGACGTACATAGCTTTATATGAAATATCTATATTTATATGTATGTGTAGTCTATGTGGAATGCATGCGAAAATATCCCCATTGGATTTAGTAGACGCCAGCGTGCACCCAACTCAAGCCGAGTCCTTAAGTCCGTGTATCCTTGTGCCTTCATCGCGAATATTTTCCTTTTACTATTTTTGTTTTATCTCCCTTTGTGAGTGGGTGAGTGAGTGTGGGTCCGCCGGAATTGATGGAAAGTTGTGTAACACGAACTGACAGTAGTTTTCATTACGAATTCATACGGTTTACTATTTTTTACCTTTTTTATTTGATTTTCGAGTGTGCTGTGGTCGGGGCTAAAATATGAACAATGTTTGCTTAGTCCCTCGATATTAAGGCAGTTCAAGTTTATTAGTTGTTGAACTTACCTGGACTTGGAGTTGAGATTTGTGACTTGATTTGAGTTTGGGAATGAAGACTTAAAACTTCAAACTTGGGACTTATGACTTGAACTTAGACTTAAAGTTGAACTTGGAGTCGGATATGGATGCAAACTTGGAAATTTGACTTAGACTTGAAGCATGAGACTAGCGACTGGTGACGGGTAAGTCGACATCTAAACTTAGATTTAGAGTTACACTTGACTTGACACTTTCGATTGGAGACTTGAGTCTTTGAATTGCACTTGGACTTAATACTTCGGATTAGAGACTAAGACTTAGTTTGGCTTAAACTTGGACTTAGACTGGGAAGTCTTGAGTACTGAGGCACAAGACTTCAGATTGGAGACTTAAGACTTGGATATAAACTGGGATATAAGCTTAGATTTGAACTTTGTGTGTGGAGACTTCAAATTGAAGGTTTCAGATTGGGGACATCTGACTGGAGACTTTAGATTGGAAACTACAGATCGGACACTTCATATTGAAGACTTCAGATTGTAGGTTTCAGATTAGAGATTTCCTAATAAAATAAACTTCTGTCGTTCATTAACCAACACAGCCACACAGACAAATCCAAATAGACAGAACTGAGCCGCTGCTAACTGCACGTCAAATTATTCTCCGCTTGGTTTAACTTTGAGTCATGCAATCACCCAAGTCGCCTATATATACATACATATAAGCAAATACATATATATTTACATATACACACACGTGTATTTGTTATTTCAAATATAATTATGAATTAGCATAACGGCATATTATCTGCTTATTCATTTGATTGCACACAGAATGCTGGAAGACAACGAACGTTAGACAAAATTCACCTTTGACCAAATTTTATCTGTGATTTGTTTGTGGCTGTGGAAATGTAAGCAAATGCTTCTAAGCCGACAAAGCTGCTTACCTTGTAGCTGTTGTTGGAGTTGTTGTTGTTGCTGTTGTTGTTGTTGTCGGATGGAGCATCTTGAGCAGACATTTCAACTGACAATTTGAAGGACTGGACACGCTGCTTGCCTTTGTTATGCAAAGAGCTGTCCTCTCGCTCTCCCTCTCCCTCTTCCTCTCCCCGTCTCTCTCTTTTTCCATCTATCTTATTCCTTATCTCTTCTCGAATTTGAATCTGATTCTGACCTTTGTGCAGGACCACAGTGGGCACTCTATAAATTGTATAACTATTTTCAATAACAACAACGGGCGTGCCTCAAGTTGAGGGATTTCCTTCGTGCGGCTCCGCCCTGACCCAAGACGTGCACGGACCGAGCGTTAAGGGTTATGGCCAGGATTGCCAACCTCTTGCACAGGTGCGGCAGGCAGGTCACTCCCCCTACCCCGCCCGCTGCTGCTTCTTTCTCTTTTGCCATTACCCAGCACTGGTTTTGTCTTTGCTTGTTCTCGACTTTCGGCAACTTCTTGAAAGTACTTCAAGCCCCAACCTCATCCACCAATACTGTCTATGTGTGTGTGTTTATATTTTTTTTTGTCTTTTGGTAATTTAGCATATTTCTAAAGCATTTGTTGTGGCTGCTGCTGCTGTTGTTGTTGTTGTTGTCGTCTGTCGTGTTTCAAGTTTTGCTTCACCGTTTGCGGTGTGCAAATGCAAATTGCTTGGCTTGCATATCCTTTATGTCTTTTGTTTTTCCTATATTTTCTTCTATACCCTATTCGAAGGGCATTACAGAAGAGTATCTAAAGATGACCAGCTATCAATACCATATACATATATCATAAGAACGCTCGCTCTCATTGGGGTTAGATCACTTTAATGAAGATATGTTAGATAAAATCCTTTTTTTTTTCCAAAATATATTAACTTAGTCCTCAGTTCATATATCTAAAGTGCATTTAATTTTCGGCCTAGTCCCACTTATTCAATTTCCAAATTTTTCCTTCTTTTATTTTGCTTTTCCCTGCTGCAGTCTGGTTTGGGCGCAGAGGCAACAGATGCTGTTGTTACTGAAGTGCGTCCAGCCGCGTTGATAGTTTTATTGTTTGAATGCATACACACACACACACACACACACATACACATACACATAATGTGTATATGAATATGTATGTGCATTTATTTGTAAACTTTAGAAACGACTGCATGCAAACAGTTGTCTCAAGTATTTGGCCTAAACAGTCTATTAGCTTCTAAAGCACAACTAATAATGTCTAACAAGCTCTTAAGTGCGAGAATTGGACGTTTGCATGTTTCGAGATCCAGCTGCTTAAGTTGTGTCGTTTAGCTCATTGAATGGTTCTGATTTAAGTCTGTAAATGGAAATCAACTAATAGAAGAGAATCTTACGTTTATGACTAGTGTATATTTTATATATATAGGATAGAGCTAGGAATATTCAAGAAGATATATATTATCTCGGCTCTGCAGAGCAAGGAATATGACTTAGACTTATGTATAGACTTAGAATTAGACTTCAACTTTGAACATAATTCTTTCAACCTTATCACTAAGATAGCCAGCTGAGAATGTAGAGTCTCAATAAGTCCTAGAGTAATTCCAATTCAATACTAGACGTCTTTCGGGATACGGATTGGCTAAGACTTCTGAATTCAAGGGAGTCTGTGTTCTATGATAGAGATAGTGTTTAAGGTCTACCAAAGTCTATTTATATGTGAGTGGAAGATATTCCAGGAAAACTTACCTTTATGACTATTTGACTCACAGAACAGAGCAAGGAATACTCTAGGATATCTTTCTTATCTCGGCTCTGGAGAGCCGATCTAGGAGTAGACCCTGTAGGAGTATAATCTATATTATTTGAATAGAATCATACAAAGACTCTGTTAGGCATTGGCCTTGCTATTAGTGGAGACCTCCAATAGATCTAGCTCACCGAACTCCACTTAACAATCACACTAAAGAATTTTATTGAATTCAGGCAAGTAACTGTCAATTGTTTTGGGCTAATTAGCGGATATCAATAGCTGTGCTGGCCAATTATCGCGTTGCTCATAAAGATAAACTGCAACTGTCTGCAGTGGACTAATTAGTTTCTGTTTACTAATGTTTACAGTCCAGCTGCTTTCTGGATAATCATCGTCATCATCCGCGGCCCTCTGCCGAGGGTGGCTATAAATATATATACATACATATATACATTTCATATATTCATTAATCATTGAATCAACAGTCGAATCGAACTTAAATGCAATTGTCATGTCACACTGTGCACAGTGGTTGCGCTCAGAGTCGTATTTGGAGTATCATTTCCAGCGCTGGAGTTGTGTAGGTCCTTGGCCCTTTGCTCGTTTGGTCCTTTGGTCCGGTTGCTGTTTATGTTGTCTCATGGTCGTGCGTCCAGATGTTTTGATTCAGTTTTAATTCATTTCAGTTGGCGGCGCCAGCGACTGTTATTGCTGCCATTGTTGCTGTCGTTTGTTCTTGTTGCTATTAAGAAAAACGCCTCCAAGAATAATCGACTAAACGAGCGAGCAAACGAGAATTGGTTGACGACCCTTCTCCGGCCTCTCACTCTCTCTCTCTCTGCTCCTTCTCGTCGACATGCAGCCAACCAGCCGGCAATAAAAATATGATTGTATTTTCGCTTGAGTTGTTTTCATTTCTCGATGATGTCGAGGACCGTACTGAGGGAAGGGAGTGAGGGAGGCGGAGGGCAGTGGAGTGGCTGCGGCGACCGCAGTTCTACCCCAATTCCTTCAGTTTCCACTTCCTGCCTCCATATACAGCTGCGGGCTTTTTGGTCTTGGCCTGGCCCAATGCATGGTTAAATCAAGCAAGCGCTTGCCAGCGCTCGACCATTGAACCGCTCTCCGCTTTTTGTTGTTTTTGCCTCTGCTGGCGGATAACAACTTGGGGCTTTTGTTTTGTTTGCCGCCCACACACACACACACACACACACAGAGAGAACATTTGAAATCAGTACGGCAACTCGCATATTCGCTACATTACATTCTCGGTTGCCATTAATCGTGGGGCTGCGGCTGCGGCTGCCCAGTTGCCAGTTGCCAGTTGGCTGTTGGCTGTTGGCAATGGGCATCTTCAGCCATCAGCTGCCCTGCTGTCCATGGCTGGGCTCCTCCTCGACTCGCCAAGTCTTTCATATTTACTCGAGTGATGTAATTTTTGAATAGCTTAAGGCTTTTCAAAATATTTAGCATGGCAAATCCTTTTTAAACGTTGATTTCGACTGCAGTCAGCGCTGGTCCCGGTCCCGATCCCAGTCTTGGGTCCCGTCTTGGTCCTCGTCCTGGTCCTGGTCCTCGTCACGGTCCTCTGCCCTCCGTCGAGTGCTTTGCATATGCATATGCGTATTCGTATTATTGTTATTAATAATAATAAATTAGATGCCCTGCATGAGCATGAGCAGCACATTTTGCGTTTCGTTTCCCACGAACGGCTCTCGAGTCAAGTTCAAATATGATTATTCAACAATTGATTCGAAAGCTTAGCCAGAAGAATGTTTTGGCTTACAGTTGCCAGCATGTGAATAAAAGCTACAATTGGGGTACAGGCTTGTCGGAGTTATGGCTAGGAGTCTCAATAATTGCTAGGTTTCCTCTGTGTTTCTATGATTAGAGACCTCAAGTTAGGTTCGACTCTATACCTTATATATTTGATATATTATGAAATTTCTAAAATTTAAAAAATATTATAAAAAACTATCACATAGATTTGATATAGACTGTATTTCTATTAATCAAGAGTGAAGGCAGCTAACATGTTGTGTACGCTCAATGTTATCGATAAAGATAATTTATTGCAATCTTAAATGAAGGTTTTTTGAAATCTGTGTGCATCCTATATTTTCTATATTTTCGATATATTACTGATTTATTATCGATAAATGACCGTTAAAAACTTTATTCAAAAAGTAAACTTTATAGCATATAGACTTGTGTCACTCCTATCGATAAGTTATCGATCAATAGCAAAAGGTGCTTACATCTGCAATGCATGCAAATTTATTGATAAATTTATTTAAACTTATTTGTCACTCTGTTTTCCTACCGATAAATTATCGATAAATAGCAAAAGTAGACTGTAACTGCATTGCATGCACACTTATCGATAAATTTAAATTTAAGCCTTGAGAGCTGTACTGGAAGAGGGCTAAATGAATCGGGCTTTAAGCTGTGCTGTGCCTGTCTCTGCCTGCAATCACAATCGCCATTCTAATGGGCTTAAAGTATTACAAACAAAACTTTGATCTGCAAACTGACGTTGACAATAATATTATCAACACAATTGCAGGACAAATGCAACGGAAAATGCAACTGCAACTGCAACTGCAACTGCAGCTTCTATGTGAGATGAAGTTTTAATTATTATCAAATTAAATTTCTGTTTGCTTTTTACACATTTTTTTTTTTCCCAACAAATGTCGCTGTTAATTTAATGCAAGCCCCAACTAAAAGCCTTAAATTGCATTAACAGCGATAAATAATTATTGAGTCAACAATGTGAGCGATGATTGAAATTGATTGAAACATTGAACAAAAATAAAGAAAAAGTTTTAATGGCAATAAAAATAGAGAGCAAAAATTTAAAAATTTAAATGGTGCAGAATATATTAAAGGGCTAAAGTTCGTTATTTTTTTTTGGTATTTATTAACAATTTGCATGGCATTTAGTATTTAGTATTTAATACTTGGTATTTAGAGCGTGCACAACACTGTTTAAAGCCAAGTGACATTTATCAGCACTGAGCGCACGTAACTTGAGTCAAAGTTGAAACGAAAATAGAAATCGAGCAGCGGCAGCAACAAGAACAACAGCAACTGTTGCTTTGATGTTGTTGTTGTTGTTGTTATTGTGAGCAAACAAAGAAATAACAACAATGACACACACACACACACACACACGCACACTAGTGTCCAAAAAAGTGCGCAAAAACGCAAAAGGCAAATAAAAATTTGTAATGAAATTTTGTGCGCTGACATTTCGAAAAATTGCTTTTTAACCTTTGTGCCTTGGCTGTGGAAGTTGTATCTAAAGCCGGAGTCGTAGCCGTAGCCGTAGCCGTAGCCGTACCGTAGTCGTCGCCGTAGCCGTAGCAGCTTCTACATGTCACTGACATGCTACACGTGTATCTCTTTGGCCTGGGCGCCGCCTCGTCCAGCAGCTCGCCCTCTCTCTCGCTCTCTCTCTCTCTCTCGCTCACTCTCTCTCTGTGTGTGCGTGCGGTTGGCTGCCAAGCAAAGTTGTGCAGCATCGAAATCTGTAAGCTGAAAACTCTGTGACATGCTTTTAAGTTTTCGGCTGGCATGCACATGCAGATTATTATTAGGTTGTTGCCCCTCTGCTGCTGCTGCTGCTGCTGCTCTTTCAGGTGAGCTCGCCGAAGCCCCAAAAAAACTTTGCCCATGTCCAGCTGGATGGGTGAAGGGGGGAGGTGGGAGCGGGGAGCGGGGCTCTGTAGAAGTTCGTAGGGCATTTGCCATTTGCGTTGCTATAAGTTTTGTTCTAACAAACCAATTACTCGCACCAATTTCCACAGGCTTCGACTTTCGCCTCGCCTTACATGATGGAAGAGTTCGACTTTGAGCTGTGCCAACTGAATAGACAGAGTGAGTGAGCAAGAGAGAGAGAGATAGAGAGAGAGAGAGAGCGCTGCTGATGCTGAAGCAAAATACAAATACGACTTTCAGTTACTTTTTCATTATTTTGCCAAGGAGTTTGTCCTTTTGCGTGTGCGACACACTCGGCAAAGACACTTGGCTCGCATGTTCCCATATCTCAGGACCATCACTCGCCCTGTCTCCCTGTCTCCCTCTCGCCCTCTCTCTCTGTGTGTATTGCAATGTTCAAAACATTGGCAGATGTCGCCGCACTAGCAAAAGTTACACGAAGGAGCGAGCGAGAGAGGGAGAGCTGCAGCTGGGCTGGCAGCGGATGGGGATCCGGTTGGCGTGTGTACAGATGCCGAGACAAGGACAAGACAAGGCAGTCAACTCTGCAGAAATGTCTAAAAAAAAAATAAGAAAAAGAAAAAAGTTCGTACAAGTTTACTTTCTTTTCTTTCCATATTGTTTTTCTTCCTCTTTTTCTACTAATTTTTCTTGTTTTTTCCATTTACCGAAAACCGCTCCCCGCGCTGTTTACCGTCAAGTGCGGAGGCGTGGCAGCGCCTTAAAGCGGCTCTAAACACGAGAAGGAGAAGGCGAAAATGTCGCATGTGGAAAAAGACGTTAATACAAATGTTGGCATCAATAAATCATCGCAATGGATCAACAATTGCGTCCAGCAACTTGTCAACAACTCGAGGCGAATCAGCGGCCAGCGTGGCCAACTGGCAAATATTTGTGATACGAATTCAATTAAGTCCATTTGCCAATGGGACGATCTTGTGTGCTGCGGAAATGGCTTTAAAAATGAGCAGAAAATTCATGGGAATTATTTGATGAAATCTTTGCCTGATGAACTGTTGAGTTATTTGAGGCAACATTTGAGAGAGGAATCAGAGCTTCAGATATGTGGATGGAGTGGCAGAGCATCGGATATAGGGGACATCTAATCTAGTTGCCAGTGTTAACAGGTGAAGGCTGAAAAGTTGATATTCTCTGGAACCCAGAGGCAGCTGATTAACTTATAATATTGTAAAATACAATATTCGGCATAATAAGGACTAGATCTAAACTGAATGCTAGCTTACATATCCATAGAGAACTTCTTATCTGATTATCAGTTTCAACAGGTGAAAGATCTCATGATCGAACAGGCATGGGATAAGCTTCTTAATATTGTAGAATATGATATTCGGAATAATTCTGGTCTAGATTTAAATGGTATATGCTAGCTTTTACAACCACTCATTAGTTATGGTGAAGAAATATAGAGATATTAGAGAATAGATAGAGAGATGAATATTCAATCATGCAAATGAGACTCAGTGGAGATCATAGAACACTAAGAAGCTGTGGTACTTAATAAATATGTTGAAATTTTGTTTTTTATAAATTTTGATTTAAGATCTATCAAAGATCCCGTAGAATCTTTAGCTGTGATAGTAACATCCCTTAGCTATGTATTCCCTGTTCATCTTCCATTGCTTTCAAAAATATATTTAAATAATTTTTGTTTTAGATTATGTTGCTGAAAAGGTGGCGGAACGGATTAGTTTTGTATATATATAAGCTAGTATGCTCTAAACTATTTGAAGATTTCTAACTGCATACAGTTGAAGAGTAGATTGGTAGGCATAGAAGAAAATACAATATGATTTATATGATTTAGAAATAAAGAGATATTTTCTATAGTCTACTTTAAGGAGTTACATAAAATAGAATATATGTACAAGATTATTGCATACGCCCCATAGCTATATAAATTGTGTAAGCTACAAACCAACCTGAAGACCCTTCACTCCTCATAAACTATGTAGTTCGCACTTCATTTGAAGCTTCTATAATATGTATATATAAATTAAATAATCCAGGCATCTATGACCGAGTCCCACTCCTGCCCAAACTTGTCTCCAATGAAGTTTCTCTAACAGCAATTGACATACATTGTTCTGGAGGGAAGTCCAGGCGTATGCGTGATGATTGCAGTCAAGGCCGAGGCTAGTATTGAAATGATGCGAGCTGAATGTGGCACAGCTGCTTGTGGCCTGGAGATTGTTAATCTTTAGTTTGAAATGTTCATCAGTGGAGGAAGTTGTCAACTTATCTGGGCGCACCTGAAGCATAAACATGCAGCTCTTTTGTGTTGTTGCGGCTGTGGCATGTGCCACATGCAGCAAAGTCCAGGAGCGAATGTTCCTTTCTTTTCTTTTCATTCCGTTGCTTTGTTGTTGTTGTTTGTTAAGATTAAGTCGCATGTGGAACGTCGCTCTCTCACACTCACTCTCTCCCTCTCCCTCTCTCTCTCTGTTGTCTTTGGGCTGCTTTGGCCGTTTAACTTCTTTCACTTGCACTTGCAGCACACCCCACTTCCTGCCCCACCGCCCACGCCACGCCCCACTCAATCCCACATCAGGCAGCATATTATGAAGATGAAGCAGCAGCAGCAGCAGGAGCAGCAGCAGCAGCAGCAGCTCGCGCATGCTGTTGTAAAAAGTTTTTAATTTTTCTTTTCAAACATTTAACTAAAAGAGCAAGTCCTTGCTTCCCACGCCAAAAGCGCTGCCAGCAACAACAACAACAACAACAGCAACACCAGCAACAACAATAAGAGCATAAAGATTAAAGGGAGACTACGAAAGAAATTATCCTGCTGGATGCCCCAGCCATGGGTGTTTTCATATCAACTACTCGTATGTAACATCTGAGGGGCATGCCTAGATATATATTTGATCTAGGCACAGGATCTGCTATGCTAATCAGTTCAAATATTCTCTGGATTTATGTATAGAAAAGACTTTATATGATACTTCAGGGAAACCTGCTTTTATATAAAAAAAATCTCTTGAAGTAAATGAATGCTATATGAACATAAAGTTGTTCCAGCATTAACGTGGTCTGAACATCCAACTCTTCCTCATGCCTTCAAGTGGAGTGTGGAAGAGATTTGAAAGTTGTAAGACCATCACCAACGTCAACACGATCGAGTATAGGAGAGTACAGAGATGACATGTGCCCTATGCTCAAAATTGAAGATATTAAAAAATATATAAGAGTTAATCTAACAAATATCTAATATGATTACTATATTAGATCGATTCTTCCACTTTTTTTTTAAATTTCAATACAGGGTATTTTCTAACTCAACTCGCTTTTTGCTTCTACTGCATCTCCGTCTTATTCTTCTTTATTTTCATATTCTTCATCTTTTCCTCGCTCTTTTCCCAACTATTTTATATTCCGATAGTTTCTATAGTATAGAAGCATATATCTTACATGATTGTTATAATTTCATCAATTATATCACAAATTTTACTCAACTACTAGGGTATTTTCTAGCTCGTCCGGCTCGTTCCTTCTACTGCATCTTCGTTTTCTTCTTCTTCATTTTCATATTCTTCGTCTTCTTCTTGCTCTTTTGCCTTATAACTTTTTGCCTGGCAAAATATCATACGCATAAAACAACATACGCCGAGACCGAAACCCTTTCCTCGCCGCCCCTCAGACAGGACATCATATGATCTGAATACAGAGCACCCGCTCTCTCCTTCACCCCCTCTCCCTCTCTCTCTCTCTCTTTGCCTCTCTCGCTTTTGCGCTATTTAACTTGCTTTTTTTCTTCTTTTAATGAAACAGTTGTTGCTCGCGGCATTATTATGATTATTATGAGGCATGCAAAAGTTGCAGTTAAAGCGTCGTGTAAAATAATATTTAGATGCCAACTTTCTGGCTGCAGTTGGTAGCTAAGCCCGTCTGCCCTCCTTCTCGCTGCTGCTCAAATTTTGCAGTTTAATTAAATTTTGCCAGGGCCGAAAATCTGAGCAAGAAGACCGCCAAATGCCAAATGCCAAAGCCAGTTGCCAGTTCCTAGTTCGTAGTTGCCAGTCCGGATTGCACCGCAGCAATGTTGCTTTTAGTTTTTGACAAAATCCCTTAAATTAATTGAGTCTGGCCGGGCTGAGCCCCCCAGCAGCAGCAGAGAGAGAGCGAGAGAGAGTTAGAGGGAGACAGAGAATGAACTCAGGCAGCAACCAGTTGCCGTAGTTTCTGTCACATCGCAGATTGACTGCTGAAGCCTCACAGTTTTCTCTCTCTCTCTCTTTCTCCCACTCTCTCTCACTGCCTCTACTTCTCTAATATGTAGTTGGCGAAATTAAGTTGCAACCTTCTTGGCAATAGCTCGCCCCCTTCACCAGCCTTTGGCGTCCCAGGTTTGAATAAAGCATTTGCATTTCTATGTCTTCGCTTAGATTTCAATTATTAGCTGCTTTCCTAATTGCATTACAGCGAGTTAAGCGACTCGAAAACAGTTTTATTGATTCATGATCGTAGTCAATAAGCATAAAGTCAAGTTGATGGATTTACTCCCTGCTTACATCACTATTCAACTGCAATCAAGCTACTTTCTATAAGAGTTTATTACGATTCTGGTGATCTTTCCGCAGATAGATAAATATGTTATCAATGAGTGTGTTGGCAATGAGTTTGTTATCGTTCATTATTTTATCGATATTTATGTTCATGTTACTTAATTGATGATTGACATCGATCTACACATTATAGGCCCTTCTGTTATCGATCTTGATGTGCTTCGATTCGGATATTATCGATCTTCATAGTGAATGTTATCTATCTGAATGCTATCGATATTTATATATCGATAAATATGGTATTGACATTTGGACGACAAGCTTGCTAACGATAAATATTTATCATATGATTATCGAAAAACTATAAAATTAGCTTGATATATTAATATAATATTAAATAATAAATCTCTTTCTCAATAGTTATCGATTAACATGTTAACGATAAACATTACTATGCTTGATATCTTTAAGTATATACGTGCGTAATTGAACATATTGCTATCGATATATGTATGTATTATTTCCATTTCTTAAGCACCATTGAATATTTCTTGTGTCTTTCGAGTAGTTCCATTTTAAATTTCACTTCTAATTTGCTTCAGTTTTCAGCTTCTCTGGAGTCGCTATATATCAGAAATTTTTTTATACACCAATATATTTGGTAAACAATGCAGAAAACTATTCTATTTGAAGGGTTTCATTTGGTTTGCTTTTATAGTTCCGCAGATCGAATCAGGTACCAACTACTCTGCAAATCATTTTGGATAAGCATCTGTGTCTGGGTTTCTGTGACGGATGCCTGTCCAGAAACACAGTCCTACTCGTATCGGAGTGGAGTCGGCCTTTGGGCTTCGCTTTAGAGTCGGAAATAATCACTAGCAAAAATCTAGTGCGCCCGCATAGTGTGCCATAAACATTCAAAGCAGCAAAATTTGTTAGCCGAGTTGTCGCTGTCATCAACAGATGCGAGTCCCATTCGGTGCACAGGGCTAGTTCCAACGAGAACAAAGAAAAGCTCGCATTCCTAGAAGTACCTAACTCCCCTGTCTGAGAACCAACAATGAACGCACCAAAACTCTGTGCTAGTGAAAAGGATTTTTGATTTTTAGATTTCACCACAAAATAATTACATGGCAATCAGGCGAGGCACTTACTTTAAGTCGGCTGCCGATGCAGCGATAGTCAATAGTCAGTGGTGCTCAACTATCGATAACTATATAATGTACAATAAGCATACGAAAATATATAACAATAGCATAATTCTTCCAACTCTTATCGTATATAGTTGTATTTATTAATATCGATTAAATTTACTCAATTGAAAAGAAATATTTTTAAAAATATATTAAGCTCCATCGATATTTTATTCCTCAAGGAACTTTATTATCGATATAAGTCAACAATTTTACAAAGAAAATGTTGAAAAAAATTGATAAAATGTATAATTTTAGTTGTACATGTATTTTCAAGAGATAGTAGCCAGTAGCCAGTGTCTCGTTAAAAGCGATATTTATCGATATCATGCAAATTAGAAGAAACAGGCAAATCAAATTATCTTTTATGGTTTATGGTTTATAATGGATTCGAGCATTTTTTAACAAAATATATTAAACTCAATCGATAGTTCATAAAGGCATGTTAACAGTTAATAAAATATCGATATTGCGCAATTGATATTAATCGATAATTAGCCTATAAAGAGACGATGAAACAAATTTAATTAATATAATTCGTATTTAAGTCGTCAAAATCGATCATTATACAGTTACAAATTGATGGTCATGCACATAATTGGCTACATCTAGAGGTGATCATATAAGGCTTCTGGTGCATCTAGTGAATTTCGGTATACGAATCTCCATGACTAGATGTAAAAACTCGGCCAGAGCTGAACATTTTGCCAATTGTCTATATCTGTGGAGAGGCACACATACAGCATGATTGGCAACACTCACACACACACACAAACACCACATATATACTCAAGAGAGTACATGGGACGACTACGGCAATTGGGCTGACCGTCGGATGGACATCTTAATGGCGAGGACATCTAAAACAATTTCCCATTAATGACGACAACGTCAATTTCAGGCACTCGGCTACTGCAATGTTTTTTCATTATTTTCGTCGTTCGATGAGGAAGACGATGCGACTGATGCTGTCGGTAGAGTCGTTCTTTTATGATGACGTTACGAAGGCTGGCCGCTTACTGCCCACTGCTTACCGTTCGCTGGCCTCTGCTCGCCAGACTGACATGATACTGTAATGGAATTCAATAAAAGCTGAGAGTGCACAAACTGTTTGGCATGCAAACGACCGACGGCTTTTTCCGTGGACTCGCATCGAGGAGTCATCGGGCGTTTGTCAGGCTCATTTGTTAATTTTGTCGCAGGATGGGCGAATGCTACCGTACAGCAGCCGTTCCATAGGTGGTTGCTTGTCCGCGCAGCACATGAACGCACAACATTCAACATGTGCCGTAATTTATGCCCCGCAAGAAATACATATACGGGGCTACCGATAAGAAAGTGTGGCCTTTCGACTATGGTAGAGGCTTTGATACCTGAGTCAGTTGAATCAAATAAGATTCATAGAAATAGGATTTACATATATAGATTTCTGAAATTCACTCAGTTTCAGTGTTGCATAACGCTGGAAGCAAATTGTTGAAAACGTAGTGAGCTGTGTGGGGAGCTGACAAGTTCGAATCAGTGAAACTCGGCTGGAAAATTCATTCTCGCAACGAGTATAGAAGTAGTAGTAGTTATTTATTTATTTTATTGGAAGTTTTTAACGATAAAAAAAAATGCCTCACATCGTGACACCGCTGCGATCCAGCCTCATCATGCAAATGCTATTGGATGGAAATCTGTACGTGGCCATCACTTGGTGTTTCGGTTATTTGCTTTACATGGTTTTTTATGTGAGTAGCCCAGACATTCCCTGATCTAACCTAAATCTAACCTCATTGGCTCGTTCCGTCTGCAGAATTGGAATCATATCGACTTGTCTGTGCTGATAGTTTATCTATTGACTGTGCTTCTCGAGGGGTCGCGCATCTATATGGGCTACGTCCTGAACCTGAGCCCCGAAGGGCCGCGCTCCAAGCCGCTGCTGTTCGCGGCTCTGGGCGCCTGTCTGCCCATGATGTGCGTCAGCTGGTATGTGAATAAGGATCACAGTCTCTGGATGGACCTCATCTACGATCTGTGGATCCTCTTCATAGTGCTCGAGCTGTTGACCGCTGGGTGCATAATCTGGAATCGGCAAACTCGCATGCAACAGCTGCCCGACTGGGCGACATTGCAGGCCAACCTGAATAACACAAGCAGCTACCGACGCTATCCGCCGGGCAGGGTTTATAAATTTTGAATCGTTAAGTTAAATCGTTAATTAGTTAAATTCTGTTTGTTAATACAAAAATAAAGCAAGAGAGCCAGCATGTAATGAAAGAAAGAAAGAGAGAGAGAGAGAGAGAGAGAGAGAGGAAGAATTGGGAGTGGGAGGTAAAGGTAGATGTAGAGGTAGATGTAGATGTAGAGGTAGATGTAGAGGTAGATGTAGAGGTAGAGGTAGAGGTAGAGGTAGAGGTAGAGGTAGAGGTAGAGGTAGAGGTAGATGTAGAGGTAGATGTAGAGGTAGAGGTAGAGGTAGAGGCTACCATTAGATGTAGAGTAGAGTTAAAGGTAGAGAGACAGAGAAATAGAATTGTGAGGGAGAGGTAGAGGAAAAGGTAAAGGTAGATGAAAGGTAGAGGTAGATGTAGTGAACGACAGAGAGCATCTGCTAGTTGTTGGCTTTTATGAACACTTTTGCCATATTGTCTGCGTCTCGGTGGCTGGCTGTGCCAGTGCCAGTGCCACGCCCACATGTATACACCTTGACTGCCCAATCCCTTTCGGTGTTGCTTTTATTGCATTTACTTTGCGTCCAGCGGCCAATGAAGCCGCTTGATGGCCCGACCGGATGTCGTTTTCAATAAAGGCGTCGCAGGCGTTAAGCCAAACACACAACCCCAACCCCAACTGCAATCCCAATCCCACCAGGTCGTTGGGGGCCAGATGAGACACATGTGGCTGACTTGGCTGTCTGGATGGCACTTTAATTAATTTCTTTAAGTTCATTAACGTTTGACTTGTTCAAGCGAGCGAAAATTGCGATACAGCGAATGGGCGGACGAATCCCCCAGCCTCGGCTTCCATTCGGTTTGATGGCCTTGTCAGCTGAATATTGCTTTCGCTACCGGCGCCCCTTAAAAGAAGACCATGCAACAGCAACAAAAAAAAATCAAGCAAGCATAAAGTGCTATCAATATACATATGGGCATATCCCGACTTTGCCTCTTGTCAGATTCTCTAAAAAATAAAAGCTAGAGAGAAGCATCGATAGACATCAGGTGAAAATGGATTCTTGTGATATATCGTAGTATGGGAACTAAACATCTCTAATTAAGTTTACATTAAATGGGGCATTTTCACGTTCTGCATATATCGATACACGTTGGATAATAATTAGAATATCATATGAATATATCATATCAGCGGCATTCTAATCATTTTAATCAATAGAAATCAGTGTTTAGTATTAATATACATATACATACGATATGATATATTGATATAATAATAATTATAGGCATACAATATGCATACGATAGTAACAATATATAGCATCATTGTAGATAATCAAACGTATGTATCGAAATACATATAGATAAATCACAGCAGCTATAATGGCAATAACAAATGGCGCCTGTTAGCGATATATATCGTGAATATATCGGTATACAATCTATACACATATGTATATGAGATAAGCATACGATATATCGAATGATTCTGACGATATTCAAAGCAGTTTGTGCACAAGTTTTTCTCCGCCCATCATTCTAAATATGAACTTAAACAAATATATAAAAAATAAACAAAATGTATTGTTACATTCGATATGACTGTAGTTTGGCTGAACAGTTCTATCGTCAGTTTATCGAAAAGTTTGATAGATTTCAGAGTGTTTCGTTGTTTTACAGAGATGGGAATGGAGATTCTGGTTTAGTTTCACAACGAAACTCCAGAAATGTAAGTTCGAAAATCATGTGAGCAACGCAAGAGATCAACAGAAAATTTCCAATAACAATTTTTCCAATAACAAATTTTCCAAATTGCAAAACCGTTTAATTTGATAAGAGTGAGTAAGAGAGAGGGAGTAGAAGAGAGAAGAGAGACGAAGCCGTGAAGTCCGAAAGTTCTATAGCGCGATAGCCCGATAGCTTCATAGCATGTCGAACCTGTCGTGTAACTTGATGCCTACGAAAGCCAAAGGCAGCACGTCCGAAATGAAGAGCATGCAGGAGGAGAAGGCGCCGCCCGCTGCCGAGGAGCCGGCCGGGGACGAGAACGCGCCCAGTACCAGCCAGGGGCGGCAGCACCACAGCAGCCACCACAGCCAGCAGCAGCGGCAAGCAGGAGCTGCCGGCAGCAGCAACAGCCGCAGCCACAGCCAGAGCCGCAGCAGACTGGGCGCGGCCACGCCCATGACGCAGCTGAACGGCCCGGTGATGCGCATCAAGCGAGAGCTGAACGAGATCGTGCAGCATCCGCCGCCCAACTGCAGCGCCGAGATGTACAAGGAGGATCTGTTCCACTGGCGGGCGATCATCATGGGGCCCAGTGGCACCGCCTACGAGGGCGGCATCTTCAAGCTGGACATCCGCTTCCCGGGCGCCTATCCGTTCCGGCCGCCCCAGATCCGTTTCATAACGCGCATCTATCACTGCAACGTCGACAGTCGTGGCGTCATCTGCCTGGATGTGCTCAACGAGCGCTGGTCGCCGGTCATGAACATTGCCAAGGTGCTGCTCTCCATCTGGGTGCTGATTGGCGAGTGCAATCCGAATGATCCGCTAGTCATGGGCATTGCCGACCAATACAAGTGCAATCGCAAGGAGCACGACAAGGTGGCGCGCTACTGGACGAAACGTTTTGCCATGCCCAAGCCCAAGACGGGCGCCAAGTTAGACCAGGAGCCGGAGCAGTCTGATCAGGCGCTGGCGCAGCTTACGGAGCAGCTGTCGGAGCAGCTGACTTTGCCCGCTGGGCTGGAGCACGAGCTGACGGCGGCACAGAGTGAGAGCGAGAGCGAGAGCCAGCAACAGCAGCAGGCACAGGACCAGGAAAAGGATCAGGACCAGGAGCAGGAGACAACGGCTAGCAGCGCAAGTGCTAGCCGCAGCCGCAGCGAACTTTAGACAGATTTCCCCATAATAAACAGACTATGAATATACTCCAGCGTCTATATTGGTCCTTGGGTCCCTTGGTCCTTGAGAGTGAGGTCAAGTGTTGGGCGTGAACAATTTGTGTAAATGCGGCAGGCGGACAAAAAATATGACTTGCATAATATGCCAGGACTCCCACTCACAGTGCTTTCCCCTTACATCCTCCCTCTTCCCTCTCCCTTCTCCCTCCTCCCTTTCCCGCTCCCAGACCAGTCCAGCTGCTGACGCCAGTAGATAGCTAGTCGAGCCTTTGCGCGTTCATGTCCATGAATATTCATGAGCTGCCAAAAATGAAGCGTGCATAAGGCGCTGCCAACGACTCGAGGCTGGTGGCGTGGGCGTGGCGCTCGACGTTGCGGGGGAAATTTGAAAAATGAATTGGAACGCGAATGGGTTGAACGGCGGTTAGAAGGGGTGGGCAAGTGGTGGGAGGACAGGGATAGGAGTCAGTTGGCTGAAGGTGTTGAAAGCGAGCCACCAAACACACACACACACACATACATAAATACACACACACACACACACACACACACACACACAGAGAGGGAGCTGCAGCGTTGGCAACTCTTAAAAGCGCGTGTGAGGCGTATACTTAATTAGGCCAAAAGATATATATCTCTTAAAATAGGTATTAAAAAACAAGTAAGATACCTCAAATCGGGGCTGCACGACTAGGAAATACCCTGAACCCTGTCTGATTTTAGTGAATTTTTTATATTTTATAAAAATGCCAACTTATTCACAATCGCAGCTAACCTTCAAAATGTGGGTTAACTTGGAGCAGGTATCCAAAATATAAAAAAAATCAAAATTATATCAAATTCACATGAGTCTGTGTGCAAAATTGGGAGTCTGGGAGCATTTAAGTATGCGGACAGACAGATGGGCGGACGGACAGACAGATTGACAGACAGACGAACGGACAGGGTTAAATCGAATCAGCTTGTCACCCTGATCAAGAATATATATATTTTGTGGGCTCTGCCACGCCTCTTTCAGCCTGTTACATACATTTTAAGGAAACCATTATACCTTGATTTCCCATTTTCATTTCAGACTTCATGGTATAAAAAGTGTTAAGGAAATATTTATTAAGCTCAGTCGATGCTGGAGGTTAGCAGAACAAGCTCTGCTAACCGAGAGAGGGAGAAAGAGAGAGCTACAAGTGCTTAAGGCCTAGTTCAGGCAGAGGCAACAATTCGCAGATGCTGCTTAGGGTCCTTACATACAATTGCTTGACGTTCGCATTGAGTTATTGCATTAAGGAATAAGAGAATCGAAATCGCAGATCTGAAAATAGCTAATTATAAAGTGGGAATCGAGACGAGGCTGGGCGGCTAATAGCGCAATTGGGTATCAAGACGCTGCCTAGCCAGCTGATGATGGGTAGTCAGAGTGACAGAGGGGGGAAGAGTGGATGGGAGAGTGGATGCTGCTGAGTAGTGGAATACAGAAGATCTAAGGAAAGCGACACTCAATTTGCGAAATGCGATAAATTGAATGAAAAGTGTGAAAATGAAGAGGAGTCATCAGCGGCAGCATAAAAGAGTGGGCGGTGGCGGCCGGGGGCGGGTCAGTGTTGCAAGCTTAAGCAGAACTGAAGCGAAACACAAAAAAAGAAGAAGAAACAAGTAAGAGGGCTCTAGTCGAGACTGCTCGACTAGGGGATACCCTGAGCCCTGTGAAGAGCCAAATATCAAATCATTCTACGCTTTTGTTATACATACAAACAACACATACACACACATATGCACGCACGCATAAGCGCGCGCTCTGCCAACTGCGCAGTTGACGCAGCGACTGCGCTTGGGCTGCAATGTGGGCATTACTATAGGAACTTAATTGCTTAATAACTTTTCTTAGCGATGGACTAAGTGCATCAAACTTTCACAACTTATTAATGGCATCCATATGTGTATATGTGCCAAAGCACATGTCTCTAGTATTTAATTTGCGCCTTTCACAAATTGGGGGCGAATGGGGCGTG